>VYZM01019463.1:260542-315462 GCA_013398915.1 Dromas ardeola
GGGGGGCGGGGAAAGAAAAAAACCCAAACAAACAACAAACCCAGAACAAACCCTTTTCCCTAAGCCACTATCTTACTGAACGTATCTGGACTTCTGTGCGTTTCATGCTTTTGCAGGTGGCATCAATGAAAATAAAGACACGCACACTGCATTTTGCTCTTGTTAACCTTTCAGAGCTAATCCAGCAAGGAGAAAGTCAGCTGGCTATTAATCCCTTGTATGCACTTTGTACAGATCTAACGATTGCAAGTTAATTGCTTCCCCTTCCATGAATATCTGGGCAGAAAAACTGACTCAGAAAATTCCACAAAGGACAGAGTTTGGCCTGCACATCTCTTCTTCCTACAAGGGTTTGTGTGAAAGAAAGTACCCAGCATGTTCCAGAGCGCAAGCTGAGAATGCAAGGATTGAAAAAGCAACAAAACAGCATGTAAACTGAGGCTGTTTTGCAAAGAGTCATTAAAGACAGACAGGAACCTCCTGAGGTCATTCTTATGATGTCACATTACAGACCTGGGGATGGCTTTAAGATGTTGCAATAGGAAAAACAAGAGCTCCGGCGATCACTGTCATATCTGTTAAAGCGTTTTGAGAGGTTGGAGCCAGGCTAAGTGCGAATGCAGCAGCATGCTTGCCAGGGATTAAGCACAAACGGCGACTGCGTGTTTTGCTACAAAGGAAAGAAGCACTGTCTGAGTAACAACAGCATTTCCAGTGAGCCTTAGGTGCACAAAGAGACAAGTTGTGCTGTCAGATTTACACTGAAGTGTTTAATCCTCCAGCTCAGGGGGTCTCAAAGACAACAGCCGACTCAACCGTGCAGCCCAGACTCTTTTCCTAGAGCAGGTCCGTCTTGAGAGGAATGCATGCTGTGCTGTGAAGCCAGTTATACTGTTTTATTTCCATTTCTCATTCTGATGTAGCTCAATTGGATAAACTAAACATAGTTTGTCAGGTTAAAAAAACCCCAAACCTTCTTTGCTACAATTGCCACCTTTTTCCCTTGAATCCCTTCTGCACAGCTGCCTGCTGAGAATGACGTGCAACGAACAGCACAGTCTTGCTCTTTGAGGGAAGGTGTATGCCTGGATTTCTCGTGGGAAGGAAACAAGGAGGAATCCCCCTGAAGTCTAGGCTCGTCTTAAAATAAAATTTTTACCATCTCACCTTGCAAATATGCATTCCTTTTTAGCAGGAAGTTATTTTATATTTCACAGCTTAACAGGACCTTCAAATGAATAACTTCATTTCTGCTTTTCACCGCTTAAGTTTCCTGCCTTGCTAGGACTGCTCTGATCTATTAAAATAGGTGTTTTCCTCTCTGTAGACCAGACCTCCCTCACTCAGGCTGAGCACTAATAAATTAGCCATGCCCCCTTGCCATCCCGCATGAAGCAATCTGATCTAATTAGCTCTTCTTTGGCAGTTCCCAAACAAGCCAATTTAATTCAACAGCAAAAGAGGTTCGGGCTGTCCTTGGCAATTTCTCCTGCCCATCATCAGTCACACATCCCTCCCTGGGTTTCCTGTTCCTGCTCGTCTGCTCCTCATTAACACCCCTAGCAAGGGGCCCACCTGCAGTAAATTTAATCTAAGCTCTCTGCAAGGTAGTTGCTGATACGTGTTTTTTCATGTGTGAGGGGAAGCTGTGAAGGCCAAGAAAACTGAGGTACTGTCTGTAAATACGATGATGACTCTCATATTTGTGGTCCTGAGGCTGTTTGTTTTGAGCAATGGCCATCTCAGCCACTGCGTGGATCTCTGCATGTTGGTCTAGACAGACTAATCTGTTATTAACGTGTATAGTAAATTCCCGTCGAGCATCCAGATTATGGAAAAATGAATACACTGGGGATGCCCTCAGGTGCTGAAAAAAGTTTCAAAGACATATAAGTGTTATGTGTCCAAAAACATAGCTCAATAAGAGGAAAAAGTTAAGTCTTTTCCTTTCAGTGTTCACTGGTATTGCTTAGTTATTTAGTCCATTTACTGGTCAGTTTGTACTAAGAATTAAAAGGAGACCTACAGGTGCTTATGCACCCAGAAAAAGATCTTTGATTAACAGCCCTGGGAGCTTTGGAAAGGAAAACTGGCTTGTAGAGAGAACCTGCGGACTCTTTGGAGGAAGCTTTCATGTCCATTAATGTGATCATTAATCACGTGTGTCACAATCAATATGTAAGTGGAGTGCAAAAGGTCAGGAAACATTGGTTGAAATGTCAACCTGTTAAGCAGTAAAAGGGTATGTCAGTGTCCCTTGGCTTGGCAAAGATTGGAACATGTTATTGGCTACGAAACAGGAGGATGTTAGGACACGGCAGTGCCAACATTAAATAAGAAATCATGCAGAGTAGACAGATGTGGGGTTTCCTCTGCTGCGTTGGGGGGCCTTCTTTGGCATCTCTGGTCCATTTAGAGGGCAGAAATACTCACTTTGAGTATTTTTATGACCACAACGACCAAACTCTTACCTTTTTTTTTTTCTTTTTTTCATTCTAACAAAAATGTATTATATCTTGAGAAGTACTAGGAATAGTTTTCCAGAGAGACAAACTCTGCTAAAGAATAAGTTGATTGGTGGTTTTTTTTTCAACTTTAGGAAAAGAAAATGGTAGTGGATTGGATTAAGGGATACTATGTTTGGATCAAACTTTAAACAGGGGTTTGATCAAGCATTAGGTGCAAAATTGCACAAGGCTAGCAAAATGTTATGGGAAAACCTCAGTCCCTGGGCTAAGAACAGACTGGAAAAGGGATGAAATTTTGGTAAAACTGGAGCAGAGAATTACTGATCTTTCAGTTCAAAGGTAAACTCTGGAAGACAAAAAAGTAATTTGAGGGTCAAACCCAAATGAAGTATTATCTTCTCCGTGAAATACAAAAGCAGTAAAACACTCCAGCCAAATTCAATTTGCATTACACCAAAATGTCATATTTCCATTTAAAATGAACTTTTCTCTGAAAGGTAAAGGAATCATCTATTACTTCAAATGAAAAAAATTTGGCTTACAAGGTGAAAAAACACTTTGTCTTTTTTTTTTTTCCTTAGGTCCAGATGAGATCATCATATTATTCAACTGACATATTATTCAACTGAATTTGGTTTGTCAACCCAAGTGAGAAGAGTCAAACGATTTAGCCAGCAGGAGGCAGATATGGTTCAAGTAGGAGAAGGCTGCTTCTTTCCTGTTGTACACCAAATCTCTGAGCAGCTCTGAAGCCTGCTCTCGCCAGCATGCATTTAATAAAATCACTAGAAAAGACAAGCTAGTGTTTGGGAAACATAGTCTTTTCCCAATAGGAGTTTAATGTAACGATCCAATCTTTATGTGAGCAACCAATGCTAAATTAAGGGCACATATGACATCTTAATCATTTAAATTATTTTGGTAGCATAGTAAATTCTACGTGATTATTAACTTCAACTCTGGGCAGACGATGTTTTCTTCCTTGAGGTACTTGTTTCAGCTTCATATTTAAGGTACTGCATTGTATTTTAACAGTCACGGAATTTCCATGAAGCCCTAAGACAGGAAAATGGGAAGTGTAGGACAAATTGTAGTGGTGTTAGTGACATGGTGACTAATGTTTATTTACTTTTTTTTTTTTAAGATTTTTTTTCAATAGAACACTTCCTTGCAACATCTCATGTGTCAGGAAGTAAAAATTAATTCTTATCACAAATACCTAGGAAATATCATTAATCCTACTTTATAGCATAGGGTATGAGCTACCTGAGGTTACACAGCAACCTGTGTCCGAGCCAGGGTTCTATCTCTGACTCGCTACAATGTGGTCTAGCAGCAGGCCAGCCTTTCTCTCTCGATTATACCGTGACTTCCTCACAGGCACAACTTTCCCTATAAATAAACTGCTAGATTAAACTCTGATAGTATTCCAGGTACTATTCTTGTTTTTTGAAATTCGTTGTTAAATTTATAGTCAGGCACTCACCAAATGAGGAAATGCCAAAATTAAGATTGTCCATGTACCTTAATTCACCTTATTTCTGCTTTATGAGTCAAACTGTGGTTTATGTCATCACATACGTGTCATGGGGTTTCTGTCTCATGCTGTGTGTCATGCGCTGTGCTCAGTTAACGAGTATTGTACCTTTTCCTTCTTGTTCACCCTGGCCTTATTTACTGCATCCACCCGTGCTCTGTAGACTGATATTTTCTCATGGGCTTCTTGGTAGCATTAGTCACCAGTATACCTGGAATCATAGAATGGTTTGGTTTGGAAGGGACCTTAAAGATCACCTAGTTCCAACCCCCCTGCCATGGGCAGGGACACCTCCCACTAGACCAGGTTGCTCAAAGCCCCATCCAGCCTGGCCTTGAACACTGCCAGGGATGGGGCAGCCACAGCTTTTCTGGGCAACCTCTTCCAGTGCCTCACCACCCTCACAGTAAAGAATTTCTTCCTTTCAGTTAAAACCATTATACCTCATCCTATCACTACACTCGCTGATAAAGAGTCCCTCCCCAGCTTTCCTGTAGGCACCCTTTATGTACTGGAAGGCTGCTAAAGGGTCTCCCCAGAGCCTGCTTTTCTCCAGGCTGAACAACCCCAACTCTCTCAGCCTGTCTTCACAGGAGAGATGCTCCAGCCCTCTGATCATCTTCGTGGCCCTCCTCTGGACTCGCTCCAACAGGTCCACGTCCTTCTTGTGCTGAGAACTCCAAAGCTGGACACAGTACTCCAGGTGGGGTCTCACCAGAGTGGAGTAGAGAGGCAGAATCACCTCCCTTGACTTGCTGGCCACGCTTCTTTTGATGCAGCCCAGGATGCAGTTGGCCTTCTGGGCTGCAAGCGTGCATTGATGGCTCATGTTGAGCTTCTCATCAACCAACACCCCCCACGTCCTCAGGGCTGTTTTCAATCCATTCTCCGCCCAGCCTGTATTTGTGTTTGGGATTGCCCTAACCCATGTGCAGGACCTTGCATGATTAACAACTATTAGCTGCTCTTTTGTGGTGCTTACAGGGAGGTAAGGCAGTGGTGTTCCTCCACCATAACAGAGGGGAGGATAAACCACAAAGAGTGTCTTTCCATTAGTGCTGCGGTTTCAGTCTGAGGAGCTGGGAACCTGAGATTCTACTCTAGTGTTATGAAGCACTTCAAACTTTGGGATATAAGGATCCAGCTGTTTAGCAAATCAGCCCCAGAGGTAAATGTCCAGAAAATGAGGATGCAACAGATTCTGATCACATTAGAAAAACCTGCTTATGTCGTTTGTTCAGCATTTCCAAGCAGCGGTAAAAGAAAGAATCCGGTTTTCTATCATGGCATTTAATTTCCTAAACTAAGAGACCTCTTGTAGCTTCTGCATCAGAGATTTTGAAGACAATAGTCATCTTTACTGCAAGGTGCTGATTCATCCCTAGGTCTATGTGGACCAAATAAGATGCATCTCTCTTGAAAGTTTGGAGAAGTTTGTGTCATGTTCCTTTCTCTTCCATTTCTAATTTTCTCAAGTCCTCTGTCTCCCTATAGTGGCTCCTCCTCTTCCTTAACGGTGAGGAGCAATACTTCCAGTACAATCTTTTCTTGCTTTTAAGAGCAGGCTTGCTTCTGTTCCTTAAATCAGGGCACTTTTCATGTGGAAGGAAGGAGAAAGGTCTCCATATCACATCCTGAAAGGACAGAAATGTTTTCATGAAATTCTGAGCAAAATGCCTGAGGAATGAGATTTGAGACTTACCCTTTCCTTCATTCTACATGGAAGCTAGTTTTAGGTTAGGCATCGAAAATGTTAGATATTATAGCACTAACCTTTTAGACGCCAAAGAGAGTTACTGGATTTGTCCTGAAGTTCTTTCCAAATTCCAGGAACTTCAGATAAAAAGGCCTGACCGTCTTGACCCATGTCAGAGCAATGGTACAAGAGGAATATCAGTGCCTGAAGATACTAATCCATCTCTAAGAAAAAAATACAGCACACAGTTTACAAAAAATTGCATTGCTCTCTCACTTGAAAAACAGTAGCACGATGCAAATATTTCCCTGGAATGACAGTGAGCTTTTGGGGATGTATTAGGAATATCCAGCCTTTCTGTTTCCTGGCTGTATTGCATACTGCTGCTTTGTGTTCAAGCTGGGAGGAAAAGTGACACACACACAGATAATACCATGGATGTCACAGAAAATGCTTCGTGAGTGCAGTTCAATTTAAATCCTTGTATAACACCTTAAATTTGCAGTAGATAGTGCATTATAAATGGAATGCAAAAACCTTCATGAACCCATCATGTTTGCTAGTTAATCAAAAGCTCAACAAAAAAAAAAAAAGACAATTTTCCAGTTGAAGTATTCGGGAAGTCATGGGGTTTCAGATTTCTAGAAGGACATTAAAGTGAGCATCTACATGCAGCCATGAAGATCAGCTTCAGAAATGGCACAGTTTGCACTCCTCTCTCTTCAAGCAGAACTTTCTTTTTTGCTTTGCAACTAGAAATCAGCATGATTTTTTTTCCCCCCAAATGTTTCACAAGTTGCTCATGGATTTTGAGTTACTCTTTGATCAAAGGTGGAAACCACAGCTCAGTTTTGGAACTGCCTCTTGAACACCTTTCCACGCTGTCAACGCACTGAGCCCTCACATTTCTTAATATTCTGTCTCCACCTCTGTTACTACTTCCATCTTTTCTTGGCTACCCCTGTGCGTCCTGCAAAGGCTAGTGGAACCAATGAAGTAACTGAGAAGCGAGCGAGTAGTTAGCAAGAGAGGTCCTGAAATAGGACCCTTCTCCAGAGACTACTACTACACAACTGTCCAGTCTCTTTTTTTGCCAAAACTTTTTCTCTTTTGTCCTGCCAAGTGCAATATATTTTGCAGTACTTTCTTTTTTTTTTTCCCCCCGAAGTCTTTGCAAATACCAGATGGTAACAATGCAGAGTGAAAGTACTCCTTTCAACTTAAGCCTTCCAGTGAACCTGACACTTAGAAGCTGAGGGATCTGTTGGTTTTGATATAATACCTTGATTTCTCATGGTCACTTGCCCGGGCAAGCGGGAAAGAACAGGAGCTTCTGGCAGAAGAAAGGACTACAGCAAGGTATTCTGAAACTGCTGATTCATTCTACAAAGGAAATAAAAATTGGGTTGAGGTCCTTTGGAAGGTGTCTTTCTCTTCCAAATCAATTCCAATCACAGATCTCAGTGAGAACTGGATTTGGTTTGCACTTCTGTAATCTGCAGTAAAAACTTTAAGTACACTTTGCTTTGAAACTGGAAATCTACTGCTTGGCCACACTTGTTTATACTTCGTAGTATTTCCTTCTATTCGTACATAATTCTGTCTAAATACAGTGACAATCTGTGTTTTTTTCTTTAGTACATCTCTTCTTTTATGGGCTGTGATTAGTTCTGCTTTTGTTTTGTGGTTTTTTTGTTTGTTGGTTTGGGGGGTTTTTTGGTATGTTTGTTTCTTTTTAATTACTGTAAAAATGCCCCAGTTCATCCTCTGGTGACCCTGTAGAAAATATTGCTTTTTAAATGGCTGTTGCAAACTGGAATCTTGAAGCCTTTGATCTGGAGCATCACGCAGAGTCATTTCTTTACTTCAATAGCCATAGTGAAGGCCTGGTTTTTAAAGCTCTATCAGCCTTAAGAGGCTGTTACCTCTTCCAGCCAAAACTCCTGTGATGGCTGAGCCACTCCTTTGATCTCAGTGAGGTTCAAGTAAAATACAGAAAAAACCTGAGTCCAGTTCCCTCTCACTTGGTCGCATTAATTGTGCTGGGCTAACAGGAATAAGAAGCAGAAGGTGTTTAGTTCTGACACTTGCTATGGTTTTGAATACACGCCACAAAGTGGTCAAGTTCAATTACCAGTTTTATATGGCAACTCGTCAGAGTAGAACCACACTATCGGCCTAATGTTTGTTGGCTGCTTTTGAGATACAGCCACTTATGCATCGATTTAGTCCTTTCTAGGTCTCAAAAATCTCCTCTAAGATGAAGAGAGTAGAATGTGTCACATAGCACCTGTAAAATTGCAAGAAAAATTTAAGGCTCATCCTGTAACTTTTCAAGGTCTATTACAGGTATTGTAACTTAAAGGATTTGAAATGAAAAAAGAATTGCATTTTCGCCCAGCTCCAGCAGACTGTGTTTTGAAAACCTTTATTTCTGAATCCAGTAGACTATTAATCATGGAACAGAAAGCTCTGCCAAAGAGTTCTGATTTATGTTCCAGTTAGAAATTTCTATACAGTAAGTGTTTGGTTCAATTTCAAACTGAGGAAAAGGCTTGGGCATAGTATTATCAAAGGACATTTCAATCATTTATGAACAACGCGGAGGAAGCAGGGGAGTAAATCTCTTTGGAATTTTACTTCTTATATAAGTCGCTTAACTTTAATGTAGGGATTTGTGGACCTCTGTGAGCAAAGAGAAACGGAGAAATGGAAATGCACCCTTCAGTCCCAGCAGGAAATATTCTGATTTACAGCCATAACTTGCAAAGACATTGAAGCAGTGTTTTCACTGCATTTTCATGTTTAGCTGACGACTGAGCATGCCAGAGCCAGTGTGACACTTGTCAAGAATGGGGACAGGTCAGGAGTGGGGACCTGTGTCTCCTTAGATCCGAGAGTTATGTTTCCATTTGCTGACCCAGACAATATTTAATTTGTACTATACAAAATCAGCAATTGGAAGACCCCCATTCTAGAAAACTGAGTGGCCAGAATATTTATTTTCTGGAAAATGAGAGGGATGAGAGATGAAATTGCTTCCAAGTATATCCCATAGCTGAGATTAGCTCTGTAAGCAGTGAAGCACTGAATATACATCCATCCTCCTTGTGCTTTGTGGGGAAAAAAATTGTCAGAGACATCTACTTCCAGATGAATCTTCATGTCTACTTTTCCCCTAGAGCAGTGAGGTCTCTCTGGGACTCAAAGCAAGATATCTAAACATCTGAAAAGACAGGATTTTTCATACGCTTCCTTGTCCTTGGTGTGACTAATGATTTGCCAGATCTTCAGGGATTTGGCAATGAAGTGGGGACCACTAGTACCTGTGCGTTTTCTCTTTGCTGCTTTTGACAGGACTCTAGCCGCAGTGTCTTTTGACTCAACACTGTTTACTCTCAATGAACTGAAACGCGCAGAGATGAAGACAGGTATTAAGGCCAAAGGAGAACCACAGCAGCTTTGCTTACCTGTAGGGTTATGTCAGGAGTCAGATTAATTTAAATTGGGAAGAGGGCATGTTCTTGCATACCATCGGCTAGAACAGTCACGGGGGAAAAAATCCTACCAACCGGGTAGTTCTCTGCAAGGCCCAGCGTTCACAGGTCTGTCTTATTCCTTCTGCTGACACCACTGTACTCATTTCACTGAAGAGTTTAGAAGTAGGAATGGTGATAGGAAAACACGTATTTCAAAATGAGAAATTTAAATATGTATTTTTAATTAAGTTTCAGAAAATATTCTTGTGGGGTTAATGGATAAGGACTGGGGGGAAAGCAAAATAGTTGATAGCCTTTGCTACATATAGAATGAAATACTTGAAACAAATTTTCTTCTTTTCAAGAAGTGAGGTCCTGGAGTGCTGTGTAAAGACTACCTCCTGTACTCTTAGGTGTGTAAACCCAAAATTACACTGCTGGCTTTACATACCAATATAAGAATACAGTGTTGTGTCTTGGGTAAGGATGGGGACTTCATTTCAGTATGGCAATAGGTCTCTGAGGACCTTGCTAAAGGTAATAGATATATAAAATAGGACTGCACATGTCCAGTATCATCAATACATGTTACTATGTCATGCCCCTTCAATGAGATTATCTGTTTATATATGCATCAAAGGGGAGCAAAAAATGTTTAACTTGCTTCAGTGAGCTGTAAGCAGAAAGAAAACAGATGAGGGTTTTGAGCACACTGCATCATATAATATCTTATTCAGGAAATCTTCTGAATTATTGATTACGTTTTTCTTTTCCTTTTTCATTTTGCGAGTCACTCACCGCATTCATGTTAGCCAGCCATAGTCTTCTGAGGTTATCTACATTAATTTACAAGTGGCTTCTAACTTGTCACGCTAGTTCAAAGTGGGATGTGCCCTTTTTTCCTGAGATCGTCAGCAGCCAGTGTGGAGTGATTAATGTGGATTCCTGCCTGCCACAGGATGGCTTGACAACAATACTTCCTTTCTGTTGTCTCCTAAGCAGGTATAAAGGCAAAAAAGGCCTTTGGTTAATGAAAGGAGCCAAATTCAAATATGTCATTTAGAGGTGTTCACGTCTGCCTCTTTCAACCAGACCCAGGAGGCTGCCCGTCTCCCTCCCCCTCCTGGGACTTCATACATTTTTACTGAAGATTAACTTCAAAAACGGCTTGTGCTGTTTCATCCAGAGGGATGTACTGTCACTGTGCCTGGCAGGTGCTGACTGTCATGGGGACCAAAGTATCCAGAAAGTGAGGTCTAAAGGTAGTAAGAAGCCAGGATAGAGGGGATGATGTCTCCCATTTGCATGTGGGCTCCGGCATGCCACCTGGGACCAGCTGTCCTTTGTGGCAATGCTATTGTGCATGCTGGATGCTTTGTGATGAAGTGGTTTTAGGCGAACAAGGAGATGACAAACCTCCTCTGCCCTCCATTGCTTAGTGCTGTACATGGCTGTCTGCAATTCCCTCCGCTCCAGAGTGATGATTAGCTGTGGCTCTGAAGCGTGAGATTCCCCAACGCTGGCGAAATAAATGCTGGCCTCCTCCTAAACTCAAGGGACCCACAGGAAAGGGAGAGAGAGACATGAAATTGTCTCTGCAGAAGTGTCACTGGCGCCTTGAGGTCTCACTGTATCAGCTAGATGGTTGAGTGATTCCTGATGAGCCTGCAGATAATTCAAAAGACTATTGGAAACCATATGGCTTGGTCTTTTGCTTACTTATTCTAATACATTTCAGTCTTCACTGTACAGTAAATACACATCTAGCAGATAGTAGGAAAGCAGAATCTACTCACCAGGATGAGATGATGAGAGATGATCATTTTGCATGAATATGCCCTTGCATGTGCTGGGGTGGTTCTGGGCTTTATTGCCAACCCTTGGTGAGAGTGGTCCTGGGTGGCTGCTGGGCCATGCCATGCGGTGCCTGCTCGGTGATCCTCCTCTGCCCCTTCTTGGGGTGGCGGCTCATCCCCACCTGCCCTTTCCATCCCATGTTCTCATGAGTCCCATGATGAGGAGTGAGAGGATATCGGCTGCTCTTCTAGTCACTGAAAAGCACCTCTTCTTTTTTCTAGTGTGGGGAAAACTGCAGCCATTGTCTAGACTATCAGAAGGACAGCAATGAAGCCATTTTTCCTTGGGTCTTATCTTTTGGAGTACTTTTAATACAGCTTTTCCACTATCGTGTTATCAGAGTAAAGTCTCTAGTCAACATGTGTCAGATTGTGTGGATTTTTATACATGAGCGTTTGATGTTATTTCATGTTGTTTATGATATACTTCTTTTAAAAGAAGCTACTTGGAACTTCTAATTACCTCCCTTTATTGTTTGTTTTCTCAGATGAGACAGATGAAATTCCTTCTCTGATCACCTGAAGCTTTGCTAGAGCTCAGCATCACTTATTTAAGGATTTCTAAATTACTTAGCCCACCAGCTGATGGACAAAAGCCTTTTGCCTCAGGCTCCCAAGCCATCTCTGCAAAGTATGTTCTGCTCCTCACTCCTAATTACATCACAGCTAATTGCAGTGCCTGGTGCTGCATAAAGCTCAGCTGCCACCTGCTCCCAGGGAAGGTTACTGATCACCAGGCTCGTGTGTGGACAGAGACCCTGCTGGGGTTAGAAGGGAAGGGAGTACTGCCAGGACTCGCTTGTAGGCATCCTCGTGGGTAAAACCCCTTGTGCTGCTGACAGTCATCACCTCTTTAATTCACAAGCCCATGGGAGAGCCCAAGTATCACAAGGCAATATTGACAAGGTTTTCTATTCCAGGAGAGGAGAGGAATGGAAGTCTTTCTCAGGCATTTAGTGGAGTCCTTCAGAGAGTAGACTGTGTGAGTGGTGAGCATCTACCCAGTATTTGCCCCACAGTGAAAGGGACTGGTGCAGTTTAAGCTGTCCCATCAAAGAAGATAACTAACACCAGGGGAGCAGGGTCAGGACTTCAAATCAAGTCGCATGCTTTGCTGGCTAAAAACTGTGAAGAGTAAATTAATAAAAAATCGCATCTGGGAAATCTGATGCACCATGTTCAGCTGGGGAGATCCAACTACTACCAAATGTCTCAGACCCACCGCAGCAGCACAGAGCACCCACGCCAGCTGTGGGCGTGCTGTTGTATTTACTCTCCCTGAAGTCACTGTGCCTGGGTCAGCTTGGATGGTTGATACACTCCAGTCCAGTTCATGTGCTCCTCATTCCGTTCAGAGAGGAAGGAGAGAGTGGCCATGAAGTGGCTCTCCCCATCCTCTGGGTTAGGAAGAGCTGTGTGGTAGGGAAGCGGACAAGCCAGGGGAAGGAACTGAGCATGTCAGGTGGCTCTAGCTGTGGGTGTTAAGAGGCTTAAGTGCCCTGGACTAAACTGTTTCCAGCGCAGCTATTTACAGCAGCGATGTCACTGGTAGCAGCAAAACCAATGCATCTCAACAGGAGGATTTCAGTTAAAAACCTAATTAACCTCTTTACTGTATTGCACCCAGTACACTGCTAGTCTGGCACCTAAATTCTGTACCAGAAGTCTTTGGAGATAGGTTGGAGATAGGTTTGGAGATAGGTTGAAAATCCCAGTGGTCTCGCATCGCTGTGTTTGAGCTTCCAGGGCTCCATGCACAGGGGAGCAAAGCTGTGCCTTCACCCTGCTGCTCAGGGTGCGTGGAGCTCACCCAAGCCACTCCTGCTCCAGCCAGCACTCAGGACTTCATCCACTGAGTGACAACACTACAGTGATGCCTCCACTTGAGAAAATCAGCGTTCATCGCTGTGATAGCCCCTGGGGAAACCACATGGCTGAAGTTGACTGAGGACTAGAGAACAACCGGATGGTAAATTACAAAGTTCTCCAAGGAGCTGAGCAGCTTCTCCGCCTGAGCAGCCTGCCATAATGGGCTTTTATTTTGCTAGTCTTCAATCTTTGGTGTTTTTCAGGCTGTTCCCTGACTGAGATTAAGACAGAGCTACAGCATTCACCCCCCAGGTGGAGTGAGTGTAGGTGGATATGGGAGGGACACCTGCTGTTCTTTCCTCTGCACTAGCTCCCCTGCCTGGCACTCAGCATGGAGTTTGCAATCAAAAGAAGAAAAGAGGGAACACTGCACCTTGCACAAACTGACGCCATCATCCCCAGGGGCAGAAGGTCGCTTACCTATTCAGTCCCTTGCCTGGGCATCATGATAAATCCAAACACTCGAAATAAGCTTGGCAAGACCCAAGTGGTTAGTAATGGTGTGCAGTCCTCAGAGGTTCAATCTAAGGAAAATAAATACCTTAGAACACTACTGGGAAGCTAATTGTCTATTTGAGGCTCATGAAGCATTTTAGAAATGTGCTTTAGTTCTTCATATCAAGTAAGAATATTGTGCTGGGCCAGACCAGGTGTCTGTCTTGGCTTTATGTCTCTTACATGACAGTACCATGAGATACAGAAACAGGAGTGGAACATGCACCAAATCCTCCTCCTCCTCCTGCTTGCTGTTTCTCCTTCACCTCCCTGTTCAAACTAGCAGGCAAAATAGCTCCACATTTTCCCATTCCCACTGAGACCTCCTGGCTGATTATTACTATTAGCAAAGCTGCCTGACTATACTTTTCTCCTCCTTGCTGCATTTTAGCAAAGGTCACCAGTGTTAATAATTGAAGCAATCATTTATATTACTACTTATCACCCAGATGGCTCAAGGCAGTAGTGTAAAATACAATAGAAAACAATTTAAAATAAATTAGGTCCTTGCTAGATTTAACAAAGAAACATTTTGACTCTGATGCTGCAAATAGCACGAGCTGGAACTTTGGAAGGTAACACAGTGATGGTGAACCTTTTAGTGCTAAAAAAATATGGCAGAAGCAACTTCAGGACGGCTAGGCATCCCTGTAGCAGCTTCATAACAACTTGCCCAAGTAAATAGGAGCAGGCCTAGAAAGTTGGGGTGAGGGAGCTGTTACAGATCCAGAAGGCTAAGTATATACACCAGCAGATTGGTGCTACAAAGGAGAAAAACTCCAGCTCAGGAAGTCTGCACTCTCCTTGACTTGCAAAGCTGTGTGGGAGTGCACGTGGCTGCTTTGTCCCTGCCCTTGTTACCTGTGCTACCAGGTGAGAGCAGCAGATTCATAACCCTGCTGCCGCCTGGCTGCGGCCGCGCTCAGGCAGGCCTCCACTTCCATGTGTCTGGCACATGCTTGTTATGAAAATACATTCCCTTATACTCTATTGTAATGACCTACGGGATCAATTTTAGTACATATGTTTCTTTTTCCTCAGCCAAAACTTTATCGGGGTTAGATACACCTTGTTCCTTGGGAAGTGAAGCAAATGATGAGAGCAGAAAAATATGCTGTTCTGTGGAAATTGTCTTCCCTGGGAGAAGCTCTCTCTGCTTGTGACCCCCTCTGAAGCCGGATAATACAAAAAACAGAAAATGCACTTGAAATCTCAGCCTCCATCACTCTGGACTGTCATAAATATCTAAAACTTCTGGTTTATTGTTTATGTTAGGTCTTGCCCAAACTCTGAAGGAGCTGCCTGCTCTGAACAAACTCTAGCCTGGAAAGCGGTGGCTGAATGACAATCCTCAGAGCCGTGCATTAACTGGGCAAATCTGAGTGCAATTCCTTGCTTTACTTTTTCATGCATCTCATTTCCACCAGGGTGTTACGAAGAGCAAGATACTACAAGGAGAAGGACGGTATAAGAGCGTAAGATGGCTGAAAGCTGGGCAAGTGAGGGGGATTCATTTCAAGTTTGGGACATCTGTGATTAGAAGCCTTCATCAGGTGAGAGTTTAGAGCCCAGCTCATGTTCCGTGCTACGGGGAGTACTGAGGTCAGACGTCAATAGGTGTCTACTTAGGGCTTGGTGATACGAATTGCTCCGTTGCTTGTGCTTGCTGGGTGTCCAATGGCTATAACGTGTTCAGTGCTCCAGCAGGCACCTAAAGCTAGGTGTCCCCACCGCAGCCCCACTGCCTGAGACATCCCATCCCATCACGGCTGGCTCGGCAGGCTGCCCCTCGCCACCTGTGGTGAAGTTTCACACCCGGCAGCTCCCCGACATGCTCTCCTGAACCAGGGTGTGGGGCCAGGCCCTCGCTCACCCAGGGACGGCCGCGGTAGGCCGCGGTGGGCCTGAGCACGCCTTTCCAGCCCCACACCCGCAAACGGCGGAGGAAGGGCAGGGATGCCTGATGGCGGGGAGCGGGGCTCGCTGCGCTTCAGCTGGGCTGGGAAGGGCAGGGCTGCAGCCACGCTTCCTCTGCCAGCCCACGCACCTCCTCCCGGCTGGGCTTCGTTTGCTTACGCAGCGCTGAGCTCTGCTGGCGCTTGCTGCCCTCCTTCCTCCCCTGAACAGGTACACAGGCCCAGGGGAAGGAAAGAGTTCAAGCGCAGGATCAGCTCGTTGCTTCATTGCTCCCCCTCTGTGAATTAAAGACATTTCTTCCCCTGCTCCCTTTTCACTGTTTGTTTTTTTTTTTTTTTTTTTCCCCCCTCCTCAAAACATTCCTCCTCAAAACAGGCGATAGGACAAGAGGAAACGGCCTCACGTTGCGCCAGGGGAGGTTTAGACTGGATGTTAGGAAAAATTTTTACACTGAAAGGGTTATTAAGCATTGGAACAGGCTGCCCAGAAGTGGCTGAGGCACCATCCGTGGAGACATTTAAAAGATGGGTAGACATAGTGCTCAGAGATACGGTTTAGTGATGGTTTTTGTCAGAGTTGGGTTGATTGTTGGACTAGATGATCTGAAAGGTCCCTTCCAACCTAAGCGCTTCTATGATTCAGGGGCCCTTTTATCACAGTCCTCAAGTGCTTTCTGTGTAGGGGTGCTGCAGAGTAAAAAGGGCATATGGGTGTGGGAAAATCAGATGGAGCGACGGGCTGGCAGTGGCGGCAGGAAGGAGGGAAGGGCGGCCATGTGTGGGTTAGCATGCTACAGGAGATAAGTGGGGAGGGACAAAGGTGGTAAGGCTGCAAGAGAGTTCTGCTTTGTCTGATTGAAAAGGTGACATCGGAGAAGATATTACAGTACAAAGGACTCGTACTGTAGGGTGTGGGTGGTTTTGGTTGAGTGTTTTTTTCCAGAGGGGATGGTGATTTCGTAAGTGTGTTCTGCAATGACCCGTGCACAAGAGATTAGCAGTTATGAGGGATTCGAGTTCCAGTGCTGTGAGCAGAGATAAAAGGCTGCTCTCTTTGAAATGGTAAACACTGGCATGTTCATCCTCTCTGGATATGCAAGTGATGGAGGAAAGTCGTGAGCACCTTCTTTTAAAATGGAGATAACATTACAATTGGAGTCTAGACAGGTCTAATGGCTGAAATGCAAACCCTCCCGAAATATAATAAATGGACTTTTCAAAACATGGTCAATATATAGATTTGGGAGAGAAAACTCCCATCATATTTTTTATGTTTCAAAATATAATTAGGAATGTAGATGCCTTTAAGGAAAACAGTTAATCCTGTGATTGCTAAACACTGCTTATCTCCACCTTTTTCATGCAAGTGAGATCTTTGCCTAAACTTAAAATAAGATTTTGTTTTTTATGAAATATAAACTCATTGTAAACAGTAATTATGTTGGATGGACCTATTTGAGACTTCTCCCATGAGAGCCAATGACGCAATATGGGGAAACTCACATGATTCCAGTGTAGCGAGAGTTTAGCTGTTTTGCAACTTATTAGACATAGGTACAGCTGTATTATAAAGGAAAAAAGCCTCCAAACTCCTCCCAAGAGAATTGTGGAAACGTAATTAACTCTTTCATTATTGGCAGAGGGAATATTATGAAGGAACTCTGTGTACTGAAACAATCCTTCTTAAAAATTCAATCAAGGGCAGATGAATTCTGCTTAAATGATCATTACAAGCAAGGAAATGCCATTTGGATCTGTTTTCCATTTAAATCAATTAAGAAAAAAAACTTTTATGCTTGAACTTGCCTACATATCACCCATTTTCTTCAGATAACCTGCCCAATGGAATTTATGGGCCTGTAGTTTCAGACTCACGTTCATAGATGTGACATTCAAGGGTTTTTTTTGTCTCATGACTGCTAAACAGCTTCTTTGGAGATCTTGACTTCTTTTTCCTAGTCCGCAGGCAGTTATTAACCCACTTCCAAGCATCTTCTGCTTGCCAGAGTTGAAATACCGTGCTGATCCCAGATATGGGCTGAGGACCAAACCAAAAGGAGTCACAAGTATCTCCCAAGTATCCCATAGAACTGACCTTACGAGAGCTCTATGGAAAATGTTAATCATTGAAAATGGTGAATTGAAATACTGTGAAGCCAATATTGTATTAAAGAAATGCTGAAGGTTGTATCATGTACACACTTAACTCATGAGGATAAGCATCTTCATACTGGAATCCTTATAAGCTTTACAACATTGAGAAGTGCTAACATCTGTCTAGGCCATTAGTCCTGAACCTCACCCAAGCTGTTGGGCTCGCTAAGTTGAGAAGTGCAAGGGCAGGAGCCTCAGCATGACCAACCATGCGTCCAGGGCCACAGGAATGCTGTGCCTGGACACAGCTCATCTTTATTACCTGACCACTAATGGGAGAGCTTCATCATTACAGGCATAAGTGGGTGTGACTAAATTATCAAATTGTCGATAAGCAAACTAGTTCTAACCTTCAGGCTTATTTTTGTATCTGTGGTAACCTAAGCGAGTCAGATCTCATTCTGGGATCCTCTCTAACATGTAGGTGAAAAGTTCACTTCTAGTGCTTCCTCTTGTTTGTGAACATTTGCCTTCCTCTGAGGTAAAAAGGAGATGATAAAGCTTAAGCTAAGAGTCTTATTAAGCCTTAGTTTATAAAGCAGCCTAAAAAAAGAAACTTTTTAAAGTCTGTCAGCGCTACATATCCTGTAGCATTTCCTTATTATTTGTATGAAGAGCAGCACTCTGTTAGATAAGTAGGTGCTGCACAAAGCACTAGCCTGTGACTTGGGCTCTGAATTTCTGCTGAAAGTGTACCACAGGTGGAAAATAAGTACAGACCCCAGGGCTTTTTTCTGCTAATACTATTCAGAGCATCTCTTCACATTACAGGTATAGTCTGTTTAAGCAAGAAGGTATCATCTGATCTATACCAAGCTGGGTCTATGGTGGCAAACAAATTTCATAGGTTGTGAGAATTGTAACTCTATGTCATGATGCAGGAAAATCAAACAGACCAACACAAGTCTTCCCATAACAATTTATTCATAATAGACTTCAAGTCTTCTGCAATTATTGTAAGGCAGACAGGACAATTTGGCTGTTTGTTCTTCATGTTTTGATACTGAGTCCTTCCAATGCAAGTATATCTTCTTTTTACCTCTGTCACCTAAAAATGACCACTCTGAGATTTGGTAATTAAACTAAAAAATTTACTGAGATCTCCCAAATATCTTTTGGGTTTCCCAAGTCTGAACATTACCTTGGAGAGTTTGCAGAATGAGAGGCCATTCTACATTTCATTAATCTGCAAAAGTCTCGCAGCATTTGCCCAAGCCTTGCTTTTCGTTTCTTCTCCCACCATCAAGGGTCCTTCAGTTGGAGCGTGGAGGCGAAGCAAATAACACCCCTTCCATGCTACTCTCAAACCTTAATAGGTTAAAAAATCAAGAAGAGGGAAACTGAGGACTCTCCCAGCCTCACTGCTATGGAATTACTTCTAATTTACACCGTCGTTTGTTGCGTTCACCTGAGAGCATTTCTGTGGCAAGTTGTCGTAAGTATGTTTCAGGGACAAGAGGGGGTGATGGAAGGATAATACTGTTTAAGGAAGGAAAAGCATTTAAGTTGTGCCATACATGATGAATCTGACCGATGGGAAAAAATAATGTGATGGAAGTTATTGTTATTTTCTAGAGTCAGTTTCTTTGTGTGAACTTCTCCTAGACCATGAACCTTTCTGACCTGAGAACGACGTGTGTGCTTTATGTCTCTTGGTGCTTGGGGACTTCAAGATATAGCAACAACTTAATAGCAACAACTTAATTAGAGACCTGTGGCATCAGCTATGGCACTGATGTCTCCTTATTTATTCCTGTGGCACATCATAGCTGTGATTTTTTTTGGTCCTTACCACAGATCTTAATTTTATTGAAGGTGTTGGGAAGTGGCTTGTGCTGTTCGGTGGAAGATGTTGTAAACTTCCCCTTGATGCTCCTCAAATAGATTTGGATGTAGCATGTGGTAGCCTAAGAGGGCATCAGTCTGGGCATCTGTGATTCCTAGTCCTGTGCTCTTGGTAAAACTTCCGATGTACAAACCAGATCTGAGGAGCCCTTGGGGAAGTGGGCAGAAATATATTTCCTTGATAGGAGCTGCCTACTCCTGCCCATCCTTTTTCCAAGCTATTCCTCAGATCCAAATAGGGTTAGGCTGCCAGGAGGAATAGATATATACAGAACTAATGTTTTTTATGTATGTAATAAATTACATTAAAACCAATTTATGATATTTTTGTGGATTAACGTGTATGTAGAAGTGTCCAAACTAAGGCTTTGGTATCACTTCCCCCCACTTTCATCAAGTGGTTGCATAGATGACCATTACATTGCACAACTAACAAAAATTTTGACCAAATTCTTATAAAAAGTGCTTGTAAGACCACAGTCAAAAAAAAACAAACAAAAAACCCCAGTCCTCAAGGCTTTCCTGAATGGGATTCATTTCTATATTTACTTTGATGAGCAAGTATTCTGCTTTTAATAATGACCAGGAAAAGGAGATTTGAGGGGGAATTAATTATTTTGTGGAGATAATGATTCATCCATTCATCTAAGCTGGTAATTGATTTCCAGGAAGTGGATCCATAGTACTTAAACAGTAGTCATATAAAATTTAAATTAAAATTACTTTGGGAAACTTAATTCAACATGAGTGACTGTGGGAATATGCTACCCTTAGCTCAAGTCCGGCTGAACCGCATTCTAAAGATCCATTTGAAAAGTCCTGTTACGAGCACGTGTTCCTGGCTTACCCACAAAGCCACAGATTTGTTATTGTGGCTGACATTTTCATAAATTTACAAGCTTACGGCAAACAGGTACAGCCAGTTTTGGTATGATGTAAGAGCTTAAATACAGGTTACACTTGTTTAAGTTAACCAACAGGAACTGCATTGTACGGACACTCCTGCAATGACCTCGCTAACACTCCTCTGTGGCTTTTTAGCTGTATCAAAAGCAACATATTACATTTATATTTTGAGGTGATACGACAAAGGGGTCTCTGTCTTAAGTGGCGGATGTTACATATCAGTTCTTGAAAACCGCCTCTGGAGTCTGTGTAGGTTTTCTGGATGCAATCTTTTTTTTCCCATGAAGCTTATTTTGGTCACCTTTGAAAGGAATGTTTCTAGAAGTAGGTTGCTGATTCTTTCTCCCTTCTTCAAAAATTCTGTTCTTTGTTGCTTGTACAGTTTCTTTTTTCCCAAAAAAAACCAGAAGTGGAGATCATACCCCATTGCTCTTTACATAAGCTCCTCTCTTCTCCACTGCTCATTATAAGACGTTATGTTGTTCACAACCCAGACAAAAAATGGCTTGTGCCTCCCCTCCAGTGGAACAGAGGGATATTGTTGCAGAATGGAGAAGAAAGATTAATTTCAGCTTAGCTCTGGGCCACCAGTGTGTTGACATGAGGTTGATTTAGAAGGGCGCTACAGGAACTGTAGATATTTCTGGCTGAATGGGAAGCAGAGAAGGAGACAGCTGAAAAACTACCAGAGAGTAGTGAAATCCCCTCTAGTATTGACCTGCTTAGGTCACAAATTGCTTTATTCCCGCGAACAAGGTCTGTTGCTTCCTTTTCTAAGAATATTTGCATTTAGTCACGGGGAAGGGTAGGCTGCTCAATGCAAGCACTTCACTGGGTAAAGGAGCAGGTTACTTTCTTTTTCCTCCATCCACTACTACTTGGTGACTTCCTGCCATCAAGGTCCCAAATTGAGCATAAGTGTAGCATACAAGGCTGTTCAAACAGGTCTGAGTGATCAGAGGCTGTTTAACGAGCCCTGCTAATTTTTATCCTTTAGAAACTCTTTCAGGTGCATCTAAGTCAACATCTAAAGAGGCTAAAATATCCGCCTAAGGTCGATAAGGAATGCTACCATCTTATGGCTAATATTTTAAAACTCCATGAAATGAAAAGGTAAACACAGGGCAAACATGCTGCATTTCCCCAAAGCTCAGGTTTTCTGCCAAACAATTCAGATGGTCAAATTTTAAACAGCCTTCTGTGAGCTGCCTTTTTCATGTGGATTGGAAGCAGAAACTGAGAATTCTCACTCTTCGTAAGACTAGAAATAAAGGATCTTCCACTCTCCAAAGTGCAGTACTCACTGGGTTGTCTGCTTATTTGTGCTCATATATATCAATCCTAAAATGGGCATGTGTCTTATAATTTGTATGCACACGATGAAATATGAATTTATTCAGAACTACGTTCTCATCTGATGTTGCTCACATATGTAGTCGGCAGTTTTCCACTCCGAGCTCTAGCTGAGAAGGAGCATCTGACTATGACTATAAAAATACAGGACTGGAGCAATGGCAGAAATGTAGAAAGCATTAAAGATAAATGTCAGTGTAATAGACTTGAATATCTGCTGGCAGGTAACAGTGGAAGTTTGATAATAATGGAAGTTTGATATAAAGGAAGGTTATGATGTTTCTTGCCTGACTTTTCTTTTCTAGCCAGAAGCAGCAGATGAAAAATGAAGTTTCTCAGCCCTATTAACCATTGATCTTTGGAGACATATTTTACCAGGCTGTTTCGGTTGCAGTCCTAAACCAATAGGTCGTTCTGTTGACAAAAACAATTCTGGAATTAGGTAAAACTAACTGTTTAAAAAAATGCACGGTATGTATTTCAAGGCTTCTTTTTTTGCCCTAATTTCTTTTTGAAAAATATTTAATCTGTCAGGTAAAGAAGCAAGTAGTTGTCTATGGCAATAGCTAGCTCTTTGACAGCTTCTTGAGCTGCATGGATGGGGACATCCATCACTGAACAGTGACAGTCTGGCCACTCTTGTTCCCTCAGTAACTCCATTTCTCTGCAGTACTTTATAATAGAGCTCCATGTTTCAGATGGATGGTTTGATGATAAATACTGCAGTGATACTTAGGTTGTTCCTAAATTTTCTCTTTCTCTAAACAAAGGATTCCAGGTTTGCAGCCAACAGCCTGTTCTGAAAACAGATACTGATAGTTCTTCCCCCTGCTTTCTTGTCATGCTTGTAACTTAAGCTGAGACTGTACAGGAAAGGAGAAAAGAAAACATGTCTTAAAATCTTTTTTTGATGTCTGCTTCTATGTGACAGCTTTCTTTTGCTATGACCACTCATTCCAAGATGCTTTCTGGTTTCTTCAGATCAACACAATCCTGCTGCGTGAGCAATAAAATTTGCAGCAAAGGCAGGAAACACAAGAGAAGCTGCATTTCAAAGCGAGATGAACCTGAGCCACAGATTTTGTAGCACAGCACTGATTGCAAATGTCCTCTGATGCTGAACATATTTGAATCTCGTTTTTTATTAGTGCCATTTTTACACGCAGTCTTCTCTGTGTTTAGTTTTTCAGTGAAGGCTTCTGACATTTTCTCCTACGTTTCACCTTTTCTGGCGTGTCCTAACTCCATCAAAAGACGACTATTTCAACAGGCCGCAGTATTGACGTGGCAGACGTGTACAGCATGGTTATTCACTATCTCACCCTCAGACCTCTGCCTGGAGAGCACTGGGCAAGCCTGATTTGATAGATTTGCTGTTGGTTTGAACATGTGCAAATACTTCTGCAAGGGCCAAGTTGCAGAGAATATGGATACACTGACAGCACATTTAGAGATACTGAGGTTCCTGTCTTTCTACAGTGATGTTCAAACCTCAAAAGCTCCCTATTTACACATCAAAAAATGGATACCTACTGTGTGAGGGGACAATTTTCCTGTGAATAATAATCATTGTTTTACAAGTCATGCAGCTTTTTTTTGAAGGATTTAATTCTGTGACATCCAGAAGGAAATGAAGGAAAGAAGGGAGAATATTCCTAAATATCAATAGCTAGCAGAAAAAGAGAAAAGATCAAGGAGATTTCAGTGATATTTCATATCAAGATAGCTTACGAAATCCAATACATTCCTTATTGGTGTGTATAATTCTTTCTAAATACCTGCCCCTAACCGGTAACTTACTGCTCACGTCTGTAACATGCTTGTAAGATACCTTGGAGTTAGTCCTTATGTTCTTAATATTTTGCAGAATCGAATACCACAGCAACTTTTTCCAGCTATCCAGAATATCAAAATATGCTTACCTATATCATATGCTCCTCTGCCCTTACAGCACCTGACAGCAGCTCCTGCAGGTGTAGTGAAATATCTGAGGGTAACTGCTGACTTTCTGTTGGAGAACACTGCAAATGGAATAGCTATTGCCATGAAGTTATTCCTCGGTGTAAAAAATTTAATGAATGATCTTCGTGTCTCTGCTCATAATAAATTGGTGGATTTCATTATAGCATCGATTCTCATGCTCCAATCCCTAATAATCGTATTCAAAGTCTCCCAGCAGAAACCATATGTGAGGGAATACGGATTTGTCTTGCCAGCTTGCTGGGGCACTGCAGACAGAACTTTAATAAGTGTGTGGTTAAGTTCATAATTTAAACACCATTTCTTTTGTCAGGACTTTATATTCGAAAGTCTTCCTTAACGCCATTTGATTGTAGTAGCGTGCCAGGTAAATTAAAACAAACAAAAAACCCCAAAGGTATCTCATTATGGTAAATCACAGTTCCCTCTGGATCACGTAAATGAGTTAATATACTACTGTATGCTTCCAAATGTATTTATTAGCAGTTTACTTTCAACTTGTTCTTCAGTGAGCTGTTTCTTTTACTAGCCAGCTGTTTAATTATCTATTCTTTGTATGTCAGCAAATGGTATCTTCTGTCACTTAAAATGTTAATGGGTAGCACAGGACTGATACATCTGTTTGAATTGGCACGAATGTAGGAAAAATCCCATACTGTGCTGGTAGGTTCTGTCACACGACTGTTCCCACTTCTTTAGTGCAAACAAACTGTACTAATTTAAAAGATTTGCTATTATGACATTCAATCTAGATGAATCATAAAATTGCAGCTTTTGAAAAACTGTAATGCCAATGTAGAATGAAATTGATGTAGAATAAAAATAACTTGGGTCAGGTACTCTGTGAACTCTAGATGGTGTAGGGAGCTGTATCACTGCCTTAGCAAATGCTGCCTGTGCCTGGACTCGAGTCTGCAAGCTGTGCACAAGTGTTGTATCCACCATTTATTCTAGTGCTGTCTGTTCCACTCAACCTTGCATTTCTAATCATGTTCCCTTCCTGGGACTTGGTCATGTCTCATTTGCCTGCTTTGAATGAAGCTGGTTGTGGTCTGTCTCCTTCCAACAGACCTGATAAAACGGGCTATCAACCATGTCTACTCTGAGGTTTTGTCCCCACTGCACTGCAGCCACTGCTGGCAGAGGGCACAGCCTCTCACAGGGATGGAAGAGCCCATCTCAGGGGCCTGTGTGAACCAGGAGGCCCCATGGTGAGCAACTCCTCAACTTCTACCCCACCTTTCCTTCTAGGAGGTACGGCATATATCTTTCTGGAAAGCGTTTTTTTCATCCACCAGTAGCTGCCTGAACTTTGACTGAGTCCAGTCTCTCCTCGAGAAAGTTTTGGGTTTGGAGATGGTCTGTCAGCACCCAGTGAAAGGACCCTCTTTTCCACTCTAGTATGCAGTAACACAGATAGAAAATTTATGGATGAGGCAGGTCAGGCTCAATGCCAGGTACCTGCCTTGCAGATACAGCATTTTGCATGTCTGTCACAATTGCCTGCATTGTAGATTTCCCACAGAAAGAATGACTCCAAAACAATTGTTACGAGGGGCAACCAAATTCAAAAAAACCACACTTTACTGTTTTAATCACAGTTTCCACAGCTGGACTCAGTCTGAAAATGGTGGTGGGGCTGGGGGCAGGGGGTATGAAGTCCAGAGTTTGTTGATGTTTGCTGACTGGCTTGAGTTTGGAAGGTCATACTTTCTCAAGATCTTGAAAGGTCATCTTTCTCAAGACTGTGTATCTTGTGCGCAGACTTCACTGTCAACTATGTATTGTATTAATACTTTTTTATTAAATCAAGTTACCTCCTAATTTACTAGGTGGCTATTTTACTACTTTATTCTGGTCTGAAAGCTGTGTGATGCCTGAAGTCACGATCATTAATACCTTTTTAATAATATCAAACATTCCCTCCATAAACAGTTCCCACAAATCGCTTGTTTTTTGCTTTGAATAATTTAGTTTTGCAATATCCAGCCTTATACTATGAGACACTTATTCACCTATTTTCAATGAATAATATAAGACCAAAGCTTTTCTTTTATTTTCTTTTTTTCTTCCCTTCCCTTCCCTTCCCTTCCCTTCCCTTCCCTAAAATACTGACATAAAATAAGCTTTGTCCTGAAATTGTCTACTTGAATTATTGTAATTCTTCTGCACATTAGGGCAAATATAATAACAGGTAACCTGTTTTTGTTTTTCAGTATCATGCAGTGGTGGCATCTTTGATTTAGTGGAATCCTTGTCCAGCTTCCATTGCCCATCCACCGGTTTCTTGCTTGTACTTTAAGAGAGAGAATTGGAATCATGTTGATGACTTCCTAAGGTGCAAAAATATATGGCAGACAATGGAGAGTTATTTAACTTGTACAGAGGAAAAGAACTACTAGTGGTAATGATGCTGGTCAACAGGGATTTTAGCAGATGAGGATTCCTGTAACATAAGAGGACCTATAGCTGATAGCCAGCCTTGTACCACCTAATTCCCTGTCAAGCGTAAACTCAACAATGATTTGAAGAACACACAAACAAAAAGTACTTAACACCTGATGAATCACAACAGCTCTTGGGCTTTCCTGATAAAGGAAACTGCAGGGCCAGTGAGAGGAGAAGGCTATCTTTGGGGCTGTATACCTTATTGACATTGCTGTCAAAGGAAAATGAAATGAGCAACAGAAGTCATGAATCTAAACTTGTTGCATGACTAAAGCAGTTGGGTCGTGACTAAAGCTGTTATGAGACTCCACAATCCAAACTGCCAACATTTAGTAAAAGGCTGAACTGTGTTCCTAACAAATATTAAAAGCTCAAATGTACAGTTGCCAAATATGTCTGGTTTGCAAAGTTCATTCTGTTTTATTCTAGTTGTTTTGTCCCCATCCTGCCCACTCACATCCCCTGTCATCAGTAATCCGTCTGGTGTCTAGAATGATGACAATTCTGTATGACTTTGGAGATAATGAAATCTTGATTAATAGGAAGCTTATTGTGAGAATTTCTTTTATAGAAGACCACTGTGGAAACAGCCTGTACATGCCTGCTTCTGCCAGCTTGAAGGTAGTCACTTGAGAACCTCCTGGGCAAACGGAGAACTGGAGAATCTATGCAAGGGAAACTGAGAATCTTTTTGGTCTACAAATGGGTATATTGAAAAAGCAGTTTTTCCTTTGCTCACTTCATCAAACCCGAGTTCTGCCTTCCGTAATTTCATTTTTTCCTCATTAAGAGTGTGAGATGCTCATTAGACATTAGGAAGAAGTTCTTTACAATGAGGGTGGTGAGACACTGGAACAGGTTGCCCAGAGAAGTGGTGGAGGCCCCATCCCTGGAGACATTCAAGGCCAGGCTTGATGAGGCTCTGAGCAACCTGATCTAGTTGAAGATGTCCCTGCTTACTGCAGGGGGGTTGGACTAGATGACCTTTAAAGGTCCCTTCCAACCCAACACATTCTATGATTCTATGATTCTATTCTATGCTTTTGTCTTTCTCCATTTTTGTATAATAGTTCGCAGATTTGGTGCTCTCTTGGTGTTCAGAGACTGAACTGTGGACAGAAAGGTTGAGATGAACAGCCCTAATGGCACAGTCCGTGAGCCAGGGCAGTATTCTCATGGAAATTCATTTGAAGAGAATTAAAGTTCATTAGAGAACAGTAAGCATGCAGGAAATCCCTTTACTGGCTGCTACTGCTCAACTGGATGTAGACAGGCATTCCATGGAGACCAAGACTAAAACCAAGACTCCAATATCTTGAAATGATGAAGACGGCTTGCCTGAAGTCAGGAGGCAGTGAACTGAAAGCTACGTTTATTTTAAGGCAGAAATGCAAGGTGAGTTTGGTGCAGCAAGCAGGAGTTTCACCTTCAGTTCTAAATGAAAGTGTCACACAACATTTGTGTTTAGACAAGATGTACCAGATTCAGGTAATGAAAGACCCAGAAGAAAGTCCACATGAATGTGTTGCCTTTATGAATGAATCCTGCAGTATGTTTCAAAGGTCCATTAAACATAAATAGTCTGTGACAGGCGCATTAAACTGTTCATGCGTGTTCTCACCACAGAAAACAAAGCACAGCCAGTGCTTAGGTGATCCTGTAAAAGCTTTTCTTTTAGTTATAGATCTTTTTATTAAACCTCTTTTCTTGATGGAAGAGACCGGTAGAAAAAGAATTACTTTGGATAATTTCTATTTACAGAGATTAGACACTTACATATTTTTTTCTGTGCTGCCTTTTCTGGCTTAGCTCTGACCCACCCCTCCCACTGTCACCTCCAAATAATTTTTGCACAGCCTTACAGTAAAAACATTCATATCGAGGAAACATTTTCCCTGCAGCAGTTTGGAGACTGGCTTAGAGAGGTACCTGGTGAACGAGTACATGAGGAGCGGCTGTGTAAGGGAACCAGGAGTAAAAATGGCTACTGCTCAATACAAGCTGTGTGATGCTAAAAAAGTCCTGTATGTGATGGAGGAAACAGGATTTCACTGAATAATAATTGGAAGATTTCCACTTTTCCTGAATCGTTGACTGACAGATTGCGAAGTCTTGGGTCTGTTAATTATTAGATTTGTGAGTTTCCTCACTGAGTAATTCTCAGGCTGCAATTTATGTGTAATGCAATAAACAAGCAGCTGAGTGTGTGAGGTTAGTTATGGGAGTCATGTTCTGCCCTTACATATGTAACATGCGATTTATAGTGCAGCTTGCCACAGAGTGCAAGCAAATGCAGCAATATATGAAATATTTCCTTTGACAATACTTTGGCTAACAGTGATCTTTTCACACGTTACAAATGCTACTAGAGGTCAAAACTGCAGTCTGTCCAAAGGAGTGTTTGTCACCAAAATGTCTCCAGCTAATAGTAGGTATATGTAAACCAGCAAATTAAAAGACAGCTGGATTATTTGATGCAAACTCTTAAATGTGATCTTTTCTCTTCCTTTCTCTCACCCTACCTACAGATGAGCAGGGAAATGTTCTGCTTCAGTGATCACAAGTAAATCATTACAGTAAACACAGCTGCAGTGTGCGCGCTATGTGAGCAGAAACGTGTCAAGGACAGGGCCCAGATCCTCCTAGACCTGTCAAAGACCCTTGAAATCAAGGCCTCCATTTCTCTCAGAGGGATGAATATTATTTCTTGCCACCCCCACTTTTGGAGTCTACGAAGGTCATAACCGAAATCAAGCTGGATGGTTCTTCCACATCTGTAATGTCAGGGGACACTGCAAAATACGGTATCTCTAAAACCTGCAACTGAGTTTCATGCTGGACCCATTTTTAGGTGCTTTGGAGTTAAGATGAACAGCCATACAGCCCAGCAGCAGGCAGGCTGTGAGCAAGAAGACAGCTGTTTGAGACTGCAGGGGAGGAATCTGAGGAATAATGTAGTCATCAGAGTGGGAGCTTGCTCCAGGCATTCAGCTTGTTATTCCTGCTTATGCAGGGAAAAGGCACGTCCGTGGGTGCACCCATGTCTGTGTGGAAAAATGCAAGAGATATTTGAAGCAACCTTTGGTCAAAACCAAGGCCCTAATTCCTCAGTACCATCTTATACCTTGGGACTGGTGGGGCCCACCACCACCAGAGCTTCATAAACCTCAGGTTTAAAATCCTCAGGACTTGTTTCCTTCCTGCGCTACGTGGTGATGACACACAGGCAGTACTGAACCATGTCACACCAAGACACCCAAGCACACCGTGCCCGCACAATAGCCCCCAGTGGGGATCCCCAGTGGGACAAAAGGCTTTAGAGTCATCACTACCTGGAAGTAACCTCTAACCGAGCCAAACGCTATAAAGCACCTTATAGCACAGGCAGGTTATATCCTTAGGCGGTGACAGCTGTCACGGCTATGTGATCTGAAGTGACCTAGCTCAAGCTTTAACTTAATTTTTAATCCATCACCCTTGCACCATACCAAGGCATTTGTTTGGTGGTGTTTTAGAGGGGAAGCTGCTGACATCTGCCTCACGGTTTGCTGCAGCGTGTAGGTGTTTCTTGGAGCTCCCTCGAAGAGTGACCCATCCCGACAGTGCTCATCCTGCGAACTGCCTCTGAATCACTGCCATGGCACCAGAGTAATGCTAAAAGCTGGAGCATCAAGGCTATTCATGTACAGGTATCAAAGTATTCGAAAGAGGTATCTAGTAGCTAAATGCACCTATGGTATGTCTCCTACTTTGTAATATTTTTGTTTTCTTTTTGCAAATTGAAAACAAAGGATGGAATTTAATTTCTGGTAGAACCGGGGTTGTTGCAATGGAGTTGGACTAAAATGAAAATGGACCCAAAGATTTGGCTGCAAAACTGAGTAGCAGAAGGATTAAATAAATTGTAGAAGGCAAACGAAGCTTTCCCTGACCATCACTAAAAGTTAAAAGCATTAAAATAAGTTACATGGTTGTCATGGTGACTGCGTGTTTGTTTATGGTAGAATACATCAGGCAGAGCTGAAATGTTTTTAATTTTAAGCTCAGATGACAGGGAACTGAGTAGTGTAAGCAAGAGCAGAAATATATTTTTGGTAGATACATGAAAGCAATTATTTTTTTCCTATGAAAGTTCCTGTCACTGCTCAGTGTTTTTCCTGCCCCCCTTCTTATCTTCATTCAAGTTTTGAATATCTTTGTCTTCTGCAAGCACAAGGAGCCAGCAAGATAGGTTTAAAGGAAGATAGAAATGGGCGTTACTCATAGGCAGACTCCTGGTAGTAAACAGCCAACAGGCCCTCTTATAGCAATGTTTTAAAGAGAAGAATAATCCTGAAATCTGAATGCCGCACTATACATTCTGTGGTCCTGGCACCTGCAAATACAGAAGCACTCAGCTGAATAATCTGCAGCATAGCATTAGTTCAGCATTTTTTTCTCCTGAAATTGTCAGATGACTCAATTGTCTGGGCTCCATAGAATAAAATTCAGTTTTCTTTGCCTAAAAATAGCAGTCATTAAAAAAAAAAAAAAAAAGTTAATGAAATATTCAATTTGCCTCTATTTAAATCGAGGGGAAAATCCTGTTAAGGGAGGAAGTGTCTGATAGACTAGAAGATAGTTTGCCACATGATTACAAATTAGTTGCATGTAAATTACTCTTGTTAAGCTGTAATAGGCCCTACTTCTACAAGGAGCTTTATGAAACCATTGGGGCGAAGCTGCCCACTTGAATATGATAGCAAATTTCCCAGCGACTTCAGCGCCTCTGGGCTCAGTCAAAGACTAATGAACCTACATTGTCACCTACAGCTGTGTAGTTCCAGATAGTATTTCACGTCCACGGCAAAATATCCAATGGACTTTAATAGGAGATTTTCACAAGGTCTGGGACACAGAGCTCAATTATTTAAGTGCTGGAAGCAAGGAATTTGCAGAAATCCTAAAAATCATCATAGACATCACCTCGTCTCTCCTGCTCTCTGTTTAAGGGCACTGCATGTCATAAATGCAGATGAATATCTGAATGATTTGTGTGTAATGACTGCTAGTTTACAGGGGGCTTTTTGGTGGTGGTAGTAGGGAAATCAAGTTTATTTTGCATTTAATGCTATTTTTAGCAACATACCACTTTATGCTTTATGATTTTAAACAAACTGGTAAAAAATTAGCTAGAAACAATAAGTATAGATTAATAGTCAGAGGTAAATCTCAATGAAATCAGTAGTAAGATATGTATTAACTTTAACAGGCATGACATCAGACTTTAATGGTACATGACACCAGCTAGGTACCTTTTGAAGATGTCACTTCAGAATAAAAGAGCAAAAATGTTTAAAGTTCTCTGTCTGTAAGAGAGGAAACTATGTGGTTTTAGGTTAAAGTTGAAAAACCTATCAGATGACCTCACTAAATAATTTCATTTGTTAGATAACTAGATTTGCAGATTCCTATATAGATTACCAAACTAGTAGTTGTTTCCACGGCATTATTAGTAACCACAGCATTATTATTTAGAAACTGCATAAGATGAAAAAAAAATATAGGGGATATGGAAGCCACTTAATCCACTGGGCTAAGAAACAGTAAGAATGATTCTGTAAAAAATGCTTGAATGCAGAAGTATCAATATTTTATAGAGGGTTTTTTCCCCTATTTTAAGAGGAATAAAATCCACTACTTCCCTGGGTCCCCTTAGACATCTTTTTAGCAATGCATTGGTTTTCTGAAAGGAGAGCTGGGTAAAACATTTACCATAAAAGTAGCTTTTGGACGAAATTTCCATCTCCCCACTTCATAATGCTTCTGCAAAATAGTATCAATTTCATGTTTATTGAATTTTCATCAAACGAGTCCTTAGGTATGGGTGAAACTGAAGCGTGAATTTTATTGTTTGGCCTAAGCAAATATGTTAAATCAATGAAGCTCAAATTATTTCAATAGTTCTGTATTTCTTACAGCCCAAAGCATGTGCCTTTTAAAAGAGTTGAAAGGTCCTCATGGTCTCAATTTTGCAAAGTGCAACATCTTTGAGATGCAAAACTGGGAAGTGATATGCAATTAGATTAAGGCTAAAATTCATCCAAATAGGAATACTTGACTGGTGAATGCTTGGTTTCAGTAAAAGCTGCAAGTATTCAGCCCTTGGGAATGAGCAAGGAGACCTGTGTGAGCATTTATATCTAGAAAACTTTTGAGAGATGGCTTTCTTGGGAGGTGATGCAGAAGTCAACAGGCCTGAGGCCTAATACTAGTTCTACTACTGGCTACCTGTAGTACAAGCAGCACAGAAACAGGTAAACATGGTAAAACCACAGACATCTGCTTTCTTCTGCTGGCCGTATTCTTGAAGCAGAAGAAATACTTGCAGTGATGAAAAGCTCATTCTTTCATTTTGGTCCTAATAGTTCTGAATGATGCCATGAGCTCTGTCATGAGGATATTTGGTCGCCTAGAAGGTGGACTGAGATCCCCTCACCCATCTCTCATGGTCCATAAAACCCTCTACTGCACTGGGCAGGAGTTGCATGCACATTTTTGGGAGCACTACGGTTCATTTTTTCCATCCTTTATAGGTTTCCCCTCATGATCATCACTGTAATATTTGAGCACATTATCCACCTCCCAGTCAGGCGCCAGTGGTAGCATTGTGGAGAAAACAAATGGTCACATAAACAGAATTTTCTTTGTGTTTTGCCGCTATTTTGTTGTTACCATTTAATTTAATTATATAATTCAGATCTGAAACACTAGCCTGCGAGTTTCCACTGGAGTGTGTTAAAAGGGTATCTGATTTCCCGTCTGTTTCACCCGCCTGCTTTATAACTGTTCAACAGAAACAGAAAATTAAGGATACAGATTTTTTTCAGCACAACGGCAGGAAGAAAGCTAAAACGCTAAATGTGCTGAGGCTTCTTTGCTTATGTGAATTCAGGCATGTCCCTGCCCGTCGGCACGGGCTGGGGTCTGGAGCAGCTGCGAGTCACCTGCTCGGCCTCCAGCCCCGCACAATTACTTACCCTGCACAGCCGGCGCTAACGTGTTGTGACGGAAGGGTCACGGGTGAAATAGAAGACCTTTTTTTCCTAAACCAGGGTAAAGTACCTTTCCAATAACATATGGGCACAACTTTCAGGGCGTCAGGGTTTAACTGAGAAGGTTATGTTATTCAAAATGCAGAAATTACAGAAGCAATGACACACAATTCATTCAAATGAACAATTGTTTTGTAAGAGGGATGAATACTGCACCTCTGTTGGAGCCCAGCTGCAGTTCTGGACACTCGTTGAAAATCAGGCTTTTTATGCCTGAAGAGCAACCACGAACCAAACCCAGGCACACTGAGCACAAATGCCGCTTTGTAGAGAAATGAAAAACATCGTCTGGAATTTTAACAACTCATGAATGAGATTTTTCTTTTGATAGAATCCTGGTCTTCAGTAATTTTTGTTGTTGGTTTTCTGCCTCAGGCCTAAATTAAGGATGATTGTCATTAAGCTTGACTAGATGTCTTCTGGCTACTCTCTAGAAAGGCAAATAAGACCCCTAAAAAGTGTTAGCAGGTATACAAAACACAATTCTGAACACCAAAAAGGCTCCTACTAGCACCAGATAGCCTTTGGTCAAACACTATTTTTTTCTTGATGAGTTTTTGCTGTGTTAAGAAATGATCCCTTAGCCTTTTTATTCTGAAGAATACTGGTCCAGAAAGGCATAGTATTTCTCAGTAATTTCAGAATGTTTGAGCTGTACAATATCTTTAACATATTATTTCGGCAGCAGTTAACACTTAGGTGAGTCTCATTTTATTATTTATTGGAGTATTATACAGTTTTGAATAATCTTTTCTTAACACTAAAGGTTAGAGCACAGGGAGTTTCATAATCTTGTGTGGTGCTTATCTGTACCTAGACAGTTCCAGACCATCTGCTAGGATTGCTTTTCCTTGATTATGGATCAGAACAATTATAGTGACAATGAATAATTATTTTCCATAATAAACAAGGAGGTGGATGACTCAAAAGACTAGTAATGCTTAAAAACAAGCCTGTGACTTACAGTTCACTGGTTCAAATGCAGCTTGGGCCATGACTGATCAGAAATAATCCCTAACTAATTCTTGGGGTAACATATCTTTGTTGGCAACGTGGACAGTGGGATTGAGGGAACCCTCAGCAAGTTTGCCGACGACACCAAGCTATGTGAGCGGTCAACACACTGGAGGGAAGGGATGCCATCCAGAGGGACCTGGACAGGCTTGAGTGGTAGGCCCATGCCAACCACATGAAGTTCAACCAGGCCACATGCAAGGTCTTGCACACAGGTCAGGGCAATCCCAAGCCCAAATACAGGCTGGGCAAAGAATGGATTGAAAGCAGCCCTGAGGAGAAGGATTTGGGGTTGTTAGTTGATGAGAAGCTCAACATGAGCTGGTAATGTGCTCACGCAGCCCAGAAGGCCAACCGCATCCGGGGCTGCATCAACAGAAGCGTGGCTAGCAGGGTGATGGAGGTGATTCTGCCCCTCTGCTCCACTCTGGTGAGACCTCACCTTGAATACTGCGTTCAGCTCTGGGGTCCCCAAAATAAGAAGGACATGGACCTGTTGGAGCGAGTCCAGAGGAGGGCCACAAAGATGATCAGAGGGCTGGAGCACCTCTCCTGCAAGGACAGGCTGAGAGAGTTGGGGCTGTTCAGCCTGGAGAAGAGAATGCTCCAGGGAAACCTTATAGCAGCCTTCCAGTACCTAAAGGGTGCCTACAGGAAGGTTGGGGAGGGACTCTTTATCAGGGAGTGTAGCAATAGAATTAGGGGTGACAGTTTTAACTGAAAAAGGGGAGATTTAGATTTGATCCTAGGAAGAAATTCTTCACTGTGAGGGTGGTGAGGCACTGGAACAGGTTGCTCGGAGAAATTGTGGATGCCCCATCCCTGGAGGTTTTCAAGGCAAGGCTGGATGGGGCTTTGATCAGCCTGGTCTAGTGGGAGGTGTCCCTGGCCACGGCAGGAGCGTTGGAACTAGATAATCTTTAAGGTCCCTTTCAACCCAAACCATTCTATGATACAGAATAAGCTTGGTCATATTATTTTGGCTGTTGTGGCGCTTTATGAGAAAGTGTGGAAAAATCAGAAAAGAGTCAACAACCTCAGGACAGATTCAAAATCAAGTTAAGGTAGATAAAACAATCTGCGGAACGATTATGTATACCTGTCTCTATCCATGATTTGCTCTCTCCTGTTCTCTTACTGAACGTATTAACATGCTGAGGCATGGGATGATATGCAACTCACCATCAGACAAATATATTCCAAGATCTGCCCCCACCCTGCAAATTATGACGTTTTACTGAGTAAGTATAGACTTAGGCATTTTTATTAGCTATCTTAGTCGATAGGTTGTAAAAATGGTAGGACATGGAGAATGGACTCTCCGTTATAATGAGTTAAAGCTGCCCTGAGCCTGCATTTGTCTTGAGAGATGGGCAGACTAGAATAGAGTCCTATCGTGGGCACCCAAAAATGCCTTTACCCTGAGGTCTCCACACTGCAGAAAGAAAAGGGCTGCGAATAAAGCCGGCTGCAGTTGCAGTGTTGCTGCAGGGAGAACGCACCGGGCTGGGCAAACGCCTGCCTTGGCGGGAAGGGTTGCCTGATATTGTTGTACTTCAGGAATTAGATGTCATGCATTGCTCTCTTCATACCTTTTTTTTTATATTTTTTTTTCTTTCTTTCCTCCCTTTAAGATAATATTGTTAAGTCAATTGATTCTCTTGCCTAAGAGAAAGTCAAGGCAGAAAATTGAGTTTTGTTTTCCCTTAGTTTTTGAGCAGATGCTCCAGCTGGCATTTTAGTAGTGATCCCTTTAAATTTGAACCCAACCCTTGTTGCTGTCAATCAGTGGTTGGCAGAAAGATTACAATAATAACATGAAACATCCAGCCCCATGGCGGTAATATGATGCACCAAGAAAAGGGCTGCTCCTAGTGGCCATGGAAAAATGTCCAGTATTTAAGTGTCTCCCCTGGCACACATGGGAACCAGGCAACCAGGCTGAGACTGCATCTGCTGAGAACCATTAGCGAAGCAGCTGAAATACAAGCGTAATAGAAGAGGCAGTGGGAAATCAGTCCTTGCAAATGGTTATGAAAATAATAACTATTTATACACTTAACGTATAAGCTTTTGTCTGCATGTCTCAAATGGTTTTATGAACACTGATGAATTAAGTTTCAATGCAACCTTGTGAGATATTTTACTCCCATTTTGCTGCCATAATTAATGTACAAATAAATGCACAGGGAGCTGAAGTGATCTGGCAATAGGAGCGCTGTAGGTTTATGTGATATAGTATAAAAATAAGGCCTAATGGTCCCAGCTCTCTGCACCACAGCCATTAGATCCTTGGGTTTCCAAGGGCATCAGTTAAAACACTCAGGGCTTGTCAGATTGTTCAGCTGCCCTTCTCATAAAGAATGGTAAGAAACAAGGGAAATTATTAGAATTTGTCTGCGACGATTACGGATTGTATTCCCATCCAGTAACTGATGGCTAGCTAGGTGCATTTGTTTTCCTGGTTACTTAAAGAGGTGTTTCCCCATGGACAATGATCTCTCTTCCCTATTAAAAATACAGGCAGAGATACCCCTCTGAAATTGTTTAGAAACTATGCAAAGGTTAGAGAGGATTATTATATATAATGACCAGAAATATCAACAGGGAGTACGGAAAGAAAAGACTCCGAGATTTACACTGAAGTCCTTTCTTCTTGAATTCTCACTGGCTCCAATGGATTTCAGGTTTTGAATAGCTACAGAAAAGGTGTATTTTAGGATGTCTCTCTTTTGATCTAGCAAACAGGACAAGTCCTTATTCTTTGAAAAAATTAACTCTGAGTAAAAACAAAATCAGCTGTCTTCCTGTAATCAAACTCTCTTTTCTCTTTAATGATTGCTGTATATGCAAGGAAACTGTTATATCTTCTGGGTTTGATTTTTGGTTCAAAGCTCCTCTGGTTCACTTACAGGTGCTTTCTGCATCCTTCTGAATCGTTTTATAGAGACTTTGAAACAAGCTAAAATCCAGTTGGAGCAAATAGTTGGCTTTGGTAAAAGCAAAAAAATGCTGCTATCTTTTTCACTTTTTTTTTTTTTTTAAATTCAAACTTCAGAAGACCTTTTTCATGTAAGAGAAAGTTTAAAAAATTGGGAATTTTACAGAGAGAGAAATGTGCTTTGTCTGTGGTTTCCTTTGTTCCCTCTACTGCTGTTGACGGTTTTGTACTTTATCACAGGTAATGCTGCAGTTCAGGGCTGCTGTCTCTCCAGAATAGCTCTTTGAAAGACAGGTCTGATTCTCCATGCCCTTACTCCAGCCTTAACTCTCCTGCTGTTTCCCTCAGTTCAGGAGAGTATTCCTGATTTACATCACCGGGGAAGGAGGTGCGTCTGGAAATGACAGCAGGGGGTTGGAGGTATGACGGGTAGCTCATGAGCCCTTAACAACAGCTCCGCATCTCACTGACAGCCTTCACTTTCTGCTTGATTCTGGACTTCAGTCCTAATCACGCAGAGCCTGTCTTTAGTGTGTAGATAATTAATAATAAGCACCGACTTCTGTATGAAAGGGACGAGCCCAGCCTTCTGCACAAGTAGCTCTGATTACAGCACACGGGGAGAGAGAAATTCCAACGTGCACAGTTTGCATTGCACTGGCTTTCTCTCTTCTTCCTGCTAGAAAGGCGGGGATGATGTTAATCATTTTATTTTTAATGTTATTTTTCTTCAGCTCCACTTTCAAAATATTATCTGCTCCCACACCCTCAAAAGCTTTATCAAACCTATATACGTACATAAATCTGCTTCTAGAAATGTGAAATGTCTTTTGGGGGAGACTGTCAGAAGTATATAAAGGATTTAGAAGCACAAATTATTGGGCTTTGGAAATGTTTGTCTCCTGTTCTAACCCTTTTTACCTATACATCTGGTGCTTTCATAGAAGGCAGTACTTCTGTTTCACTTTCTTCATAGCTTGGCAGAGTGGCCACTGAGAGCGCTGTCAGTCAGCTCAGACGATGGCACATATGGCAGACTTCTGAGTGTGTTTGAAACCAAGACCCATCCCAGATCTTTCATATATTAATCTTTTTCCACTCCTTTACTCACTCATGCCACTGAACACTTTCCTTGACTCGCTCTTCTTCAGCTGGGAGAGCCTTGCTGTGTTAAGTGATGTATTAGTAAGCAGGATTTACTTGGTAAGATACACCCCCATTACATATTTAACTAGAGAGAAAGGCTGGACTGGCCTCACATCGTTCTTTGAATACCCCCAGTGCAGATCCCTCAGTTACCATGTCTCTGTATTTCTATCTGCTTCTCCGTGCTGAAATATCCTCTCACAGCCAGTTGTGTCACTTGGTGGAAAAGCTGTCATTCTGGGAGCAACTAGGGAATGGACAGTGAAGGACTTCAGCCATTCCAAGTCCCTTTACCTTCACCATTTCTGCAAACTCAACTAGTTCTGAATGAAAGCAGCCTTGTGAACTGATTGCAGTGTAGGTAAGTAGAACATACTCCTTCAGTCAAGTAAATTAGGCTGAATACAGAGCATCTCCCAACATTGGTCACAGGTTTTCTAGCTATATGCCAAGGGATTAAAGTTTATTCCGAGAGCCACTCCTATTCAGCTGTATATGAATAAAATACTCCTTCAGCGCCAACACGGATAAACAATGCTCAGCACTGCCTTCAGGGTAATTAGGCTTTACATGCTACTGTGCATAAGCTGATGAAGTTTTCTAATTAGTACATTTCACACACACAATTAGAAATATAATGTGAACCTGAAAAAGAAACTGATTGGAAAACCCTTCTTGTGGCTGGAGCTTGGTGGGAAGTTTTCTCCAGCTGAGAGTGGCAGCAGCTGGCCAGTCTGTGCTTCAGGCCTTCATGGTTTCCTCCATGGTCGTGTAGGATGAGATCACAGACTTGGATCTCTTTTGTCTTACAGCTTCCCTGCTGGGGAAAGGACCTGGAGCATTAACAATGTCCTTGAGTTCACCTGCTTCCTCCGTCTTTTCTCTGGAGTTGTGCCTGTGGGTATTTTATTAAAGGTTTAAGGTTGTTGGAGGGGTCTGGGGAGATGTTTTATGGTGTCTGTGCGTAAGGGGGAACAGGTACTCCGTGGATGTTTCTGCACCTCCCGCTGTGCAGGCACGTTTTTGGAGCTCGTATGTTCTCTTCTGGCCTCACATTTCTACTGTCCCAAAATCTTTTTAATTGACATGGAAAGGTTTTCACATGTTTATGTGTCACAGAAAGCTGTTTTCAAAAGTAGAGTTTTTGAAGGGGTTTCAAGAGTCTGAAAGGGAGAAAACGAACAGAAAAGGGAATGTGAATGGCAAAATGTACAGCTCAGGCAGCTTTAGATAGCAGGCACAAGCCTTTCTGAGATGCCATGATACGGGGCATGCTTGTGCTCAAATAAAGTGCCCAGGGTAATAAAGAAAATGGCAATTTCGCAATTCATGGTAGGAACTGGACTTCGAAGGAAGTGAAGTGATTGAAATCAGACACTATTAGCCAGAAGGGGAAGCATAAATCACTAGCTGGAGGAAAATGAAATGACAAATGGATGGGAGTGCTGGGGAACAGGCACTAGTACAGATAAAATGACAACAACAACAAAACATGAAATCTATAGCTGTTCTACAGCCAAGTTTTGTGGGTGGAGAGAAGTAAGATATCCTGGTTTACTTATTTTTAATAATTTGGACACTTGATTTCTGACTACAGGCTTGCTACCTTTATTTTGCTAGTGTTACTCACAATTGTGGACACATCATGGAAAACATATTTGGAAAGCCTCTTCTGATGCCAGCGGAGTTTCTTGGATTTGATAGACAATGTGTATACCTGCATAACAACCAGTATTTTCTATACATGTAATAGTATCATTCTCCTGAAGACAGTGGCCATTTTGTAGTAGATGCAATTGTTGTGTGCTCCAGGTTTACATCTATACTTCAAGTTCTTTCATGGAAAATGGACTCCAGACTTTTTGACTGGTTTCAATCTGAAATTATTTCAATTTAGATTGCAAAATCCCTTTTATGATAAGGAAACGTGAAGTAACAGAAGGCAAACTTCTCCTCAAAGGTAATTCTTACCTACAGACTGCAGCATTTGAATGTAAATCTGTAAATCTGACATGCTGTAGTTGTTTCACCAAAAAATCCCAATTCCCCAAACCAAAAATATCCATGTATTTAAAGGGCATTATTTAGATATAGAAAGGCTGACCTGACACAGCACAGCATCTTCTACTAAGCTTTTTCTCTGACATGTTTTAAACACAATGTCACATAAAAGTAAATACTTAACCTTTTGTCTCCTTCACAGGAGCCTGCATAAAGCATTTGGCATACATTTAAAAATCCTTTACTGTGCAGATTCTCCTGAATCTCAGGTGGATACCCCATTTAATTCACAGCCAGCAATCTTACTGGGGAAACCAGCTCATCTACGCGTTGGACCTCTGACTTCTGCTGTAACTATTCAATCTGTCTTTCTGTTTCTGGATGTGACATTTTCTGCCCTTTCATTCATTCCAAATAGGTTTTCTCTTTAACCTTGTGGTACCAAAACATTTCATTGTATTTGAAAGTAATGGCATTTGGTAATTGGCGATGCACCAAGTGGTAAAGGGCACCTCCAGTAATTTACTTGAATGCTGTCTGTATGAAAGCTGAAATAATTTGATTCTTCAGCGAAGGGGCACGGCATACTAACAGTATCTTCCAAGCCATTAGTGTAAAGAGGCTGAGAGCAGGCTGCCTTGGCTCTGCATTTTCCCTTTCACTGCTGTAGTTAAAATTAATAATCAACAACTATTGATAAGAGGGGTAAGTGGTAAAGGTTTAAAAGGCTTTGGAAGGATTTTTTGTAGTTTTTTTTATTGGCTAGGTTACATAGTAGCATTGCTGTAACTCAACATTTCAATATTTAATTAAAAATAGTCAGGAGCTTTTAGGGTTATGAATAATTTTCTGTCTATATATTTGAAAGTTCAAAATGTTTCACATGACGAAATTGTAGTTTTCTGGCCAATCCTAAGTATTATCTGTATGCACACATGGCAGAGGAAGAAAATGAAGTATAAATTTACATTTGTGTGTGGATATGAGCAGATACAAAAGGGAGTGTGTACAAGCATCATTGTGGATTAAAGGCAATGTAAGCCATGGGGCTACATACAGGGCTGAGAGAAATTAAAAAGCATACGATGCTTGAACAAAATTATTGAAATATATGATCGACCATATGACTTTACATGAATTATCTAGTGTGTCTTAAGTTTCTCCTTCAAAATGGAAATTATTAATTCAGTCTGTGGAGCATTTTGAGGTCTTTAAATATTTGTTCCAGGCAAGGAGGGAGAGGCAGAACAGGGAGCCTTGCTAGCTGCTATTATTTTCTTCTGTTGATATAAAAATGTAAAGATTCATTTTGACCAAGTCTATAATTTTTTAAGTTAGTCTCGTTCACCCTAGTAGGCATTATTATCTAATCATTATAAAAAAATAAGCTAAGTTTATGTATTTTGTTAAGTTACAGCGAGAATTATTTGCCTAAACAGAAAAAGAAGGGAGTAAGGAGAGAGGCACAGGTACGTGAAGTAGCTTGCACAATGATCTGGCTGAGAACCCCCACCAGAAATAGAAGAGCTTTCTAGATAAATATTTTGATATGTAGTGCTTTTTTTTCCTTTGTCTATTATTTCTCATTCAGAACAATTCTTACTCATTTGCATGTCATTATACAATGCTGATGGGCTTCTTAGTGACAAGACTTGCGTAAGTCTGCAGGTTCAGCAATAGTTCAGCCACACATATAGATGTTCGTTCATTCTTAATGGCATTAGTTTGGGTGACATTTGGCTTTCGGTGCACATTATTCATGCCCAGTTATGGTGGAATAGATAAAGAATTGGAAGACACAGTCACATCCATGTTCCTGAATGAAGAGTCATTGTGTCATGCTTATAGAGACTGAAGTGTCATCCAAGGGAATTAATTATAACAATCTGTTTTCCAATTCAATCTGGCAATTATTCCCTTTTCAGAATAGTCAGCTTTGGTTTTGTTTACAGATTTTGTACAAACTTTGCAACAGACCCATAAGCGTGTCACCAATTCACTGCCTCTTGGAGGGCGCAGGGAGGCAGCTGTGCAGCTGCGGAGGTTACAGCAGCGTTGAGCCCGGAGCGGGGGTCTCCATCCTCTGCCATTGCCTGAGAGCATCAGGGCAAGTCTGTCTGTCTGAGTCACGGACCAAATTTCTGAATATGGAGAATGAATGAGGTACCCCAAATGACTCTGGTTCTCAGTCTTGCCAGTTCTGAAATCTTAATCTGTCTGTCTATAGGACATAGGATCTACTTTGTGGACGTGGCAGTTCAATTGCTTTTCATAATGCATTTTGATCTATCCATGTTGGAGACTATAGGGCAAAAAAAGACGCACGTGGCTTGTGTCTGTCAATGTGGATATATGGAAATAGTAACATCATTTCTTGTTAGACTGAAGTTCCTTTTTAAATGCGTAACAGTGTCTTGTAATGTTTGTTGCTGTGAGAGTTGTCTTCAAACTGCAGCTGAATTTCACGCATGGTGCCAGGGTGCCTTTTTCCTCAGCTCCCTTAGAATGACATACTTCGAATGAATCATAGAATGTGCTGGGTTGGAAGGGACCTTTAAAGGTCACCTAGTCCATACTTCTGTGCTAATACTTTTTTGGCCTCCACATCACAACTTAAAAACAACTCTCTCCCTTTGGACATTTCAAGGTTAATATCAACTGTATTTTTTCCTTCTATAAACCTAAATATAGTAAGATAAAACAATCATTAACACACTTTTCCATTACTGGTATATCTCCAAATTAATCCTACAAATAACTAGTACTAAACCTCCAAGTACTCAAGACAAATTTAGAGCATGAATAAACAGGATCTGGATTTACATCTCATTACAGCAAGTCTGAAACTGGCTCTTGTATTTCTTTAATGTCCAGCATAGTTTAACTAACGGTGGTCTTGAATCAAAGGTTGGATGCATGTTTGCATATAGGTGTACGTGTACGAAACTACATTATTTCTATCAAAAGATATTTTATTGGATTTTTCAAGAGGAGTGAAGATCAGCAGGTTGAGGGAGGAATTTTTTAAATTGAAACATGTTAGGTGTCTCATGGTTGTTCAATGAATGAATCCATCATGATAGTGCTGTCTCCAGGGAAACTTTGAAAGCTATTACCTAGAAAGTCAATGAAGATCAATTATCTCCTACCACCTGCACATGTGCAATATGTTTAAAGAATGGCAACTGCATGTAATGGAAATAGTGTCAAAGATAGGGTTTTTTTCTCCTTCAGTATATCAGTCATGGTAATCAGCTGCTTCTTTCTCTGTCCTAATAGATTAATTATAAGGAGAAAATGCTTTGAATACAAGGAGAGGTGTTGCCGGCATATGTCCCTTTGCTATATGATGCTGAAGTATCTTTACAAAAGGTAGGTCTTTCTCTGTGCCAGCGTGCGATGGAGAGCGATCTCAGAGCAAAGAAGGCCCCTTACTAGCTCGGTTCCTACCACAGACTTTCTCTGATGGCTCAGCCGAAAGCTGTGTCTTGGGTTTGCTTAATCAGCAAGCGCTGCTAATTGCCAGCAATGGCAAAGCCCAGGGAGATTCAGAGCCCTCCCTTCAGCACTGTAAGAGAAGCAAAGATTTTTACAGGTGAAGGAACAGCATGAACTGCTGCAGAAGTGATGCCTTTAATGATTCATGGATCTAATGATTATTGTTATTAATGATGATGCAGTGCTTAGAGCCATTAGTACAAATCTTAAATAAATGCAGGGCAAGCACTTTTTTATAGCCTGGAATTACACAGTCTAAGGGATATTCATAATTAGAAAGCTGCATTATAAAAATATGCATTATGATTGTTATATCAGTTCATTCTGCTGAATTTGCCTCATTTCTGGATTTGCTTATAGACCTTAATTAGCCACCGTGGAATTGAAAGCAAATAAGAGATTACAGAAAACAAATTAAAAGGTTTAGATAAAATCTGTTAAATTATGAGAATGAATTCTGTCACTTATCAAGAATAATAAATTAATTAACTTTAGGTCTTACCCCAGCCAAAGTACAAAAGCACATTTTAGTTGTGGTTTTCAACGTTCAGAACAAGTTGGCTTTGTATTTGCACGGAAGCGAGTACCTAAGAATGTAGATTCTTACGGAGACGCCACCAATGTATATAAGGCAAGGAAGCTGTGGGTTTGTCAATGTCCAATGTCCCCTGAAGAGAGATGGGGGTCTTCAGAAATAATTTGCTTATGTAAAATGCAGACCAGCTTTGCCACTTTCAGCACTAAACTGTTGTATACACCAGCAAGTAAATATACGGTAACTGGTTCCTTTGAAAGTTTGGGGGGTTGATGGGAAAAATCTCATCACCAATGAAGAGATAAGGAAAGTAACTGAAGAAATATTCATCCTCAGTGGAATTGGAAACCATTCGCTATATTCAGGGCACCTGTCTGGATACCAGCACACACCCTACTCCTCGCTTCCAGTGGAAACAACCAGTCTAAGAGAAAAATCTGACTGATAGCCCAAGGAAAACCAGCAGCTGCCAGTACTGCCGGACAAATGGAAACTCAGAGAATGAGTGAGAGGCCTGGAGACAGCCCATGCTCTTTGATTCTGAAATGCCTCAGCCCCCCTGGATGTTAGGCTATAATGTATTACAACACCCCCACACCCTGTAGCTCCAAAATAATCTGTTTCTTCTGCTATCTATTATTATAAATAGTCAGAGTTATAGATCATTCATTGCACATACCGAGCCTCACGTTCTTTTTTTTCTTTTTCCTGTCCTTGGTATTGAGTTACTGAATTTCAGCAGTAGTGGCTGTAGCTGCGATACTGAAGGAGCAGCAGGAATGAAACTTCTCCATCGCACAGCCCGTTCTCCCCTTCGTGTTGCCCAGAGCAGATAAAACACACTCCTGTGCCAGCTGTGCAGCAGAAGGGACAGCTTTAGCTCCCACAGCCACCCTAGAAAACCTCTGCTCGCATTCAGGTTAAGTGTCGAGAATTCACTGACTCAAGGGCCAGCACGGCCTATCCTGCTTATCTAGTTTACAGACTTGTACGCAGAATATTTACTGGAAAAAATGGATTATAGATTTTTTGAAGCGCTCTTGCATCTTTTTAGAGCCTCCAAGTGACGGTGCTGCTGCCTAGGGAACTCACCGATGTTTAAACACCTCTGTCACGCGGAAACTTTGTCCTTTTTCATATGTGACTGGCAAACTGCACCTTCTAAGGCACTTGGTCCTGTGATGCCTTTCTGGCTAGTCAGGCAGAAGCTGCCTCCTGTCACACACACGTTTTCAATATCTAAACGCGTATGGAAGTGATCAAATTACTCCTCAGCTTTCTTTTTGAGTAATCAAATATATTGAATCCTTGTGACATGCAGCATGGTTTTCTAGCCCCTGGATAATTTTTGTGAAATTTAGCAGAAAGCAATTCACATCTTTTAAAACTTGACACTCAGTTAAGGTTTTATCATACAAAACAAGCAGCCAAAAGATGCTTCTCTCCTATTGTGGACTCATCTGTGCTTCGCTGCTAATAAATTAAAATCTCTCTGTTCGCTGGTGTATTGCCAAAATGTGATATCTGTTGAGCATCCCATTTATTTGGCCTTAGTGTTGCGCATTAGACTTGCTCTCTCCAGGAATTACTCTGCCATAGTTAGTGGTACTAACAAAGATTTGGATTATACCTCACATATCGATTTCCAGTCGAACCAAGTAGGAAATGCATTATTTCACAGGTATGCCTTCTCTTGTGTTACTAATGCAGACCTCAACTTTAGCCTTTTTTACCTGAACGGTCAGTAATTTAGTAATGCCAGCTAGCTGGCTCTTTTCTTATTAACTCATTAATATAACAAAGGGCAGCTGTATCCAGAATGGTTATTATGGAACATATGTTATGCCCATCTGTTACAGTAGGATATCGAGAGCCTAGAGAGGATGATTCACAATTCTGAGGCAATGTCCTACGGATAGTATAGAGCCTGGTGGCAGATGGGAAAAGACGTATCTGAGCAGATGGATCTGGGTGTGGTTCACGTGGCACATACTGGTTTACACTGGGGCAGAGCACTGGGGCTAATTTCTTGCCAGCAGGAACAGCCTGCAATGTGGCACTCGGAGCAATCACCAGCCATCACCAAAATAATTGAGCTGAGAAGGCAGGCGGGCTCACGGCGCTGCGTATCCTGGCCCGAGCACCGGCACAAAGCTGCACAGGAATAGCCAAGGGCAGTATTTTACTTCCAGAGCAGTATGCCAGAGTGACAAACTACGTATGGTGTTCAGGTACGACTGCTGATGGTGTCTAGGTTAATTTTGGATTGACTGATGGGGCTTCCCAGATGCTCACAGTTACTACTCAAAAAGGTCGTTCTGCAGCGACAGTGAGGTGACCAGCACATTGACGGCAGAAGGTACTGTACTGTGTCAGCTACTGAAATGGTGATTAGTACAGGAATGCCAGAATTTGCATGAAAAAGGCAGCTCTTGGTAATGCTAAAGATTACAGTTAGATTTGCAATACAGTGTTTTCAAAACAATGTAGTAATACTTGAGATACTCCAAAAAAGCAGCCTAACCAAATGAAACCTTTAGCAACTACACTGTTTTCAAAAAGTGAATCACACTGATTAAATACTATTTTGTATTTAAAATTTGAATTTGCCATTACTAATATCGCAAGTGCCACTCATTCTGTGAAATAGGATGTAGCCCAGATCTCAGCAAAGTCACTAGGAATCTTTCCTCAGAGTCTGACCAGAGCCAGCTTATGCCTTTTGTACACTGATACTGATTTCAACAAGGAAGTTGCTCCATGAAAAACACATTTACAAGCTGAGACAAAATGATGAGAAAGAGAAATAAGCAATATACCTTACTACAGTTATCATTATTCACTTGTCTAACCTGATTTCTGTTCAATTGACAAATTGGGTTTGAGAAGGGAATATTCCCCATGTACCCCCTGCAGAGGGTTTCAGGCAAAATTAAGTTCTGGGTAATGGTGTAAGTTTCCAGTAAGACCACTTAATTGAGTCTTTCCATTTAGAAGTACATTTTCTTGCTTTCCTTTGATCTGCAGGTGGGAACTATCAGAATTCATCAAGTATATTTTAATCGATAGTGGGGTTTGGCAGTACAAATATGTGAACGGTCATTTTGACAGCCTTCCGGAGCCCTGTGAGGTTCTTTCTTCACCACTATATCCACCTGCAAAGAGACAGCTTGAGGGAAGAGAGATATCCATGTGAAATATGCCCAAATGATACCCGCGCCCAAAGGATGTCCGCAGAAGCCTGTGTTGGGGCCCAAGGGAATACTATGATTTAAGAGGCATAAGTTTGGCACGGGGTTTGTGCATGTTTGACAGCTCTCTCCCTAACGAGCACAGAAAGAGCCCACAGGTTGCCCTTTCCTCAGTGCAGGTAGCAAGAGCTTCTGCAAGGTCTGAAGCATCCGTCGGGATCTCAGGAGCCTCCGCTCATGTTAGCACCATGTTGTCTTGGATCCTGCCCTTCAAAGCTTCTGGATAAGCTATAATTAATGACTTAACAGGATTTCAAGGAACTCTCCGGATCTTGGCAAACAGACTTCAGCTGGAGTCTCAGATGCTCAGAACCACTCAGAATCAGCTTGTAATGACAAACAACATTGTAAATTAGGCTATATTAAATAACTTTGCACACGGACAACAGTAGTATAAGGTTCAAGAGAAGTTCTGAGAGCAGAAGGCAGATGCATGTTGGTTGTATAGTCACATTTTGTACCTTCCTCCCTCTCCTTTCCCTTCAAGAGAATTTTTATAGCTACATTTCCCATTCTGTACCTTCTTCCTTTATGCCTATATTACAAACCCCATCGCCGTGAGCTGAAGAAATCAGCTGTCTAACAGCCTTGTCTATTTTAGGAAATCTAATGATTTACCTATAAACGGAAAGGCACACGTCTGCAAGGTTCATCATAGTAAGCCTTGTGCTTCTAATAAAATATTGATTTCCTCTCATCCCATAATTTATGTCTTCAATTGGCTTGATCGGGGACCCTGCTATTTTTTCACAAGACACAGCAATCACCAGAAGGTCTTTTTAGAATAAGAATGTGCTGCTGTTTTTTTTTGTTTTGTTTTGTTTTGTTTTGTTTTTTAAGATAGTATATTCACATGCAGGTTTGAACAGAGTGTTATTACAGATAGATGAATCCCTGCAAGGCGCATACTGTTGCCACACCCAAGGCAAACACAATTTTATTTTTACACTTAGCTGAATTAATTGATTGAATTGTTGCACGCTGTAGTTAAAGGTCACTACGTACACGTAATTTCTAATAGCTGCAACTATTTATGTGAATTCTCAAGTGCCACAGATAGAAATATGAAAGCCAGTTGAAGACAATGGGGTTCTCCCATTCTGTGCTGAGTTGAAGACTTCTTCAATACCCTCTTTGTAAGAATCTTTGTGGTTTAGCGCCTCATACTAAAACTTAATACTTTCCCACAAATGGCTGATAGCAAGGAAGAAATACACTTACCTCAGGACAAAGAGGTTATTTTCAGAGCTCTGCATTGTCTGCCTGGCATCAGTTTTCTATAATACTTGATATTAACATGACATCTATAACATGTATATAATTGGACTACTTGCTGCACTTTATATCTTTGCTGTAGGAGGTTTATATCCACATGTGGTGACTGACCAGCACAGCCATAGCCTTTTTTTATTGTCTGGTGCAGTCACTGGTAATGCAAATGCTAATGGCAGCAGCAGTTTGCTAATAATGAATATAGAAGAAAAATGGCTATTTGGGAAAGAATGGCCATTAAAATCTACGTTTTTATATTCATTAGAAAATAGAGACTGTGCTGGTGACATGTGTTTAAGATGTGTTAAGGTAGGTAGGGGTGGCCATGCGATGCAGGATCTGTCTTGCCAGGGTTTCCCATAATTCAGGAAAGGGAATTTTCCTGGCTATGGTGATTCTCTGCAAAGCCATTTTCCAGCAGTCTTATGTGTCTGTGGGTGCGCGTGTATACCTGCACGCGTGCTGCTCCCCTGACGACTGTGTGCAGTGAGTCCTCAAGGAGAAGTGATGCCCAACACAAGAAAAGAGCACCACAACATCCCAGAATGAGGGCATGATAGGAGACTCTGGCACAGCAGATAAGCCTCTACCTTAATCAAAAGTCCTGTACGTGGCTTCGTATTTATGGCAAGAATTGCTAATGCTAATTACATAAACAGACAGCTCTGCACAGGATCCGGCCTGTACGTTCCTTTAGTATCTGTTTCATTTGATCATGTTCCCACAAGACCAGAAATTTCAGATACATTCCTTATTGACAAAACTTTCTGGCACATAATTTCTCATTCTTGAATGTCTTGAATGGCGTAGAGTGAAAATGATTGGGACGTCTGTTTTTCTCTTGGTGAATTACACAACCGCTTGTACGTGAAAAAAGATTGTGTTAGTGGGAACAGATAATGATAATAATAACAACAGTAATAATAATGATTATGTTGGTAGGAGCTATTGAGAACATTCTGAGATTAAAAACTTATTAAACATATTAAATATATTCTGAGATTAAAAACTAAACCTGGTTCCAACACTTCAAAGACTCTTGCAGTCAGAGAGCCTGAAGCTGAAATTGAGTTTTCTTGCCAAGGATTTATACTCCCAGAAGCTGAACGTACCGCTGGTCCTCCTGACCCATTATTGATTAGTTCTATTTTTGTTGCTGATAAGTGTTGTTGGCATTGTTTACAACTACAGACCACGATAGAGTCAATACTAATTGAGGCGAGAGCGTGCATCCTCCCTGCGTTCAGCTCTGGCACAAATTACTATTCCTAGATTGCAAAAGGGAAGGACGAAGGACATTTTTCAAGGTTCTTGAGAGGAAAGTATAAATTGAAGAACTCAAAAAGCCTCCATTTCCTTGTTTTAATTCTTGATTTCCTTACTTTGTCTGATAGTGTGAAAATGAGTTTAGTCCACAGGTAGGAATGACAAAACAATAAAACAAAAGAGCATGTGCATTTTTAAAGCAATGGCACGCTTTAGGGAAAACACAAATATCAAGGAGCAGATGCATTAAAACTATCTGAGGACACACAAATGTATGGGACACTAAACCAGGGGTTATAACTGGATGACTGCCTCCTCTTTCTCTTGTTTATTGTACTGGCTAGGGGAAATATTACATTTCAAGGTTTTTTATTCTCAGAAGACTTTGGAAACTTTAAATTAAGGAAGCTTTAGATAAGAGTGGTAACAAACTATATGCATACAAACCAATTCTGGAGATTTCTATGTGTTTCTGGTGGTGCTCAGAGACCCTCCGACAAAAACCATTGGCTGAGTATTCAATACCAGCAGTGGGATCTAGAACTAGAGCCAACACATCTTTCATCTTTGCTACCTACCTGCTCTCCTGTCATGAAAGGACAAGGTCTGTCATGGCTCAGACAAAGATGGCAACAAAGATGACTGAGGGATTGGAGCATCTCCCTTATGAGGAAAGGCTGAGAGAGCTGGGACTCTTTAGCCTGGAGAAGAGAAGGCTGAGGGGAGACCTTATGAATGTTTACAAGTATCTAAAGGGTGGGTTTAAGGAGGATGGAGCCAGGCTCTTTTCAGTGGTTCCCAGTAACAGGACGAGGGGTAACGGGCACAAGCTGGAACATAGGAAGTTCTGTTCAAATACATGGAAAAACTTCTTTACGGTGAGGGTGACAGAGCACTGGAACAGGCTGCCAAGGGAGGGTGTGGAGTCCCCTTCTCTGGAGACTTTCGAGACCCGCCTGGATGCAGTCCTGAGTAATGTGCTCTGGGCAATCCTGCATTAGCAGGGGAGTTGGACTAGATGCTCTCTAGAGGTCCCTTCCAACTCTGAAATTCCGTGATTCTGTGATTCCGTGACAAGTGCTGTCACGACTCTGTATGTGAAGTCACAGCGTGGAAGCAGAACAGGTTAGTGGCAGATGTCACTGATGTGTCGGCAGATGAAGCACCCTCAGAAGTGGCAGCTACTAGGCCTTTCCAAAGCTTCCTGTGAATGTCCGCACCAGTGCCGTCCACGTGTCCATCCCACAGCAGCCTGGCTCTCTTTGCAACTGTGCTTCCTTGGCAAGCTGTACTTAGAGGATAAGCAAGCATCGACATGCTGACTCCTGAGGGAGGTGGAAAGCCTTTTTTGTGGATCTTGCATCAAGCTCCATGGTCAACAGCTCAGAGAACTTTTAAATTAGGTAGAGCTCATCTAATCCTTTGAGCACCTCATTGCAATGCTTGCATATCTATGAAAACATTTCAAAGCAAATAAATACATTTAATACTTTCCTCGTTGCTACTCATATCTGAGAATATGAAGAAAAATTCTCAACAATGGAAGCTGATTATAGATTAGCCAGCTTAATGTCAGAAATTTCTTCATGTGGGACTTTTGAAATGAGACTAATGAAAAGACAGTGGGGAAAAATTCCGGAGGAGAATGGGATGATGGAGTCATGTCATTATTAATTAGTGCTATTGTAACTCAAGTTCTGAAATGTGGAAATTTACTTTTATTTTTTTTGGGTCTAGATGTAGATTTCATACTTATGTGTCAGAAAAGCATATTGACTCCTTAATTATGTTTTCAATGGATTAATGGGGGTTTTGCCAGTGAATTTAGCTCATGCATAATTAACTTGTACTGGCATCCCCACAGCCTGATTCAAGGCTGAATTTCTAAAATGTGGTTCCATTTGATACTCTAGCTTTTACTAAATGTCTTTTACCTTAACTATCGCTGCAATGAAGGATTTCCTAAAATTTGCTTGTGAACTGTGTATCAGTCTTTGCTGAGTCGACAAAACTAGTGGAAGACTCTCAGCCCAAGAAAATGACACTCAGTAGATGGTGCAGGACAAAGAAATTTATTTCTTTATTTTACCTAACACAAACCCATCTCATTCATTGCACAGAGGAAAAAGCATCCTGTTTTAAATACCTAGCTGTGATTCCTGCCCAGCATAGCACCCTACAGTTATTCATACTGTGTTTATTCCCATATAGTTATTAATATGGTGTAAGGGCTCAGCAAGAGACTTCTCATTATCCTTCCCAAATGAGAGCAAAATGAACTAGCAGCGAGCTACCAAGAGCTTGAGCAGTGTGTGGGAGAACAGTATGGTGCTAAAAGGTTAAGGATCTGTCCTGCTGGCCCCTCTGAGGATGCACGTGACAATTTTCCAGTGAGTGTGCACCAAGCAGAGTGCTGAGTGGCACCCAGCAATTACAAGTTGGAAGCTTTCCTGAAATAAAAGCCTGACGTGAGCTGATGGAAAGAGCCAGAGCTCCTCATAGCAGCAACAGGAGGCTTTACTGTCCAAAGGCTAGCTTCGTAATAGATGTAAAGCTGTCTGGCGCCACTGAAAATATCTTCTCCTTATGCCTAAGTTTCTTCATTTTCATTTAAATATGAAAGCAGATGGAGATCTCTAGGTGGGTCTCCTGGCAGACCACAAAATCAATTGAATAATCTTTTTTCTAGTTAAACAGAAAAGCAAAAAATTGACCTTAACGTTTTGTCTCAAATAGGAATGTTTCATTGTGGCTTTGAGTTTTAAAATAGCAATATCCCCAAAATATTATCAAAGTTTATAAAGAGAACACTCTTTCAAATAACCTGGCGTGCTTGTTTTAGAAAATGCCAAAAGAAAGCAGTACTCTTTTTACAAATACTGTCTTCTAAATTATGTGGCTTAAACTGATATGAATTCATAAATGTGTTCTAGCTATCCTTTTTTTTTTTTTTTTAATAAATATTGGGGGTTTTTGCCTATCGCCAAATAAGGAAACATGTGAGAAACACCACCAGTTACACTTTAAAAAAACAAAAGCTACAAAAATAGGACTTTGGAGAAAGGCAGTTGGACCAGACCGGAATCCTTGTAACCGAACTGCTGCTAACTGGAACTGCCTCAATTCAGAGACAAACCCACTGACTTTCAGAAAAAGTGCCCCTGAAGGTAAGTAGAGGCAGATGAATGTGGCTCCAGGACCTAGGGACATCCCGAACATGAGAGGGATCACAGGTTTCTCACAGACCTCTCAATCACGTCAGTATTATGTTTAAACCTTACTTTTCTGAGGAAAGCTGATTTATCTGGGTATAGTAAATTCTTGAAAGTCAACGTGAATTTAGATCATGGTCATAGTATTCTAAAGTAAGATAAAGACATGACGTTTATTCTAATGAATAGGTTTTAATGTTAGCACCACATTTCAGGAGTTACTTCAGTTGTATATTAAGAAGTTCTTCAGAGAAGTAACTACCAGGGACAAAAATAACCCACGTTAACAGGAAAAACAAAAAAGGGGAAAAAAACCCAGAAGGCTGCAATAAAAAGGAACCTGGGTTGCGTTACATCAGTTTATTTTGACATCACATGTACATGAGACTTCATGGTGGTCAGCTCTGGAATTCATTCAAGGGCTGAGAAAATTCTCCTGAATCCTGCTTGTGTCTGTCATTGTGGTAAACTTGTCCTTTCTGACCCAGACAAAATACTGATACCTACTGAGCTTTTTTTTTTCCCCCTTTCCCATCAACATGCTACTTCCCTGTACTGTGCAGCAGCTCAGGGTTGCTTACATTAGTAATAACAGAGATTATTTTATAAATATTCTTCTGGACATATAAGGCAGCAAGGTGGAGCAATACAGAAGAATGAACTTGGGAAAAAGACAAAAGAAAAGATGGGAAGGGATGTCAAGGATTAGTGAAATGGAGGCAGAAGGAAAAGGAAGAAAAGAAGCCTAATGCTTCATATTTGATGGACCTGTACAACTTAATATTTAATTTTTTTATTTGTTAAATTTGATATTTAAATACATACGATTGAACCAGCAAAATGAGAGCTGATGGTGCACTACAGGATATTATTTGCAGTTTAGTGGCCAAGTATGTCCTGATGGCAAAAGAGAAGTACATATAGTTCAATGCAGGGTTTATTAGCTTTAATTCCTTGTTTTAGTTGCAGACATTTGGAATCACCTCAGAGTACCACATTATTGAAATGTCATTTTTTCATATGAATAATACAGCTTAGAATAAGAACTCAGCACACAGAAGCAATGTTAATAAATGCTGAGAATATATTTCACTTCATATTGCTTCCTGAAACACATAAAATACTTTGAAATGACGACTGAAATTGTTCACAAAGCTAGCTAATTAACGAATATTTTGACTTCTAGGGTTCAGAAGATTCATAGGTGCCACTGAAGTAAAGGAAAAAGGTTGTGTAGTTGCTATTTCTGGTCTTACTACACAGAAAGAGGAAAAACATGAGTATTGCAAAGGATAAAGGAATATTGATTGTAGTTACAGGGAGGAGAAGAAAGTAGTAGCATCAGCTAAAACTGTAACTGGCCTGCTGTACCGGTTTGGGCTGTGATAGAGTTCATTTTCTTCTTAGTACCTTGTACGGTGCTATGCTTTGGATTTGTGATGGAAACAGTGTTAATAACAGAGGGATGTTTTAGCTATCGCTGAGCAGTGCTTACACAGTGTCAAGGCCTGTTCTGCTCCTCACCCTGCCCCACCAGCCAGCAGGCTGGGGGTGCACAAGAGCCTGGGAGGGGACACAGCCGGGACAGCTGACCCCAGCTGACCCAATGGATATCCCAGCCCACACAATGTCATGCTCAGCAATAAAAGCTGTGGGAAGAAGACGGCGGGGCGGGGGGGGTGCGGGGG
>VYZM01019463.1:321101-336779 GCA_013398915.1 Dromas ardeola
TGCAGGTGTTTCACACCTCCCACTGTTTTAGCGTTCCCATTCCACATTGGCGATGTGATTAGTATATATGCGTGCACTCAGCTGTTCAGTGAGATGGGGAGGAAGGGACACGGGTTCAGCTATGCTCTACGTGGGCTGGACAGAGGGTGTAGGTGACACACTCTGCCCACAGAGTCCCTGGGCTGGCACAGATGAGGATCTGACTGTGTCTTGCCCAGTGACTTTTTGATTCACCTGCATCAGGCTTTTTCATGTCATTTGATACAGCCTTTTCTTTACTGTTTTCTGTTTGTTTTTTGTTGGTGGTGGTTTGTTTGCTTGTTTTTTTCCGCAAATCCCCAGTCCAGAACAGGCTTTATGTCTTTCTAGGACACTACAAGATTTAGGTGAAATAGCTTGTTTACTTTTAATTCATAGCTGAGCAGCCAAAACCTCCCTGTGTCAGCTTAGGCTAGCCATTTACCAGTAACACAGCCATTCTGGTGCAGCGATAGAAGAAAAACCTTTATGATATGCACAAGGTGTTTTGCTCTCTTTCCCCTTATCAGCACCAGAGCATCACTTATCAGATGCCGCCTTGGATCAGCGCAGTTGGGGACGCTGCAGGTGCGGTGGAGCAGGTGGCCTTGGGCAGGGCCAGCTGCCATCTCGCAGGGCTCTGGGACCACAAGGAGCTGCCACCTCATGCTGATGGAAAACCCTGGCAATAGGCAGCCCCAGCCAGTGGGTGCAGCAGCTGCCCCTGGCTCCTGCTGAGCTCAGGGCCACGCTTTGCCTTCCTTCCCCGCAGCCTTCTTCTGGGCAAGCAGATCTTCTGCTGGTGTGGTTGTGCTGGTCCCAAGTGCCCCAATACTCCCACTCATATTCTCTCTCTATGCCGTGTTGAGGGAAATGAACACTTTGCTCCTTTACCACCTTAGAAAACGGAGAACTAGACCAATGATGACACTGATGAAACCAGTAAGTAATATGGAAAGTGGCACATGGCTAAACTGCAGCCCAATGCTCCCTTCGTTACCGGCATTAAATAGGGGCGGCATTGCTGAAGATTGTCACTAGACTGATCAGAATTATTTCCGAAGTGTCATTTTCCGTGAATGGAAACAGGAAGTGGAATATATTAATCTTATAACTCAAATTCACACTTCCCTTCATGTTTCTCAGTGGCTCTGAAGTTAGATAGATGTGTTACAGACTGAAAAAAAAAAATAAAAGGCTGTGCAAGAGTGTCTGTTAGCCTACAACCATATCAGTCTGGGCTGACCCCACTGACATTAACAAAGCAAAGCTGATGTGTAGTGACATCAGAAAAGAAGAATGATCTGCATCGTGAATGTGGTGATGCAGGTTGCGGCTGAGATCCCAGGAAAAACAGATTAAATGAAGTCTGAAACTCCACCAGCGAGGTCACCACAGTTCACTGAAAAGCTCACGACTTACAAAGCTGAGCTGTATCTTTGCTGGACTTTTGGCAGATGGATTCTGCTTTAAGTGAATTATTGACATATAAATTCACCTCTGCTGTTATTATGCTGACAACAATACCATTTGCCACTGACATTTCGTACCCTGTGGATATTAACTAAATTACCATCACAGCCCTTTTAATTATCCATATTCTTATTGTATAGACTGGTAAGTGAGATAGAACTACAGTGACTCACTGAGGCCACATATTAATGCTTTTAGGCATTGTCTGTGAGGAAAATGGAATTTGAATGCATGAATTTCTTCTTGCCACTAAATAGACATTTGGATTTTATAAACTCTTCTCTGAGAGGAATGTCTTTGCTTTGGGAAGGGTTCCTGTGAAATTGCACTTGTTTTTTGCCTGCAGAGCCATCAGGAATTCAAAGCGGAATATTCAATAACAATAATACACAGTGTGGACTGGAGCCTGGATGAAGACATTTACTTTTCACTATGCCATTTTTGCATAGTGAGAAGTACCTCTGCTGTAACACTGCAATTTTAAAAAGAACATAGACGGTCACTTTCATATGGTAAATTTGGTCCAGCTGGGACAAACAAATTTGGAGAGAGAATGAAAATAAAAAGTGTAAATTTTTAGCTGTGTAAGAATGATGAGGTAAATGCACAAATGATTGAAGTACAGGACGTTGTAGTCTCTACATGTAAAAGTTTCCTCATTTCTCCAGAAGGCTGTGTTTTGAACACAATGACTGAGCATTTCGGAACAATCTAAGGGATTTTATTTTTACATTTTATTCTCCTAAAGTGACAGGTCCCTGAACTTACCTGAGCTTTTTTTGTGAAGCCCAGCCTATACGCCAGTCATCGTCATTGCTTTCCTTTATCTTGAAGTGCATCTTCAGCAATGCAGGGAGGTACTATAGGAAATGATGCTATGAAAAACACCAGTGTAAGCTGGTCCAAGCCACAGCTTTCATAAGTGCTAGTGGAATATTAAAAAGTATAAAATCTCAGGGTCAAATGTTGTGGAAATTAAGCTCTTTGCACAGGGTCAGGGCCCTAAGTTTACCAACAGAGTTTGTGGTCCCTTCTCCTGCCTCCTTGGGCTTTGGCTGGCTGTGTGGAGGCCAGTGCTGACATGGTGCGGCCATGCCCAGCCTCATACCTTGCTGATCTTGACCTTGCCTTCCTGACTTGGCTTCCCGGCTTGACCTCGGACCTGCCTCATCACTATGGATTCGTCTGGTGATGACAGAGCTGTTGGCCAATGCTGGTGACCTGCTCTGTGTGCCTCACTGGGGGGCCATGGGACTGCCTGGTTTCTCAGTGAGGATGCTGCCCAGCCTGTCTGGCTGTCACCCGCAGCTCCTGGCTCCCCGTCCCTTGCAGAGGCGCCAGCTTTCACTACTCCCTGTGGCACAAGTTAAATTTGACTCAGTTTTGCTTCTTAGTTTTAGTTTTCATTATTCTTTATTCGAATGAAAGTAAAAAAACCCAATAGAATTAAATTTCCAACCTTTTTGGCATGTGAAAGGTCAAGAAATGAACCACTGGGTTCTTTTTTCCATGAAGTTACAGTGAAACTTGGTTCTGCTTTTATTCCAGTGCTGCAGTGAAATTTCACATTCTGTTGCAAAATACATCGGTCAGCACGGGGACAAAGCTGTGGTGAAGTAACTTGCACTGCTGCTTGCATACTTTTGCCTTCATAATACATAAGAAGGTATTACAGAAAAAAAAAAAACAAAACACCACATCAAAACAAAACGAAATCCAGCAAATGGAAACAATGAAGGGAAGGAAACACTTTTTTTTAGAGAGGATGGCAACAGCCAGACTAGTGACATACACAGTTCATAGGATCACAGGGCAATTCTGGAAAGGACCTCAGGAAGTCTCAGTTCTAAACTTCTGCTCAAAGAAAGGTCAACTATGAGGCCGGACCAGGGTTTCTCAGGGCTTTGTTCAGTTGGGTCTTGAAAAGCTCTCAGAATGGAGAATGCAGAACATCTTGGTGCAACCTGCTTCTCTGCGTGGCAGTCCTCATAGTTCAAAAGCTTTTCTTTTCCTTATACCAACTCTGACCCTTCTTGCTTCAAGTTATGCACATGATTTCTTGTCCTCCTGCTATGCACTCTTGTGAAGAGCTTGGCTCCATCTTCTTAATTCCCTCCTTGCAGGTATTGCAAGGCTGCCATTAGGTCCCCCAAAGCCTTCTCTTCTCCAGCCTGAACAAGCCCAGCCTCCTCAGCCTCTCAAGTTCCCCTCTTGGAATGTGAAATTAATTGAAAGTATAAATAGATACAAACGGGAACTCATGAAAACAATGCAAGTGGCTCTTTGTAATGGAGAAATTTGTAATTTACACACAGAGGGATCCTCTCACAAGAATTTCCATATTGCTAATGTATGATGTCAGGCCTAGAAGTGTGCTGTCAAAATCTTTCCACTACACAGACCTGCTGGAGGGGGATTTTTTTGATGGAAAGAAAATTTTTTTCCCTATGAAACTGGACAACCACCATAACCAAACATTCTTCCTGGCAACTAAATAAAAGTGAAAAGGTTGTGAAAGGAGGGAAAAAAAAAGACTTTCCATGGTATTTTAACTCTTTCCGGAGGGTTGAGTGCCCAGGGCTACCAGGGAACCACGCAGCCATTGCAGGAGCCTGCGCAGGAACAGGTCCCTGAATTAACAGCTGTACTTTTGATTTGTGCTGACTTCAACCCTTTCAAAATGTGGGTTCTTTTGCTGCCATTGTTATTGTTTGTTGGTACATTTGTGTTCTTTGCTGGTTTGTCAGTATTGCTTGTTGGTTTGTTGTTGGATTGTTTTAAAACTGGCAGACTGAGAGCCCTGGAACCTCTAGCTGAGACCTTCAGGTTTATCTCCTGGCAAATGGATATAAACCTTCTTGCTCTATTGACTCTGCAAACGTAACCACCCTCCAGATTTCAGTCATAATAAGCAAGGCTAAAGGCTGGTCCTTTACATTGTGGAGATATGAAACTCACCTTTCAATCCTTCCCTTTCCTCTCTGCATGTATCAAGAAAAATTTCATCCCAGTTAAACCACCAGAGGCTATAATTTGGTTCCTTATAGGCACTTGAATTAATGAATCTTCAACTATCTGAAACCCAATATTGATATTGTAATGAAACTGCATGACTTATGGTTATACATTAGAACACAAAAGATGAAAAGCTTAAAAGCAGGTAAGTACCCATCCATATGTGGTACACAATTTTAAGAAGCGACAAATGTCAGGGGTATGTTGAAGGAGAACTTCAGTAATTACTGTAACGCAGGAACCATACAGCAGCATAAATTACACCATGAAATTAGAGACAAGATTTACTACCATCTGCTCCTTTGTCAATCATTTGAATAATCTCCGTGTGTGTGCGTGCTTTATTCACTTCTATCACAGTACTGATTTTTTTTAAAAAAATCCCTTTGGGGGCTCCTTCTCAGCTAAGCCTCAGGTTTCTATTAAAACTGAAAAACAAATGACTTGGTTAAGAGGACTTCAGCTTTCCTCCAGCTGACTATGTGTGTGCCCAGCACACGGGCTAGCTAGCAATTTGCGACAGGAAGCAGTTCTGTGGGGATCCTCAGCAATTTTGTCAGCCTGTCGTGGTCATCTTTCTCGACTGTGCGTTTGTTTGTTGACATTGATTTATGTACCATGCCTGATTTAAAGATACGTGCTGATGCTCCATTGATTTCACTGATCCTGTAATAAGTTTTTATTAGCTCCAGATACTTAGATTAGTATCTGTGACTTTTGGGGTATTTCCTAGGTACAGACTGGGGGAGAGTTTTTCTTTCTTTCTCCTTTAGGTTATCCAATTTTGCTTTGAATGTGCTCGCTCGTTTCTGACATTCTGACAGTCTCTGTTTCACAGGAAGTTCTGTAGGTGATCAGCGCTCTGCCCTTTGTAGCAGAACTGCACAGAGCATGGTGTTTCGCTTGGTCTCTCTCACATTTTCTTTGGCAAAAGCAACACCTGAGCAAATTTCGTATGTCTGTTCGTGCAGTTTCACTCACAAAGCAGTAAAGAATGGGATCGGCAACGCAGTTCAAACTTGTTAAGGCCTGTGTGACTCTGTAAACCTTATACATCGACTGCAGAATCTGTGGGTCAGTGGTGTGAGGTTCTTTGATGCTGCGAATAAGCAACATAACGTGATAAGGAGTGAAGCAAACAATGAAAGTAACTGTGATATTCAGAATAAGCTTCCTGACTTTTTTCTTTTCTTCATCTACAGTGGCTTGATTATATCTCACTACTTGGTAGATTTTATGGTAGCAAAACACGATGATTATCAAAGGGACCAGGTACCCCGAGCATATCCGGAAGAAATTTATCCGTGCCTGCCACAGTTCCAGGGGGTATTTATCATAGCATAATGTATGATTAGTGAAATTGCAAGGATCACTGAATACTTCTTTGTTCATCAATATGACTGAATTCAAGATGCTTTCCAGAAGCCAAACAATTATGCTGACAATCAACGAAAATCTTCTTGTGCGCAAGTGCTGGAGCTTCAAGGGGTGAACTAACGCCAGGTACCTGTCAATAGAGATGCAAGCAAGGAACGCAGTACTGGTGTAGAAATTCATATACATAAGGAAGGCAGAAATCCGACAAAGCATGGCAGAGAGCCTCCAGTCATCTCCATTCCAGGCATAATCAATCCACAGAGGCAAAATCAGAGAGTACAAAAGGTCAGCCAGGGACAGGCTGAAGAGGTAGACTGCTAGCTCATTCTTTTTCCTCACCTGAATGCAAGATGCATAGAGGGATATGCAGTTGATGGGAATGCTGATCAACATCACAACGCTGTACACGAATGGAAACAAATACTTATCCAGGGTGTGATCATCATGGCACTTAGTAGTGTTGTTCATTGTCCACCCTGAGTAGTATCTTTGGGCTAATACCAGCCTGGATGCAATAAAAACCCCTCTGTAGTCTGATGGGCGGTCATCTGTTAGTTCTTCAGGACCTGGTTGGTAAGATTCCAGCCTTCTGTTACCAAAAAGGAAAAATGTCAGCTATAACATTTTTGTTTGTTTCTTATGGGCTTCTTGATGAATGTCTTTTTTTAGAAGGAAGAAACTGTGTTTGTAGGAGATAAAAGATTTTAAACACTCCTGGAGCTAGGAGTGCGTAGGAAGAGGAACCCAAACGTCTAAGGTGGTCAACATCAGTCAGATGCAAGCTTCTACAACAGAAGCAGGATGAGTGGTCAAGACATTTCCAGAGGGATAGTGTCCTCCAATCCTAGGTCTCTCTTGTCGGAGAGTCGAAGGAGATCAGAAAGTGCACCACAAATAACAGAAGTGCACCTTCTATTACTCTGGTGACCAGAATAGGGATTTGGCCATACGAATATGACAGATTTCTTACCCGCAATAACCTCCTCCCCTCTAAGACAATGGAGAGGCAAGGATAGAAAGACAGGGATTCAGGTACTGCTAGATGTTGGGATCTGCTCAAAAGAGGAGAGTATGTGGCCGGTATGTCTCCCTATTGCGAATCACTCTCTTTGTCTTGTCGCATCCTCACACTTTCCTGCTTCCCCTCCCCTCCTTTGTATCCAATCCCCCAAGAACTTGCCATCAACTGTGCTATTCCAGCAAAGCTTACTGCACGTCCCAGGAACCCTCATGTGAAACCTGGCAGGCTATTGGGTTCCTGCATGCACAGGAGAATCTGCCAGGGTGTCACTCAGACTCATGTGAGGTGGAGACTCTCTGAGTACTTGAGTACCTGTTTAATTTACATTAAAGAAATGTAAATTTTTCATTTACATTTATTTCCTCTGAGAATTGCAGTTGCCATGCGTGAGTTTACAAAACCATTAGCAATTAAGCTTATCTTAGGCACTACCAGGGCTGTGGGTGTCAACAGCTTCAGCGTGAAAATACCAGTAAAATGGCAGCCCTGACTAAAGCAGTGGGACTGGAGGAGTTGCGTGTGTGAGCTTTAGAAGCGCTTAGAGGACCTGACCTTTAAGTAAGAAAGGGTGTAAAATCATAGCTATGAGACTGCTGGTTATTCACGGATTGTATCACAGCTCTGACACCCAGTAATTCTCTCCTCCAAAGATCTAATTGTTAAGTTCAGAAATACGAGAAGGGGGAATATCTGTTGTGGTCCAGTTCTACTGCCAAATACACTAACTGCTTCAGAGACTGCCTGTGATAACCAATCTGCGGTTTGAGCCTAGACTGCCAGCAGAGAGGTGAAGAGGGTGTAGAATGAGTAGGCTGCAAGATAGCACCGTCTATAACTCTTCCCACATAGGAAACAGTTCAAACTGAAGACAGCTTGGGTGCAGGGATGTTCCCATGTCATAGGCAAATTCATTCTGCCTTTTATGAGTTTGATGTGTGTGCGTGGAGGTTTGTGGGTTTATTAGAGAAACCCAAGTATGTTTACTGCCTCTGTTGAGAGGTTATATGGATCTTTTTTCAATAAAAAATAAACTTTCATGCATATTCAGAAAAAAAAAGAGCAATGACAAAACTAGCCACAAAGCACATATTTAATTTTACCAGTCACTGCTTTATTTGATCAAGTTGGCTATCTTTTCACAGTTAGAGCTGAATTCATTCACAGGCTTGAAAGACAAGGAAAATTCTTGAGAAGCACTTGCCAAATTTGGTCCATTGAGCAGCGTTACTTACATGATGACTAATTAAAAAACTGCAGTGTCGGTACTGAAGAAAAACGTAAATGTCTGCTTTTCAGCGTGGTTTAATAAAACCACACAGTAAACAGGTTATTGTAAGATTACCAGTACAGATAAGAATCACAAATTAAAAATCTAGTTCTAGAAACTGGATCCCAGGGTTTTGATGACCCACTTCTCACCAAAAGCAAAGCAAACATATGCAGACTGACCAGATGAGTAAAAGATAAAATACCTACCTCTTCTTCTAATCACATTTTAGCATTTTTTTTCCTATGACAGGTCTCTTCATGTTTAACAGGCAAACGTGCCCTTTCAGAAGCATGTGTGTAATGTAGCAAGAGTATGAGGCAGTGTTCACTAGTCGCATGACTGAGAAACTGGAATTCCTTCTCCCTCCCCCACAAAATCTTTATCCATTGTTAGTTGACTTGTTATATTACAGATTCGTCATCCTTACAAGCTCCCGACTTCTCTCCATGTTACTCACAACAGCTCCTCTCACAGTTACCTTTATTAGCTCTTTCATATCTACTCACAGACCAACATGCTAATTTCTTCACACCACCCACGTTTTTTTCTTCAGCTTTCTCTTTTTAGCTCAGTTTCTAAAAGTTTTGCTCTGTTGATATCACTGATCATAACATAAAACACTTGTCCTTATATTGCACTTGTCTAAATAAACAGCATGTTCTTTGGGGAAAGACCTTGTTTTGCTCGTCTGCCATCTGCCTTAAGGAACTAATATCTTAAGATATAACTGGCCAATGGCAGGCTGGGACACTGAAGATGGGATTCAAAGAAGAGACTTGAGACCACATGAAATTTGCCACCTCAGCATTTTTTTTCTGTCCTTCATGGTTATACGCCACCATACCTCATGTTTTTCTTTTATTTCTAACCAGTAGCATCAATAGTTTCTATGAACAAAGCCCTGGAAGCTGTCTAAAATTCCCCAGGTAATCCATGTCCTAGCTTTGATGACACATTGATGCTACTTATACGTGGACATGCTTTCAATGAGAATAATAACAAGACGTGTGTCATTCTGGCATGTATCGATGACCTATACTGAAGTGTGTCAACGAGCCAGCAAATGCTGTATACCACAATGCATGCTGCAGTTTCTTGCACAGAAACATAAAAGCAGAAAGCATTGTTTTGTTCTGATTACAACACATTTCTTTAGTTACTTGGGGCCTTATCTCAGGGGAAGTGGTCCACATCACACTTCCTTGCTCAGTCTTTTTCTGATAATTAGGACTACATAATGCAAAATGGTATGTCTTACCTGAATGCATGATCTGAAGCATTCCCAGGCTTTCTCTCAGCTACTGAGCGTACCTGCTGGTTTTGACCAGGAGGATGGTATTGGCTTACAGCTATCCTAAAACACAATGTTTGATAAATTTTCCCACTGATTGTTTTTTTTTTTCTAAAAAACTATCAAGAATATAGTCTAATGGTTTGACTTTCATGGTCCAAACCCATTGTGACTAATTCTGTAGACTTGTGACTTATTTTATAGACTTGGTTTGGTATCTGATGTGTTTCAAATGAAAAAAAATAATCTCAACAGTAATTTAATCTTTTAGCCACATTATTCACTGATTATCACTGTCCCTGTCTCTTCGTCATTTTGCTACAGAAAACCTACTGTACGAGAACTCTGAAAAAAGTCAGTCAGACATAAAACTTAGAGAAGCGGACTAGCAAATGCTACGCTTCAAGTAATTTATGCAAACAAGCCTGTAAAGGAACCTTGTGAAAGTTTCTGGAGAAAAGTACTCATTACATATTGTATTTGTATCGATGCATTCCTACAGTATATTTTTCAGATTCTCTCCATTTATGACATTTTGAAAGTAACAAAGTAAGTATAAAATTATACTTTCATAAGCACAAATACAAAATGATATTCCATACTCTTATCTGGAAACAACTTTCTAAGGGAAGAATGGAAGAGACTTTTTTATTTTTCAAATAAATGAATTCTGCTATAGTTTGGGAAATTAGGAAAGATGAAGGAGACTGTAAGGATTTTGTGTTATTAATAGAAAAGTTTAGTCAGTAATTAAAAAAAAAAAATCTTCCACTAGCTAATAAACACCAGTTTAATTTTGGAAACATCTGCAACTGATACATTTCACCCTTTACTTCAAACTCAAGTTCATAAAAGGGCAAGTTGCTGTAAGGAACATTCATTATAATGTGGTAAGTTTTTGCAAGTACTTTGTTTTTTAGTTAATTTTCAGGGAAGAAAACAATGTTGTGTGAGCTACTGCAGTAGCTGCTGTACTGGTGTTACGGTATACCAGCCACAGGATGGAAAGGCAGATGGTTTCTTGATTTCTTTTTTCTCTCAAAGCAATTTCAAAAAAGCAGATTGCTTTGTGTTCTCAAAATAAGTTATAGTGCCAAGCTGACTTCCTCAAGCACAAGGACCTTCCATAGCTGGATCTTTTTTCCTAATGAGTAGATTTCAAAACTTAATTCTGAAAAACTTCACAGTATAGGAGAGTTGAAATATGCCTTTCAGTAACATGGATATTTTTGCCTAAAATGAACCACGTTTTTCCTCATGCAACACTAAACTTCACTCCCAGGTCTCCGTGAGATTCTATAGAGACTCAAACAGGTCTAAAAGAGCTCAGCCTTTTTAACTTTGAGATACCCTTTATGGACTGTTTTATAGAACATAAAAATTTTGTTAACATGAGCAAATAGAAAAAAAAAAACTTTTTTTTTTTAGGATGCAGGCCATGCAGGCGAGTACTATTTTGCTTTATGTGCATCATGTTTTCCTCTATGCATACAGAAAGATGCTGTACAAAATGTTTTCATGTACATGATACTTGGTATTCTAAGCAGCTACTTTTAATACAGCTTATTTTTCTGCTAAGTTTTAACCATTGTGTATGTTCATATAAATAGCGCTGAGTACCTTGTTAGTGCCATAAAATATTAAAGAACAATAGTAGAAGAGCTACCGGAACCCCCTGTGAGGCCTGAGGCATTTTTTGCACTGAAAACTCACCCCCACATACTGTTCTTCTCTATCCTTTCCCCCCCTCCTAAGCAACAGGTATTCTGATGATGGCAACCATTACAAAAATAAATCAAGCTGGCATGTCTTTACTAATTCAATCTTTTGATGTCATTTGCCCTTGTGTCTCATGTTTCACTTGTGCTGGGAGTGAAATACTCCTTCTCCCAAAGCAATCTTTTCCAGCCCCTTTTGTGTCTCTTCCTTTTGTTGTATGATGTCAGCATCACATTAAGGGAGAGCCAGGTTGAAATCCGCACCAGAACATAAGCTGTGTATCTGACTTCTTGGAGTTTGAACACTTACCTAGGCAGCCATGCGTCCCCGCGTAGCAGTTTCACAGTGATGCCATCGGTGGTGTAACCGGTGTCTGCTTCTGAGAAGAAACGGCTTCATCAGATAAAGCAACAGGAAGCTGCTCTTGGATACACCAATGAAGCAACAGCTCCCACATCTCAACTTTTTTTTTTTTTTCTTTTTGACCTTGTTAATCTAAACTTATCCATAGGAAAAAAAAAGGCAACGTAGTTACGTAGAACTATGCACAAAGGATGGTACCAACCTTGTTAAATCTAGCAATACTTTTAGTAAGTTTATAAAAGTTTTATTGAAAATATTGCATAATTACATGAGTGAGGTATGTTATAAACCTCTTATCTAGGACACAATACATTCTGCAGGGAAACAACACCACAGAAATAAAATACTGTGGAGTGTATATGTATTTATTTGTGTTTACTTGCATATGTTCAAAACATAGGGTCTTTTTTTGACTGAAGGACTTGTCAGTTGCATTTCCTGACAAATTTATCATAGAATCAAATAAAAATACACCTAAGAAGACCCCATAAAAATACAACACAATGACTTTAGGAGTTTGTCCCCAAAAAATTAATTATTTTCAGAATTTGTATTACTGTTTTTTTTTCCTTTTGTCTATTATTGGGAGGAAGTTTGTGAACAATTCCAGTTAGCAAAGGAGAACAGAATTTTATGCACGGCAACAGGTTGCATATTTATATATTTTTATATAAACTGAATCTGAGGTTGGATGCAGCTTTCATACGAGTGATTCTTTTAACAGATAATTCTGTTCAATTAGGCAGGTGGAAAATTGTTACATGAGCACAGTTTCTCTTTTCCCTCTGTGATCAGAAATTTATTGTGCACTCTGATTTTTTTCTTAAATTCTGTTTGCAACAATTCAATTCAGCTTCTAAGAAACTGGGTACAATTTCACTTTAAAAGTACATCTGTTGGGTAACACAAAAACTGGCCTGTTGCATGATTCAAATGCTAAGGAGAAATGAAACAGACGAGCAAACTGAAAATGCCTAAAATAGGACATACTGACTTCCTTGAGAACAATATCAGGCAGCTTTATAATATTTCACCACTGGATGCAGAGATTGGGTTCCTATTTTTTTCCAGCCAGAGTGTGACTTTTTCATCCACAGTTTTTCTGCTGATGCGCTTGTTATATGAAACCTAAATTATCAAATCATCCTACTTGTGGTCATTCCTGAACTGGTATGATAGCCCCCTCCAGTTTGGTGAAAGGGAGACTTTCCAGCCACTTGGTTAGATTAATTTCTATTATAAATTTCAGTCAAACATTTATTTGAACTCAGAGAAAAGTCATTGGACAAAGACCTGTTTTATCATTTTTCACCTGCCTTTTCCTAACATGGTACCTACTAAGAACAATGTCTGGTGAGCTGGTTCTGCTGTTCTGTTGAGGGTTCCTACACTTCACTGGAGAAAAAGCAGTTCTTACCATCATTAGAAATAGACAAATATAGTTGATAAATTTCTACACTGTAAAAATTGATAGTGGGACTGAAAGATCAAAGGAAGCAAGAGGGGACACGATGCATTTTATACATTCTGGAATTAAAGCTATATGCAAAAAGCGTATGTCCATAGGGAAGAATTTAATTTCTGATGCAAGCAGCACAGTTTCCCAGGCTTTTTTTGAGATCTGGACATACATGGTATCTCAAATCAGTCGTCTCAGAACAACAGGTGTTTTTTGGGTTGTCTGAGATTAAAGTACTATCAAGAAAGAACAACTGAAATAGAAAAGCATTAACAGTGGAAAATTATCTTATCTACAAAAGAAACAATGAGTAAGTCCTCAATAATTTTATTGGTTATATTTGGGCTTACAAAGGGTCCAGATCACATGTCCTTGGGTCATGGAGAAAGGTGTAAAGAAAAAAAACCAGATAAAAAGGAAGATTGAGATTCCTAATGCAGAATAAAAGTCCTCAGAGTCCCCCCAAAATATCCTCTTCTTTCCAGCAAAACAGATTCTAAGAATGTTTTTCTACACCAACTGAAAAGGGGAGGCACTCAGTACATCGTAGGATGGAAATACGAGTTTTGAAAGCGGACACTTTTAGGCTGCTATGACTGAATAAGAGACTGAATTCCAAAGCTGAAGCCTTTGATGCGTTAATTTAAGAAATTATCAAAATTAACCAATTAATAATTCATGATCATTTTGCAAACCTTCCAGGTGTGCAAAGCTGTACAGTCTGCTGGAATGAATGTGAATTAGGACCATGACCATAATTCTACCTCTAACACTGACTCACTGTAGCCTTGAGGAAGTCACTCTGTCCTTCTGCATGTAATAATGACATCGTATAGCTCATTTGGGTGTGAGCAGGTTCATTAGTTAATGCTTGATATTGCTGTAAAGTGCAAAATGTTTTGTGAGTGTTTGGTATTGTTATTAAAAAAGAAATAAACAGGAAATGTCAGTCAGGTAATGTCATCACTGATGCATTAGATCCCTCAATGACATGGGCAAGAAAGGCAGTGGCTCCAGTAACAGCATTCTTTATGGACAGAAACATGCAAAACCTGGGCTTTTCCACAGCTCTAACACACTGCCTGCATGACATCAGCCACGGCATCTCCCAGTGCCTCATTCTTCCTTTAAGTACATGGAGCATTGCCTCTGTAAAACACTGAGGTCAGCAGGCAGGCAGTTCCCCTATAAGGACTTTTATAGGATAATGAAGCTGACCGCCAATCTCCTGATTACTTTTCCTCTGAACCGAATGCTTTCAATAGCTGGAGTCTGAGGGAACACCCTGGCTATCCTCATGGCCTTTTTACGGCACCATCTCAGCTTGTCATATTTTTATGCAGCTGCCCTGCAGTGTTACCAATGAAGGCTGTAAAACTGAGAGGCTTGTTCAACCCTGCTAGCGGGGCAAGTCAAAACCCACATTCAGGATCCCTCTCTGGGTTCCTGTCAACCCAGCTGCCGACCTAACTGGGGCCACCTGGGGGTCCCAGGGAAGCCCGCGGGGCTGCCAGCACCCTTCTCTGGGGCAGGGCCTCTGCGGGCCTGGTCCTGTGCCCCAGGGCCACTCCCTGCCTCTTCCTGCGCAAACAATCAAAGGTTTTTCTTACAACGTGCTGGAATTTTCTCCTTCAAAGTGCCGATTTTTGCCAACTTGATGAGGGATTTGGTGGCAGGCTGAGAGCAGCCCAAAGCCAGGAAACTGGCTGCTGGCAAGGGCCTGGAAACGAGAGATTCACTGGGAAACACCATTCCTCTCCCAAGAAAACTGCCCTGGGAGTGCTTTGCCCCGAAAAAAGCTCGGTTTGGTGTAGCTCTCACCACCTGGCTGCTCACACTGCAGTAAACGCAATTTCCCCGTGCGTTCCCTCAGCAGACGCGACGCCCGCACCCCGCCTCGCCTCACATCCTGCCGCCTTGCCCACACCCAAGATGGCTCCACCACAGCTTCATTCGCAATTCAGTGCCCAATCCCAGCATGGCGACATGCTTCCCACCAGCCAGCGCTTGCCTTGCCCTTTCTCAAAATGGCAGCCACATAGCTTCAACCCGGGGGCGGGAGGGGGTTGCCCGTAAGGGCAAAAAGCCTTTCCCTTTAGCAAAATGGCGGTGGAGGGCGCTCATGCCCCGCCCCCTCCAGGTGACTGCCAGGTTGCGCGGTCACGTGACGCGCGGAGCCGGGCAGTGCCGGGTTGCTGTAGGGACGGGCGGCGCGGAGCGACGCGGCGCGAACGGGACGCTGTCGGCAACGCGGAGCGAGCGGAGCGGGATGGGGTGCGCGGCTGTGCTGTGGGGCTGGCTCCTGCTTGGCGGCAGCTGGGGCCTGGGACCCCCCGGGGTCGGTGCCGCTGCGCTCTCGACGGCCACCTACGTTCTGGACGATGCTGGCGGGCTGGGCAGGCAGTTCGACGGGATCGGGGCCATCAGCGGCGGCGGGGTGAGCGGCGCCGGGCGGCGTGGGGGCTTCTCCGGTGCTGTGGTGCCAGTACCCTCCTCGGGACGGCGGTGGCAACGGGACGTTTGGGCGGGGGATTCGGCAGTGGGTGTGTGTGGTGGCTTCGGTGTTCGCCGTCGAGGCTTCGGCGGGGCCTGGGCCGGGGTCTCTGAGGGGAGCCGTGACGGCGGGGGGGCGGGTGTCTCTGAGGAGAGCCGGGAGGGCGGAGGGTTGTCTC
>VYZM01019463.1:337090-347903 GCA_013398915.1 Dromas ardeola
GAGCTCTGGAGAGAGCCGTGGGGGCTGGGGGTCTCTGGGGGAAGCCGTGATGGTGGAGGGAGTGAGGGGTACATGAATGGGGCTCTGAGCGGAGCTGTGTGGGAAGTGGTCCTGGCTGCGAGGAGAGCTGGAGCTGGGCCCCGCTTTGTGCCTGTCCTCCGGTCAGCTGTGCAAGTGTCTCTCTCTCGTCCGGCTGCTTGAGGTGTCGAGGGCCAGCCACATCCTTGGCACTGTTGGAGAAGAGCGAAGCCAGGGTGGATTTTTTCTGTAGCAGGTCTTCCTAGCTGCTTGTCTGTATGAGTTTTAACATGTTGGACGAGCCAGCAGCCTGTTGTATGCTTTCCTGTGGTCCATCAAGCAGAGCCATGAGATCCTGTGAATTCTTACCCACTCTTGGACCTGCTGAGTTGCTTTCCTTGCACTCCCACCTGCGTGCCCTGTGAGCCCCCATTGCCTTTGGGTGAGCCAAAGCATGGGGGATTTGGGTAGAGCAGGAGAAATGGTGCTGGGAAGGAGCTGTGTTTTGCTTGTGATAAGTTTGTGAGATCTCTTTGATCCTCTATGCTCTGGACTCTCTTTGCCGTAAATTGTAGGTAACTGGAGTACAAGGCAATTGCAATCTATGCAGCCAGAAACGCACAATTGAAGGGTTAGAAAAGAGGTTTTGTAGGTGCTTAGCAGAGCTGCTGGTGCTGTAATTATTTTTGTAAGTTTATTAGCTATGTAAAAGTCCTAGACTAATGAACTGGGATGTATGTATTTATTTGAAAGTTACATTTTCATATTATTATGTTTTCTTTCCATTTTAGGCCACATCTAGACTCCTGGTGAACTACCAAGAACCCTATCGCTCCCAGATTTTAGATTATCTGTTCAAGGTAAAGTCGGTTTCATTGCTACAATAACATCTAATTTTGTGCAAAATTTTTTATTGTGTAATGTTGGAATTCCTATAGTATATTCAGTACTACTTGAAATTAGACAAAATCCCATCATGTAAATCATCTACTTTAATGTTGATTTTTATTAGAACCTTAAATTTTAGCTATTGTTTTTGACAACCAGCATGTTGTTCAGGAGCCTGTCTCTTCGAATTACTATGAAAATTCCTTTTATGTTTTCATGACGTTTTAAAAATATGTTTTCAATATATTTTGATCACCCATGTGGGTGTAAAGAGGATTAAATAATTTTTGTGGCTAAAATGAGGGGATTGGCTCTTCCTAGCAATTGTGGGAAGTGGGTCTTTGAGGCAGTTCTGATTTTTTTTTTTTTTGGAGTACAGATAGATTCACAGAATGTGAAAATGACTGCACAGACTGCATCATTTCAATAGCATATCTGCTTCAAAGTAGTCTCAAGTGCAGTTACTCTAGAAGGTGTGTGAACGTTACTGGTTTGTAAGCTGCTTTAGTTAGCAAGTGTAACCTGTGGAGTTACCTAATTTAATATATGGTAAGATTATTGCAGTGGACAGTAATAACTTGTTTTGCTTTTGGCACTGTAAATTACTCTGCTGGAAGAGGATGTCATGTCACTTTCAAGTAGTGTAATCCAGATGGCTGGAGGGGAATAATTTACTGTGTAGTTTAAAGATTTGGTCGTAAAGGGAGTAGTAAGGCATAATGTGTGATTGGGTGATCAAAACCTATGTTTTTTGGAGACTGAAGCTGTGCGTTTCAAATATGACTTTTCTGAAGGAATCAATAGGCATGTGGTAAAAGAAAGTCTAGCTGAGAGTTCGTGATTTTCAAAGAATTTTTAGCATGTTCTTTCACCAAAATGTCTTAAGCTGTCATGAGATACCTGGGAGGGATATACCTTGCCTCATTCTCCTTGTCTTTTAATGTCAGTCAGCTTTCATGATGGGGATGGGAGAGCAAATGTGTTAGAAATTTAAAATCAGAAATGTCAGGAAGAAAAATGGTAAATCGGGAATATTTACTTCTTATTGAAAAAAATTAAAAATATCCAGAATTTGTAAGCCAAGCAAATTATTGTCTATGCAGCATATTTTTTTAATCAAACTGCATTCTCGCATCTTAAAAATTTTTTTGAATGCCAAAATTATACTTGGGTAATGCCATGGAAGAGGCCAGCTCATTAGTGGTTAGTAAAATAATGATTAGTTGTAACTTCTGGCTTGAGCAACTCTTAAGCCACTAATGGCTGGAAGAACATACTAGGAGTAGGATCACCTATATGAGCTTCAATTTTATATTCTGCTCCACCAGTCAGATGGCAGGGGAAGAGGATAGTGGACTAGGTGGCCATTCGTTTTCCCATGTGGTGTTTTTTATTCTCTCACCTTTCTGTCTGTAGTTAGCAGATTATTTCTGATGTGTATATACGTGCTCTTTCACATAAGCAGTGTAACCTTTTACATAATAAATTATTTACAGAAATATTAACTTCAATAATTTGATTTAAAAGAAAACAAACTTGACTTTTAATAGCATTAAAAGTATTGTTGTTTTCCTCATATAGCCTGTATTCTACTTTAAGAGTGCTTCAGTATTTTCTTGAGCATAACCATTTTAAAATTTGCACAGTTGGAGAGAAGTGTCATTAATGGTGCAAGAGTCAGTGAAACTGACTAAAGATAAGTGTGCTATTTATCTTGCTCAATTTCCTTTTGAAGCAGAATTTTGTATAATCTCTCATTGTGTCTGTAATGGATGTTTAAAAAAAGGTAAAGTACTGAATTTTTAGCATCCTCAAAATTGTACACTTATTTATTGCATTCTTCTTGTTAACAGCAGGAATCTGTTTGTTTTTCTGTCTCTCTTTTTTTCTAGCCAAATTTTGGTGCTTCTTTACATATCCTTAAAGTAGAGATTGGAGGTGATGGACAATCAACAGGTATGGATTTTGCATGAGCAGGGTTTAACTTATTGTTGCAGTGATGCTGTAAGCAACATGTCCTGCATGTGTCACTTAGCTGAAGTGTGGAGATGCATTCTGTAGTTGTACTGAAGTTGCAGAAAAACATAATGAATGTCTGCTAACTTTTAGAAGACAAATTTACAGTAACATTCTGGAGATGGTTCTAACTATCATATGGTTAATAGGTTGCATTCTAGAGCAAATGAGTTCTCTCCGCCCACCCCCCACCCCCAAGGTTTAGGAAGTTCCAGTAGCTTTCTGAATTGCAGAGCATTTCTCAAACACCAGTTTTGTAATATAAACTGTAAATCTTGTGTAGGACTAGGTAGTTTATAACTTAAAAACATGAAAATGCGAAGACAGATGGTGAGAAACAATTTTGTTTCTTTGGTTTAACGAGCTGCTACATTTCACTGGAGTGGCATCGTCTGACAGTAGGCACTTTTTTCTTTTGCCTGGCCACAATTGCAAATGAAAATGGCTTGGTGTAATTTGCCTAGCATGCTATATTTACATATAGGAGAAACTGTTTAGTAACTGCTTGTGTAGCTGACAAACTGTAGTCTAGCTACTGCTTCTATCTCCACCCACCCCCGAAGTAAGTCTTGGACACATCAATAATAGACTTAAAGCAGACTCAGTTAATAAATAGAAAGCATAGCATCTGTCTTTGCAGCATTTTATATATATATTTTAAAATGTCTGTTTGTGTAACTAGATCTTGAGTTTCATTCTTTGGTTTACTTTCCTTAAGAAAAATTAACATGGTGAAAAGTATTATGCTGCATTTAAGAGCTTGGTATTTGGTCAATAAATTGCTGGTTAGAGGAGAATGGAGTCATCTTCATGCATACACGGACCTTCTTTTCAAACACTTTTGCTGCTGGCTACGGAGAATGTTAGGTGCTTGTTTGACCGCTCTCCAGATTTTGGAAGGAGAACAAATAAGATGCATATGTCTTAACACACTAGACTGCAGTTCTTATTCTGACCTCACAGGTGAGATCAGGAGTCTATTTGAAGTGTGATCAGAAGTCTTAAGTTTGGAATATAGTTGTTGTTCTGTCTCTGACAAGTAGAATTTTCAAATAGTCAGGTGTTAGTAAGGTAAAAAAATCAATCCTATTTTCTGTAATTAAATGTGCTGTTTCAGCAGGTTTTATAAAAAGAAAAAAAGTGTCTCATCAGAAGAGATCTCTGGAACAATTAGGCATATAGTTTAGCATGAGTAATTGTTGCAGTTGCATGCACAAGTTATTAATTGATTTTTTTATGTGTAACGACTTCCCATGAAGCACTGATTCTTTTGCATCTTTCTAGTTTGTTTACCTTTGCCTGAGGGAATTTAGTGCTTAGCCTTCAATTCTGAAAACTCTTCTTGCAGTCACAGAACACCATGGAAATTATAAACCAGATCTTTTACTATAAAAATAAAAAAATCTCTGTCCAGTAATGGCAGTTTCTTTCTTTTCTCTACCTGGACTTGCCTTGCATGGAAGAAACAAACTATAACCTTCTTTTGTTTGCCTTTTGGTTTAGATATAACCTGCTTCTACAAATGTTGTTTTTTTTTCCCCTTCCTGATCTTAATGCTGTAACTTTCCTAGTGCTTGTTGGGACCAAAATAATTGTGAATATAGATTTAGTATTATCATGGTTAGGGATAGGAAATGTCCAATAGTTAATCACATTCTGATATTAAAAGCAGGCATAGTCCCTTAAAAATACTAAATTCATGCTAAATTAATATGCTAAGAATGAAGGGTGGCAAGTCTGGTGTGTTTCCTTCAACTAGTCATTTTGCTTTGAAATATGCCAAAGAATGTGTGAACCATGTTGGAGGTATGTGCTCGCATACTATGGGGGTGAGCAATACAGAAAACTTTATAATGTGTAACAGTGTATGACACACAAGATAATTGTGAGCTGCCTGTCTCTTCCCTTCCTAGATGGTACTGAACCCTCCCATATGCACTACGAAAATGATGAGAACTACTTCCGGGGCTATGAATGGTGGCTGATGAAAGAAGCTAAAAAGAGGAATCCCCAAATTAAACTGATTGGTAAATTGCTTCAAGCTTTAGGATTTAAATGCTTTTTTCCCCCCTAACTAAATGTTATATCTGACCCTTAATTAGCATATTAATTTTAATGGGCAGATGTTTCATGTTGCAGTAGACAAAGTAGAATCTCTACTATTTAGTAAGCTTGCCTTGATGCTTTGAACTTACTGTGTTTTACTTTGTTAAAGTAGAATAACATTCTTATTTTGTGCTACTTAACAAGTAGCATAGGATCATTTGCTTTTGTCAAGTAACATTAACGCTTAGACTGTATCACAGCAATGAACATAAATGGTTTATCATGAGCTGAATTTATGAATAATAGAGAAAAAAAATTGTGAGGGATAAATTAAACTTACAGGAAGCATATATGTAAATCTTATATGCACTAAATTCAATTATATATTCTTACTGCAAACCAATCACCCCCTCACCATTGTAGTGGTTCTTGTCTTCTGATTTGTCTTATGTGTGTAGCTAAGTTGTAAGGGGACTTTCCTGTCTCCTTGTTTTGATGATGAGTTGTGTGTGTGCTGTGACAATACAAATGGGGAACCCTAGATTTTAGTTGAAACACTTTACAAAATGTATTTCACATGAAACAAGGTAAGAAATCTATAATTTAAAAAGTATCTAATGCCCCCTCTTCCAGGGATCAGTCTTTGCTGCATCCAGCCACCAGACTTGGGGCAGGATTTGCTCGTCAGGTTCTGTTAGACAAGCACTGTTACAAGCAGTAAGCTTACCATCTATGACTAATTGTGATTATTAATAACCTCCCTCTTCCCTCAGATCAAGCTCTCGACAAAGGAAGGAGGGTTTGCCTTTGAATTAGCCTATGGTATCTTGTACAAAGTCAGTTGAAAACTTAGCAGGATCTGGTTAGGTAAATTTGTTATTTACTTCAAGATCCATTAAACAGCTGAGACTCAGAAATGCTTTTTCATTATCCTAATCTTTCTTCCTCTATTATGATCAGATCATCACTTCTGAAAATTCATATGGATGAGATTAACAATTTTTGGTGTTTTGGTATTGATCCTGTGTCTATAACTTTGTAAATTTTTATCCTAAAATCTTTGGAATTCTAAACCTGTTAGAGCTAGTACCACAAAATTGTAAGATTGCATGTAGTCAGCTATTCTCTAGTAATGAAGGTTTTCTAGCTTAGAAAAAGAAGCAACTATAATATGTTTGATCACAATTTATATTAGAGCATACTCTCCAGTTAAAAAAGTTCTGTTTCAATGTCTTCACTGGAACTATGTGAATTTGAAGTGCATATCTGCTCTGTCATTTTGGGTAGAACAAATTACAGCTTGCTATTGCAGCTTACTGAGTAATGTATACCAATGACTTATTCATTTGCTTTTCTTCTCTTTTTTCAGGATTACCATGGACGTTTCCAGGATGGATAGGGAAGGGTGAAAACTGGCCCTATGACTATCCAGATGTCACTGCTTATTATATTATTTCTTGGATATTAGGAGCTAAACAGTATCATGATTTGGACATCGATTATGTTGGGGTCAGTAAAGCAAAATCTCCTGTATGTTTTATCTGTCTTCATTCGTAAATCATCTTTGTCTTGTCTCTCTTTGTTGATTACTTGGAGGAGGGAGATGGGAAGAGAAATTGTTTTGTAATGGCAGTTTTGGCATTTTCTGTTGCAAGAAGAAAGGCAGAAGTTATATTAGTTTACAGTCATTCTGCAATTATGGCCATTAAAGCAGAACGAGTGTAAAATGGCCAGTCTCCTGTTTTCCCAATTCTAGAACAAAGTTACCAGAGAATTTGAGAATTCTGAAATCTGTTTGAGTCTTGGGCTTGTCATTTTCTGCCTCGCTTGTTCTGCTTGGATTTCATCAGTTACCAGCTAACAAAAAGCATTGATTAAGACAGAGTTTTTGAAAGTCAGCTAACATGACGACTTAGCATAAAATATGATCGCTGTTTTGTGGAAGGGGGGTCCCCTTGATGTTGCTGACTGACTTCATCTGTGTCAGTCTTGCATTTTGAGTAACACAGTGATGTTTCCGCAATCCACCTTGTGGGACAGGGAGAACAACTACTGTTAATTTTTCTCTTTGCTGTGCTCTTAGAGTAGAAGGTAAGTTCTGCACTTTACGTATTTGAGTAATGTCTGGCTTCTGCATTGTTACTTCACAGTGATTGGCCTTCTGAATTCTGTATTTCTAAGAAAAGGTAATTTCTGCTTCTTCAGGAAATGTGGCATTGCGTATTGTCCGATTTCTTTGTTGGTATGATCTGAAATACAGGAAAGCAGTGAGGTCTGTGAAGGCTCAGAAACTGTCAAAACAATTTTAATGCTGTTCTGATTCTACATTGTTAGCCTTTACTGCACTTTTGGTTTATAGCATGTGTTATATATCGTTATTTCCTTTATGATGAAATGAGCCTTTCAGTAAGTAACTTTTTGCTTGACTCATTTCTGAAGTCACATATTAGCACTTACGGAAAGATCTAGAAATATCAAAATCAAATGGACACATCCCACCTGCAAGAAACTATCTGCTTGTACATGGTCGGGTAACCTACACGTACAGGGGGATACTTTCACCTTTACTGGTGAATGTGAGTCACAGTGCTTATGTTGTGGTTAGAAAAAAAGAAAGAAGGTTTTTGACTATGCATTTTATTGGCCAGGGTATTTGGTAGAAAGGAAGACCAGCATTCCTGCTTTTGAATTTTTAGCTGTGTTTAGCTTGAACACTCTTTCCATAAAAGATGGAAGATGCAGAGCAGCAGAAATGAGATCATTTTACGTCTGTTTCTGTTTACTTAGACTATGCTAGATGTCTCTTTTACTCAAGTATGGATTTAGTCCATACTTAGAACTATAAGTGTAATTGAATAACTCCATGAAACTGTAGGCAACTGTAACTTATTCTAGCTCTCCTATGTCTGTGTGGCAACAGCACCCGTTCATTAGGACCACACCTTGAAGCCACAATGTGTTTCTCAATGATTTCTAACAAACTGTAAACCCATTTGTAGTAATATGTAACACTGCTACCATTGTAGAGTTCGAGCAACTCTAGAGTTCTTTTCAGCAAAGCAGCAATCAGTAGACCTCAGAGATAGATAAACAAGCAGTTATTTTGAAGTTTCATACAGAATTTTCCCCTGAAGAACAGATAACAAAATCAACCAGAGTACTTTCCTCTAGCAAACTGAAACCATGGAGTTCATTAATGGATCGTATAATTTTACATATACGTAAATAAAGTCTTTCATTATGGATTGACATATCCTGATTTTTCTAAATGGCTTTTTGCTTTTCCTTTATAGATATGGAACGAAAGGGCATTTAGTAGCAAATATATTAAGGTATGTATTTTTTCTTCTTCCTCTGAAGTGAAATGTTTGTCTTTGTTATCATATGTAAACAACTAGCTTTTCTGAATTTGCCTAGAAAAGGGACCTTAATTCTGCAACTGCTTCACTTACTGAGCTCTGTTTCTCATAGTTGCAGGCATGGAATGTTAACAGGATCAGATCTCTACATCTTTTTTTGTGTGTGTCTGAAACCGTTATTTTCAAGTTTAAAGGTGTCAGTCTATGCTAAATGTTTAGGGCCTCTACATTTAATGGAAGCTCCAGTTGATGCTACTGAAATCATACAAATTCATCATCTTTGTATTGCCTTGGGTATAGTTCAAGACCTAGAATTACTTAAAATTCTGTAGCAAAGTTCCAGTGGATATAATACTATATTTATTGCTATAAAACTCCAGGTTCTTATTTTATGGAAAACATAATAAAGGCTCTGTGTTTTTAGTTTTGCAAAATTCAGTACTTCCTGTTCTAAAAGAGTTGAAAGAACACAGTATTTCACATAACCAACCTTGAGATATCTCTAATATCTCTCACTGCGCTCAGCCCCTGCTGCTCCACTGCCCTTCTTTGAAAACTCATTTCTGTTTGTTATGTTATGTTGAAGTGGAATCTTAAGTACAAGCTTCTGCTTTGTTCATTTCCGTGTTGCTGCTTCAAGGCTAAGACGCGATAGCATTGCCTCTTAAAAGCAAATAAGAGTTAAATTGAATGTCTAGAAAAAATGCTGATTTTTTCTTTTTCCCAGGGGTTGATTCATTTTTTTGGCAGGGATTGAATCCAATCTGCTTAAAATTAGTCAATTAGTGGCTATTAGAAAAGTTTCAGTTCTTACAGTTTGTATACACTGGATGAGGTTACTCATATCAGTTGTCCTTGGCAACTGCTGTAGTTATTTTTTTTCAATCATTAGTTTTAGTAGAATGATACAGGAAATAGTGTAGAACAGTTAAACTTGACATTGCAATAGAGCAAAAAAGTATTTGTCATGAAGCTGGCATATAAAATTCTGCCTACTCTTGAAAACAGAATGCTCTCTTATAAAATGTTACTTTTTAAAATGTTATTTCCTAGAATGTAGAATTAGATAAATACCCTTATAGCTGTTTCCTATGATTTGTGCAATGCTTTGACTGAGGGAGGGCAGGAAGCACTGGCAGAAAGTTCTGTGCTGGTCGTATACCTTGTACAAAGAAAGAGGAATACCTTATATCCAGCTTTATGAGTTTCTTGTTAAAAAATATGTTAATCAACCATGTATTTTAAACTGATCTACTGGGTCCACTGCCATCACAGTAACTTAGTTTCCAAGTCTTATCACATCTTAGACCAAATTCTGTTACGTATATTTCACTCCACAACTAATTTCATTAAAGGTATTTTCTAGACTCTCGCTTTTGTAGGCTGCTAGGCCATTAGTTCCTTTGGACACAGAGGTTTGGCACTAGAGTTTTTGAGTGACTTACAAAATCCCTTCTAGAGAAAACACAAATACACTGAAGTGTGACACAGCGGGGTATCTTGGCACCTATGTCAAGGTGTCTTCTTTCTTTGGACATGTTAAGTAACAAAACTCCAGTGGATGTGTAGATGCTTCAGATTTTGCTAGTGAAGCAACTTAAATCCCTGTCTAAACTTGTTCAGTGAGTGTGCTTGGAATCCTCTTAAAATATCCCATCCCAATGTGTATTAAGTACAAACTATAGCCTGACTTTTTTTAAAGCTAGGAAACAAGTTCATAGGGTGCTGTCTCTATTACAAAAACCCCTCAGGAACCAGAGGTTTTCTGTTATATTTAGCCTCGGGCTGGGTGGGGTCCAGGCGTTTCTTTTTCAGAAAGAATAGTGGTTTGCTAATCAGGTATAGGCTAATGGAGAAATCAGTAAGGTTACTAGTAGTTTTCTAAAGGATAACCCTAATCATAGGTTAAGTTATGCTGGTAGGGTAGGAGGGGGAGATATGTGTGTGTGGACTGTAAGTAGAAATCTCTAGTAGTTCAGTATGTATGATGTAGAAGAAAACTAAACAGAACTGAAAACACTTGTTTGCAGGCTGGAGTAAAACAATGCAAGTAAAATGGAAGATAACTAGTGAGAAATATTTTTTTTTTTTTTTTTATGTGCAACTATTATTTCCTTNNNTATGTCTTCGCTGGCTAGATGTTATCTTGCTCAGAATGCCTATGAGACTGAACCCTTTTTACAAAGAATCATCAGAGAGAAGGCAGATCTTATTGTAAATAAAATACTAATTTTATTTCCCTATATCACTGGCTCTTTTTTAAAAAACTGTTTTTCTGGCTTTCTGTATGTCTTGTAAGAAATAGAACTGTTCTGTTTGCTCAGTCCTATGTCCTGTCACCTGGAGGCTTTCTCATCTGTTTGTCCTGGCTTCCTAAGGTGGGGAGAATGAATTAACAAACTATGGAGTGTAGGTGCGGCATTCTACTTGTTAGCTTTTTAAATGCTGTTGAATTGGGACTAAGCTTTTGGTTTCTAGAGCTAAAT
>VYZM01019464.1:1783-20024 GCA_013398915.1 Dromas ardeola
TCTTTCTGTCCCTCATTTATACACATATGCTGATAGAAATAGGACAGACTATGAATAATTTTAATGACTAATCCAACTAATGCTCTAATAGCTTTCGATTTCTTTCTGTTCTTTCACATTATTTCATCTCTGTGTATGTCCGTGCCATCTCCTCTGAAATTCTGGGGATACAGGCAGCTTCCCTATGTCTCCCTACCTTGCCTGCTTTATCTCCCTGAAGTCATGCCATTAGTAACAGGCAAGCATTCACAAAGATGCAATTACTACTACTGTAGAGCTGGACGTTGATGACATCAATCTGTGTAACAGGTTTTGAGTATATGCTGCGATGAGGCAAATGCCTATGCATTTAAAGTAATACTGGAGGAGCCTCAGCTGAATTCTTCCTACCATGTAAACCCATTTCACTGTGTATTTGAATTGCCCACCCTGCAGTTCAGAGTTTGTGTCTATTTAAAAGATGAGGAAAGAGGACTCACATTGATTTCAGAGGTGTATTTCAATAGAACTGGCCACCCATGTCCAATTTGAAAATCAGGGTAGCCACAAAGACTGATTTCATCCAAGCGTGCTCCTGTCGGGAGAGGACAGACTGAGAAACACTACATTGCTATTTATGAAGAGCTTTCAGAACCACATGCTCAGCTGGAAAAGCTTTGAAAAGCAAATTACGTGTTTGCTACGTGTCTGTGGGAAGTAGAAGGCAATAGCTGTTACCTTTGAAAAACCTGACTTAGGAAGGGCAACTTGAATTGCAGACTTGGAAGCAAAGTATTTGATGAAATGTCTTTTGACTCCTGTAATGTAAATCTGGAGCTAAAAAAATGATCTTAAAAATATAACCAACCCATCAACTAATGAGATATAGGAATCCAGCTGCTAACATTGCTACCCATGTTTTGCCTGCATCCTGGCAAAAAGATTGGCAAAGCCTTTAGTGAGCATTAAATTCAACTGGATAGTTTAAATGACACCATGATGATTAATTAGCTCAGGACTCATTCCAAACCTTATACAAGCGTGAAACAGTTGCATCTAAGGATGAGGATTCGCAAAGCAATAAAAGTAATTTAATCCTGACACCCAAAAGCATGCAACAGGTCTATTCTCAAAGACACTCTCCTAAACAGCACAGTAGTTGTAAACCCCTGTATTCTGTGGATTTGAAACCAAATTTTCTTCCTCTTAATTGTTACACAGCTGTAGCAACAGGTCATATAGACCTATAGTCTTTCTTTTCTTTTCTTTTCTTCGATGCCTAATAAGCCAGGATTTATTTACAGTGATGACTTGTGTGCCTACAGAGACAGCCAGATCACTGGGCTGAAACCAGAGCTGATGGAAGATGGAAAAGAAAATGGTATTTCCAGTTGTCTTTCTTTTTGTGAAGATTCCTCTCAGAAAAGGAATCTCAGGCCATCTGTTTCATCTTGCACTCCATGTGTACAAATCAGAATTATCTGAAAAATTATCATATGTTTATTTTATGTGAATACTTACATACCTATTGCCATGTAAAACATGTTCAATATATGAAAAAGCTGTATAACATCCAAGGGACATTTCCACTACTTTTTTTGAATAATGGAAATAATGGAGCCTAACTTACTAAGGCTTTCTATATTATTTTGCCTTTGAATGAGATACAAACTTCAACTAAATATTTGTAACAGTTCTGTCCCATCTGGATGCTCTGGTGTCTGTAACTCTTGTGCCCAGGCTCCAGTCTTTCTCTCATTGAGGGCACTAGTAACATCTATTCCTCCTGCATACCTGTTAGTTGCCTGAAATTTTAGACTCTTAATAGCTAACAGGTTTACTTTTATCCAATCTGGCAGAGATTTGTCAATGGGTTTAAAAAATCACTGGGAGGAGGGCAGGGAAACAAAAACTCTAGTGAATAGTATTTCTTAATATCCTTAAGAAATAAGCCTGAAAACAAAGGTGCTAGCAACATGCTTTCACCCATATTTGCATAGCCTATACCTTACATGTGATGATTGACTCATGGACTCCCTTCTTTGTGGAAACTTTATTCTTGGTGTCTTTCAAAGACACCATTCAAAGACACCATTCTTGGTGTCTTTACTTTGGTAAAGTTTGAAGGTTTAAAAGGTTTTCTTTTCAAAGTTTTTTGCTTGTTTGTTTTTAAAAATAATGTTATGCATTTAAAATAACAGGCATCTTAATTTTTTTACCTTGTGTTCTCTGGGTGACAAAAAACGGGACCACAATATGAAAACTCCTTGATAACTAATGACCTTGGAGGAACAACTTCTGCATACACGTTCACTGAAGCAAACGTTAACATTGGTCTGCAGTTTACAGGATGCTTTCCTATACTAGATAGAAATAACACCCTTGGGTCTGTGAAACTCAGTCATTTTGAACCAAAGTAATCTGGGCATATGAAGGAAATCTTCTGCGCAAAATAAACACTTGCTTAAACAACTGAATTTTATCCTACCTTCCTGCAGGGATTTTGTGTGACTGGACTTAGGTAGTATCAGACAAAGGAGAACCCAGCAACGGTCTCCCTACTTCTCCAGTCAGATGATAGTCTTTTGACAACACAGGATACCTGTTTCCACTTCAACCTGTAGATTTTTATAACTGTAGCACCCTCCTTATCCCTCATACACCTAACAGCTTCTGCTGGGAAATCCTTACTGCAGAGATCCTTCATGTCCAGTTATACGAGCATGAACTTTCTTCTCAGGCAGTCCATGAGTTATGAATCTTCAGTAAATGGTGATGTATTTCCTCAAGTGGTGTGTTTCTTTGGTAGATGTGGACAACGACCTAGATTTTGTCATTTTAATTTTTTACTATTCATCTGCTTTACACTAAGAACCTCGTGTACTCGAGCAATTTCTAAACAACGTGGGTTGTGCTGTCAGAAAAAAAGTTAATTTTTTTGCCATAAAGTATTTTTTCAGCTCATATAGGAGTTATCAAAAGTTTCTGTGGCAAGTTCTTGCCAAAATTCTACTGGAGACCGACAGTCTCGTGTAATGTTCCTAAACATGCTTGTACATGTCCTGCTCGTTTGGAAAGCCACCAGCATGAATATAATTCCTGTTTTAGATGTGTGATGTGCTGAAGTTACTGGAAATCTGCATGTGTGTAAGTATCAACACTCAAAAGTTTTAAAATAAAGCGACCCTTTAAATGCATGAATTCCAACTGAAACCATATGTTAGTCTACATTTGTAACTGTTTTTCGTAAGACCATATGCAGACGGACAGACGGATATCCCACTTAAAAAATATAATAACAAATATATCTTTGTCCTTACATATCTGGGGTATTATAAACAGCATTTTTGGTTTATGTCAGGTTTATCTTTCATTCTTGCAATGTGTTCTCCAGTTACCTATATTTTTATTCTCAAAAGGTGCCAGTAAATACAATGAACAGCTTTTTTTTTTTTTTTACCTGTAAGTAGGCCATGAAGCCATGATGATACACCCTGTCAAACTTGTATCAAATTTCTGTGAGCCCCTGGGATCCTAGTTCAGAAGGTTAATGTTGAAATTCTACTTCATTTCACAAATGTATGGCCGTATGCTGCCATCTGTCTGCTGTGCAGCTGGGAGTCAATAGTGCACCATTAGTTTTATGTACAAAATTGCAGCTGTTTTGTGTGTTTCTGAAAAGCTGTTAAGACTTCTGCTGTACTATTTACCTCATTTCAAAGCATTTTCTTTTGGTCTGCTTTGGCTCTTTATGGGAAAGCAGATTGCAAGGCTGAAAGGTTTGACATTATAAACACGTTCTTTTTCTTTGTTCCCCAAAACAATGCCGTTCGTATCATCTTTATAGAATGCAAAAAAAGAACCAAATTAGTGTTGTCTGTGATATCTGTCATTCTCACAGCTATTACTGTGACAAGGTACCACCATATTCCAACATACTATATGAGATCTCAAAATGCTAATTCAAGCCAAAGCCTATGATGACGGGCTTTTTCTTAACTCGTTGTTTATAAAAGCCTCTGAGACTGAATTGGGACTTACACGCATCCTACCAGTTCTGTACATTAGAGACTCTAACACCTCATTATTGTGACAAAGATTGTAAGGGGAGAAAGAAATGGCACAATATGAATTTATTCTTTTCTCATAATATGATGAGACTGGTACTGTAAGTTTTATAAATTCATTCCATTTTCATTGCAGATCTTAATATTTCAGTCTTCCGGAGGAGCCATTTTGTCCATTTGAAGTTATGGTGCATGACCAAGTACATGATGAATACAAAGTACTTTCTATATTTCACACCGCATCCATTTGATCATGCCACCAATAAGAAACAATTTGACAATTTCAAATTAGGCAAATTGATAATTTGGTAATTTGACAAATTTTGAAATTTCTTAATTTCAAACTTGAACTTGTCAATATTATCTTTAATATTCATTACTTATAATTATATTGTATTTTATTGAATACAAGTTTTAAAAAATAATATATGCTATGTATTTTGTAGGCAAGAATACTAGGTTTTATTCAGATGACATACTAGAGATTTTCATTAATATTCNTATTAAAATACTGAACGTTTACAAAGCTGCAGTAAAAAGTCGATTTCTACATGCCCCTTTATTGTCCTTATAGCTAAACCCTAGATAACCCCGTCTGATTAAAAGTAAAGATATTTGTTATTGCAATAATCAGGAAGAATAACAGTTACATTTTTTGAAACAGAAAAGCAATTTGACAAACTGTGCATATGTTTTCCATGTAGTCAGTCATTTCATGCCAGTAAAGCAAATCAAGAAAATATATATTTTATAAAATTCTGTTTCATTATTATTTAAACTATAATTTTCCCAGAGAAACAGAATTATGCAGTTCACCCATATGCAAACGTGTAAAATTGTGTGATTAATGGAGGATCATCATGTATATAAGAGAGTAGTGGAATTAATTCTGTATAATTATGTTCCTGTGAGGAATATGAAGGTAATAAAACCAGCATTTGTTCTGATTGTTTTCAAGTATATGTGCTGTTCATAGTATTGGTAAACTTAATACACAGGCTGTTTTCTTAGCTGGCTGCGAGCTTAGTCCTGACCTCAAAGGAGAAGACTACTCCTCCTAGTTTCTTCCTTCTCTTGCAAGATTCCCTTGTCAGCTTATTTCACTACATGTCAAGAGACATGAAGGAAGCAGCCCTGCTATGTAAGGCTTAATGGAAGAATTATGATGGGAGAAAAGAGGGTAAAAGCTACTTTAGCAGCCTTCCTCCAAAAGATATTTGAACATAATCACCAGGTAATGCAATCATGCAATCTGAAGTCAAGAGTTGGCTTTTAAAAAAAAAAACAGTAAGAAAAAAAACAAGAAAAAGGAAGGATCAGAAATCACATCTAGAATTTCCAGAGTGAACTTCAAAACATTAGAAATGCTGAGAAGTTTGTGCTGAAATTTTTCATAATTCTGTTGTTTATGCTCTAAGCAAATTAAACATAGTTTTTGACTGCGATTTTTTTCATGAGAAATATCAACTGACATGAATGCTTTTTAGTGAAGACTGGTTTTGCTTCAAAATAGTTGTGCTTTCTGCAAATAAGACAATGAAATTATCAAAGCACCTCGCATACTACTGTTCTAGAAGAATGTCACATCATAAGCAGGGTAAAATCTAGTGGGTTTGTTGTTGTTGCTTAATATACTTTTTTTTCTTTCCAAGTAGATCGTGTTCCTTACATTTCCAATATAGGCATTATGAAAAATTCACAACAGAGACCAGGAAACCCTGGGGAAAATGTTATCCAAAAGAGACTTCAAATGTATAATTTTTTAATAATTTTTCTACAAATTGTATTTATAGAGGTACCCACCCTGTAACTCTGTCTCAGTATGTATGTTTCATGAAAATCATGTAAAAGACACAACTTCTTTCCTAGTTAGAGTTTGATTCAGAATGCAGTACCTTTAGCAATAATGGCTTAAGCAGTCACTTGAGTGCCTTCAGTGTTTAAACAGCTGCACAGTCAATTTAACTCAGTTTAAAAGTATCCATCATCATATAGTCCATTTTGGTTAAATGGACAGTAGACGTTATGCAGCCTGAATTGCTGGGGAGGTGAAATCTCATTATCAAAATGTGATGCTAAATAATATGGCTCGTAAGAAACTGGTTAATCCTATCTTCTGAGGCCATTGTAACAAAACTGATTATTATATTCTGCTTATCAGAGCTATTGTTGTACTATTACTGATAGTTGTACTATTTTCTTCAGAGACTGGGGGCTTTTCCTTTGTTCCAGGTCTTATTAGGTAAATCTGCAGGTAGATTTGCATTCTGTCTGCTCAGTAGATTCTCCATGTACCACTAGTTAAAGTTACTGCAAAAACTCAAGAAGAACTTTCCCAGCATAGAAGCTTGAACCAGAACTTTTACTGTTTGGAGGATTGCTGCTGCCATAATCTCAGAGTGAAGACTCTTGCATCCTGAGCCTTGTCTTAATCTTTTTTCTCCGTTTCTAGACTGCCCTCTTCACAGTAGGTGTCTTAGTACTCTTGCTTGTGATGTGGTTGTAGTTGTAGATGCAGTGTTCCGCAGATTAGGGATCACAGCCATACTAAGAGCTCAATAGTGCATTTTTTCCAGGATCAGAAACTCTGCTAGTAGATTTTCATGGGTGCCAGGAATCAAATCAGTAGAAGAAGCTCCAAAGATGGCATCGGATAGAATGAAATGAAATGAAATTAAATTAAATTAAATCAGACAGCCTAAATTTCCTACCCATGGGAAGCTTCACAATTTCTGGGATTTTCCTTTGATTCAGAGTGAAAACACTCCCAGCAGAATGAAGTTTGAAAAATCTGAGCAGATCTATTTTGAACTCTTCTTCAAGTATGCTTTTAAAAAGGCTCACAATTACATGGATTTTTTTTGATTTCTCATCTTTTCTATTTCCTACAAAAAACATTGCTGTATATTACTCTCTCATTTTCCTTCAAGTCTTCCTCCTGGTTTGTCCCCTCAGACTTGCTCCATACAGTTTGCCTTCTGCTAGAGAACTGCAACTTGTTCTTTCTTTCATGATGTAATCAAATTTTCATACTGTATTGAAAGCATGATAAGTGATATTGTTTAATTTTATGGTCTTATAAATGCGTATAGTGTATAGTTCTCTCTGCAAAAATAATACTATTTCACTGATCAGAGAAATTTATCATCTAGTACCAGTAATGGAACTCTCTGATTTGTGTATGACAGAAATCCACAAAACAGATCAAAGATTATTACTGTTCTGTTCAGAATGCTTGAATGCAACTTTCTGTACAAGACAAACAAAAAAAGATCTGATTTCATCTAGCTGTATCTCAGCAATCATAATCCTTTGATATTAATCTGGATGCTCAGGTAAAAGATAGGCTCTCCAGCAACACAGGAATCCCCTTTGAAGATCTAATTGTCCTTATATTCATAGCGCAAATGCTCTATTTTTTCTCTTTGGTTTCAGCCTCTGAAACAAAAGCCAGACTAGAAAGCCCTTGCTGAAAAGAAATTTCCTACTGGAGAATGACTGCTAAGAAATAGTGTCTCATTAATTTTCCTCAAGACTTTCATCCTGCAGTTACTAGCAGAAAACTCAAACCAGCTAACAACTCTCCTACACTTAGGCCTTTAAAAGCATAGTCCTTTTATGAAACAGACTTGGTTGCTCTTGCTTCCTTTAATGTGGGAACCCTCTTTGTCTCATGGCCTGCAAGTCAATTCTTCATCTATTTGTATGCTCCTCTCTGAAAGTGTAAGACCAGGTTAACAGTAAATGAGTGTACTTGTCAAGATTTCCAGTTGCTGAGAATCCCTCAAAGCAGGGAGCGGTAGTGTACGGATGAAAGCTTAGATCTGCTATATGAAGGTGAATATCTTCATAATATTGAATGGGCTGGAATAGTTACTGCAACAAACAAAAATGTCACAGTTGTGCTTTAACCTTGTTAGAACCAGAACGGCTGTGCCATCAACATGTGTATCTAGTGATACAATAAGAATAATTAGTCTTGTCAATATGTAATATAGTATACCTGACAGACACATAAGGGAAGGTAGAGTTCACAGTTGGTTAGTAAAGCCTCACAGGTACTATTTAGCCAATCACGCTGACATATGGCTTCTTGTCCTACTGCCTGAGTAGAGTGGAACAAAGTGAGAATTTTGAATGTTCAGTGCTGAAGAGAGGAAAGTCATAAGCTGAGCAAGGGGCTACCTCTTCACTGTCTTCCTTCTTACACCTTCCTCCAAATTCAAATTTTATAACAATAGTTTCATCTCACCTATCAAGTTCCTGTTACTTTTATCTGTCTTGCTTATGTAGATAAGGCTTGTCATCCATTTTTGCTGCTTGAAAATAGGATGCTACTCATCTCTGGGTAAGTAGGTCAAATCTGGCTTTTTAGCATTATTGACACTCTCCTTACGGCCCTGCTGTTGTACTCTTGTCAGCTGTAATGCATATGTGGAAGCACTCAAGGTAACACTAAAGATAGATGGGATAATCACTGCAACCTGCTGCTGCATTGAGAAATGTAGTGCCACTCCTTTTGCAGTGCAGGTCAGCTTCCAGTGGACACAAAAAGCACCATTGCCATTTGTATCTCTGATCTCTGGTTAGAATGAGTGAGTATTGAGACTAAACTATATGCCTCCCCAAGGTCCCCCCTCATCCCTTATCCTTGAGATAAGGAAAGCTTGCTTGGCTCTAAATCAGAGTTTTCTATCTTGGGAAAATCAGTTCAATGCCTTCCATGACTACTATAAGCTCCGTGGAGATAAAAGTAAATGAAGTAGATTATCAATTGCTGTCTGTTGGCATCGTGGGTAACTTGGGTGTTTTGCACGTTCTTCTGAATTCTTTCTTCTTGAGTGAAAGTGAAATAAAAAACCTGGATAACAAACAATTTGTTTCATATTTATAGTACTACTAGTAGTAGGTTTGTTAGACCAACAGTATTTATGTCCTGCTAATGTAGATACTGTATTACACATGTGGTTGTCTACCAGATGTTAATACTCATATTTTTTCATAAAGGTGTAGCAAGGAAAATGCTGGAAATAAAATACACAGAAGGGAATAAAATACAGTATGTCAGCTACTACTAATTCTCCAGTCTTGGCTGTCAATTGCTGCTGGCGTTATTCTTGCATCGTATATATTTTTTGATGATAGTTTAAATACTCCTTTAAAAACTCAGAGTTCCCTAAAAACTTATGTATTTTTGATGCTGAAAGGACAGCCCTAGCTTGTATACGTATGCGTATGGCAAAAAGGGAAAACTTGTTGAATGGTTCCAATTTTCACTTTGATTGGATTTGGGCCAGTTAAAATAACTGATGTGCATCTTGGTCTAATGAGAGTAGAATGTGAAAAAGAAATCGGGCCAAGTAAAGTTTGAGGCAGAAAAAAAGTAGTTAATAGTACTCTGCTTAGAAAAAAAAAAAAGTGAGAAAAGGTAAAACAGGCATCTAAAGAAAGTGTTGCTTAGCTCAACACAGCAGGGACATGAAGTTCCTTTTATTTGACAGATTTCCTGGCAGTAAATTGCAGCTATTGGAGTTAATAATGCTTAAGTAAGATACTAGCTTGAATGAAAATGGTTTTCCTTTGGAAATCAGTAATTTTATTCCTAAAATTCATCAGAGACAACCTGCATCTTTTGAAAATAAATCCAAAATAATCTGTAACACCAAAAATTATGATTAAAAATTAATTTACAATTCAAGGTCAAGTCATCCAACTTTACCTTCATTCTTACTTAAAAACAATTTTCAATACATTTACTGTTTTATTTACGTAGGATGTTTAAAGTTTCCTCTCTTGTGAATTATGTCTGTGACTTAGGACATGGAAATGACTGTCTTTTTTTTTTTTTCATTTTATTCTTCTTAAATTGTCAATGTTTTTCTTTGAACTACTGCTATTAAACAAAAGTATTTCAGAGAGTGATTCATATTCAGAGAGGTTCCCCTTGGTATTTCATTGGAATGGCTGAAGTCTCATCTTAAAAGTTAGCTACACTACATAAATCAGGAATAATAATGTACTCTTCAGTGCAGCTACCTCTGTAACTAACATCAGAATCTGAGTGTACAGGGAGATAGACAAGTCAATGGCTACGGATCAGACTTCATCTTAAGGAAAGAAACAGAAATGCAGTGGGCACAGAGAAAAGCGTATGTAACTGTAGTTTTACAAAATCGGAAAAAAAAAAAGTGTATGTTTCTACATAACACTGGGTATGACCTAATATGCAACGGGTTTGGCAATGTGTTTACTGGTTTGGTAACAAAGGAATGGTACAACTTGTCTTGCCTTCAGAGTTATGTACAGAAAACACCAGTAAAGACATTTCATTGATCAGTAAAAGTTTGTGACAATTTCCCATGTCAGAACGGGGCATGTCTTACGCCCCTGGGATGGGTGTTGGGCACATTTCTACTTAGCCTCCTACCCTTCTTTCTGAAAGGGTAGTGAACATATTTCCTTTCTCTAATGGTTTTCATCCTCTAAAAATAGATGGAAGGGGAGAGAGATTTATCAGCATAGTGAGCCAAAACAGTGCATCAGAGCTGTTTGCTTTGTGTGTTTCTGCACATGTGACATGGAGAGGTCCCAACAAGGAGCAGGTCAAACGAGGATGTAAATGTTACCACTGACTTCATCACAGACATATCAGTAGTAATTGAACTAGACATAGTAGCTAACACTCTTGTCAATATTGGCTCCCTACCAACAAAATTGGAAAACCCGACCTTACTGTGGTAAGATAGAAGATAAAACAAAGCGGGTGGACCAATGTTCTTCTTGCTTGAGGATGTGTTAGCTAGACTTGATTGTTCCGGCTAGCAAGTCTGTCTTGGTTAAATAAATCTATTTCACTAGACAATGCTAAAAAAAGCTTTATAATTCTGGTGACCTAATTACATTATTTTAACTTTTAGACTATGAGGAAATTTCAACAAAGTTTTAGGAAGACATCGAAATAGAGGTAATGCATGCTTTAAGTTAGACTTGCCTCATCAGCACTAAAATGACAATTAAGATAATTTAATAGCTTTGCCTCTGACTAAATTCTCCGTAGGATTTTCTCCCCTCCTAAAGCTTTGAGAGAGACCTTTTTATTTTTTTATTTTATTTATTTTTTGTATAAAATTCAGTTGTTAGATAAGGCTGCCCTCTTATGGAGATTGTGGGCACAAAGTCTTGTTAAAGTTTTCACGATTTTTTTAATGGGCTTAGTAGACACGCTTTTCTTTACACATCAACATAGTGCACAGTTAATAAACTACAGTAGGCGGACAAGTAATAAAACATGTAATTTAGAAAGTAGAGACTTTCTTTGAAATAAATAGTTTCTTCATAGTACACTCCCATGAGAATCTTTCTCTTTAGGGCGGTTTTGCCTTTGACTTCAACAACAATTGGATTTCTCTTTCAATCACAGATAGAAATTTTGCAAGTACACTCAAAACTGTTGGGAGAGAAAAATTAGTCAACCTGTGGGAAGAAAAGATTTAAGAAATGTGAATAGCTGAGGAAAGACTTGATTTAAATAAATAAATTTTTAAAAGCACCTAAACTCTGCCCACATTCATTTTAAATATTAATTTAATAACAATTATTTAAGGCTTAAGTCAGAATACAGGTATACATTTCATATATGTAAAGTAGGTCCATCTTCATCTGTATTACTGTGTGGGTTTTCTTGCTGAAAACTGAGATAAATGCTTACATGGATGTGGTTGTGAAAGGGAGATTTAGGCAAACCATTTTAGTAGAAATATTTTCTTCGTTTCCTACTAGAAACTTTTATATTGTTAAAAATATATTTACTTTATTTCTTTCTACTTAAAAGTGCTTTTTAAATGGCAATTAAACCACTATTAATATTTTTCAGCTATCGTAGAATCATAGAATGGTTTGGGTTGGAAGGGACCTTAAAGATCATCTAGTTCCAGCCCCCTGCCCTGGGCAGGGACACCTCCCACTAGACCAGGCTGCTCAAAGCCCCATCCAGCCTGGCCTTGAACACTTCCAGGGATGGGGCATCCACAGCTTCCCTGGGCAACCTCTTCCACTGTCTCACCACCCTCACAGTAAAGAAGTTCTTCCTAATATCTAATCTAGATTTACCCTCTTTCCAGTCTTTCACCCATCCTCACAGGTATAATGGCATATGCAGCAATGCAGAAGTTTTTTCATGTGGATGTGTCAATATAACGTGACTGGGAAGTACATGCAAAATCCAAGTCATATCCAGCTAAGATCTGATGCTGTTATGCAGGCCAAACTAATCAGTTATGATACAGAAATACTGTATTAATATTTCTATTATTATTCAAAATTAAGCAGAATGATTTAGAAGTTAGTGTGCTAATGAGTTGCTTACACAAGGTTTAAACATCTTTAAACGTCTGTATTCACTGGTAACATTGAAAGTATTGAACATTGAAAGTAAGGTTATATTTTTTTAATATCTAAAGATCTAAATAGCTTGTGTCCAAGAGTAAAAGGAATTGCCTGAGGAGCTCTTTGAATCACTGATGTTGTATTTTTTGTTGCTTATCACTGTGTTGCACATTTTACCTTTTACTTTATAAGAAGGGAAATAGAAAGCTGCAGTTGGAGTTTAACAAACAAATGCCATTTCAGTGAGACTGTGAAAAACAGTTCTAATGCCCCCACAGCTGAAAGAGCTAGCAAATTGGAAGGGGGTAAGAAAACAATAGAACTAATAATTTGAAATGTGGAAAATATGTGTGATGATAAGTGGCTAAAGAATTGTCTGTTGAGCTTGTCTAAAAGAACTGCTGGTCTACAGGTATTTACGATTACTGATAATAATGGCTGTAATTTGAACAGACAGAATGGGATCCAGTCTTCAAGTACCTGGCTAAGTGGAAGTTATGACACTTCTACAAAGTACATTTTCCATCCACTTCACCTGTTGTGGTATTTATAATGTGGCAAATTTATAAAGTGGCAAAAAAATGTGTTTCCAATGTAAAACTGATAAACAAATGTTGCAAGAGTCGAGCAGTCCAATGAGATTTTGCACTAAATCCTTAGTTTAATCTCTACAGTGTTGGCTCAGTCACTTAGAATCATAGAATCATAGAATCATAGGGTTGGAAGGGACCTCTGGGGATCATCTAGTCCAACCCCCCTGCCAGAGCAGGGCCACCCTAGAGCAGGTTACACAGGAACGCGTCCAGGCGGGGTTTGAATGTCTCCAGAGATGGAGACTCAACCACCTCTCTGGGCAGCTTGTTCCAGTGCTCTGCCACCCTCAAAGTAAAGAAGTTCCTCCTCATGTTGAGATGGAACTTCCTACACTCAAGTTTGTACCCATTACCTCTTGTCCTATTGCCGGGCACCATTGAAAAGAGCCCGGCCCCATCCTCCTGACACCCACCCTTTAAGTATTTGTACACATTAATTAGGTCACCCCTCAGCCGTCTCTTTTCCAGACTAAACAGACCCAATTCCCTCAGCCTTTCCTCATAAGAGAGGTGTTCCAGTTCCACTTGTATTGGACAAAAAAAGCACTACAAAAGTTTTTTAGAAACATTCATTTTCTTTAAAACTTCTTATAGTCAACAAGAAGTTGAACTCAGCCTTCTGTAAACAAGTTGCATTTGTGGATGACAATTCCACTAAAATAAGAGAAAAAAAACAATATGCAAATCTTCAGCAAGAAATAGGATACCACTGTTGGTGGACTGTCAAAAGAGGGTGACAGAAAAAAGCAGTACATTAATTCCCTTAATTAAATTCACTGTCCTGAAGCAACGTTTTCTGTATAGCCTCTGAGCCCAGTGACACTGTAGCCCAGTGAGACCTTTCAGATACTGCTTCTAGGTTGCTTTGCATAGCAAGAAATTCATTTTTGCTTAAACTGAAATGGATGTACTATAGGAAAAGTTTTAACTGCAAATTTTGACTGCTGTTTACTTTTCCAGTGTTTTTTTTTTTTATTAGATAATTTCATAGCAATATTCTAGTTCATTAGGAGATTTTGAAAGATCTTAATACCTCAGTGATAATAGTCCACTAGTTCTGCGTCACAAACCAATGGCAGATAGACTGTGGAAGAGCAGAGGAATCACAGAGCCAGCAAGACAGTACCTTCTACAGTTTGATCCAACAGCACTTCAGAATCAGTTGAAGCTAGACCTGTAGTTCATGGGGCTGCTGCAGCAGTGTCTCATGACATGGTACTTTTGGCTTTACTACAATATTTATTTAAATACTGCATATTTTGGCATGTATGTTTTCTGTGCTAATATTGACTCATACCATCAAAAACCATCTTGCATTGAATTTGATGTTGAATTCTTAGACCACTGTCATGGCAGAATTAGTTCATACACATGACGATTCTCCTGTAGGGTGCCATCTGAATGGCTTATCTTAAAATACAGAAAGAGCTACAGCAAAGAAAATCCAAAAGAAGGCAGACAATATAATGCCAGGAAGAAACACCTACCAGGACAGTGCAAGTAGTGAAGTCTGATGGTAAATTTTTTAAAGAAAAATTACAACTATTGACTAAGAGGAAGGAAAGATTAGTATAAGTACACACAAAAAAAAATCCAATGAAAAATTGTTTCTGAATGTTGACAGGCATTGAGGAAGTTGCTGATCTTGGTTTACTACAGAGGCACCAGTGAAGCAGCTCCTGAGACAGCAATATTTCATGACTGACAGAAACAAGGTTTGCTGGAGAAGAACATAGGATCATTTTAATTTCACATATATCCAATCCTTGTGAGGAAAACGTCACATTAATACAAGCATTGTGACTTTAACATGGCCCAATGTCAAGCTCGAAATGTGATGCAAGAGGCTAGACTTTCTGAAGCCAATTATCGACCGTCTCCTTGCTAATCATGTCCATGAATGAAAAGTTAGCACAGTAATGCATTATAGGGTATAATGTTATTTGGCAGGAAGCGTGGGCAGAGGGTAAGTCTGTTCTGTTCTTCAGGATGATCTATTGTAAGTAGGAAAGCAGATAAGGAACTAAAGGACTAAATGGGTCAAAAATTCTTTCTTAGCTTTTGGAGAAAAGATGCTGGTAACAAATGGTTCTGATTTCCATTCTGTTAATACTTCCATTTGGCTTATCTATATCATGATAGGTACTAGACATTTTTCTTCCAATATGTTTATATTCAGCAAACGTTTGTATCCATGCTTTACTTCTCCAATGGTATACGTAAAGTAAGCTGCACATTGCCATATGTATAGGATTAATGAGATTATAAATAGTACGATCACTGTGTTTCTTCACATGGCAATGCATCTGTTAAGAAATGTACTGATTACAAAGCTATATCCAGTTTGAACACTGAGCGGTGCTACGATATTAACTACTGCAATTCACTCGATCTTCCTTGGAAACAGGTTGTATGATCTTATAAACCCCATCACTTTTCACTTATTAATTAGCTATTACAGTTATGTATTAAATAGTAATAATGACTTTATTATTATTATGGGGTGTGACTAAGACTTTGTCTGCATGAAAACAGGGACCAAATAAGTAAATTAGCTGTAGTCTGTGGGACTCTAGCACTGAGTTAATTGCAGCCTAGTAATGAATCCAGATCCCATTGCAGTAGATGTTGTTATATACACAGATGAAAAATGACACAGTTGTGTAGGGATGCTTTTGAATGGCCTATTTCATTTTAATGTAACGAATTACTTATTTAATATTAATTTAGCATTCTGTGTCATAAGGAAATCTATTGGTTGTAAAAGACATGGTAATTTTTAAAAGCACTGTCATTGTTAGCCAACTACGTAATCATCATTATCTGGAATATCAGAGGCCTGTCTTGTCCTGAAGACAAACATGACTACTCCAGTAAACTGGATACTGAAATATTACAGATTTCAACATAGTCAAGTAATTCAGAAAGCAAATGTACCGCAGCACCAAAATGTCAAAATGATAAGGAAGAGGGGAAAAAAAAGGGAAACAACTTAAAAGAACATAGTGAAAAGGGGGAAAAAAAACCCTTTATTTGGGCTGCATTTTGAGACAGAAGGAGAAAAAATAAAAATAAAATTCTCCCTCTTCCAGTTTAACATTCAACTTTAAATGCATACAGAAATCTTAAGTGTTTCATTTGTAGTTGCCAAAGTCAGGTAACACTGTATCCTCTGCTAAATTACAGCTTCTTAGAATGTATGTTGTTCAGAGCAACCAGACTGAAGTTGTCAAATAGCATTACTATACTGCAGGGAATAAGTGCCATTTTTAATTTTTTAAAAAATTTATTTAAAATGAAGAGAAAGCTAGACACAATCAAGATGCTAGTTTCTGGCAGGCAGACGGGACAATATGGACACTGTTTCATGCAGGTTCCATGTGGCTGGGGGCTGGTACCAAATCTGTCACAACTTGGGGAAAGGAGTAAGTGTGCCAGCGAAACATGTGACCCGTTGTCATGGTTTGCGCTGNTTGTGGTTTGGACTGGACTGGCCACTAAAACGAAAGACGGATGCTCCCTTTTACTTCTTTCCCCTTCAGAGAAGGAAGAGGATCTCCCTTCAGAGGAGAGGAGAGAAAATGAGAGGAAGAGAGGAATTATGGCTTGAAAAGAAACTTTAATGAAGTAATAATAATAAAATAATAAAAAGAAAATATAATAATATTAATAAGAACATAATGAAATATATACAATATATACAAAACTGTATCAAGTTCCCAAGATGACAGTCACATCACCAGCAGGCACTGGGAAAGTCCCAGACTGGACTCAGCAACAGATGGGAGCTGAACTCAAGAACTGGATTCAGGAATGCGCGGTCAGGATCAAAGGCAGATGAACAGACAGAGTCCTCCTTGGATGCCGGCCACTGAAGGAAGAGGCTGACCCTTTGGTCCCTCAGCTTTTATACTGAGCATGGGGCAGATGGGATGGAACACCTTGTTGGTCAGTTTGGGGCCACCCGTCCTGTCGGCTCCTCCCCCCAGGTGGGACCCCTCTACACTTTTCCGCTTCCGACCCTCCAGTGGGGCACACAACCAAGTGAGCTGACCTGGGCTGTTACAGCAGTAAGCATAAGCAGGAGCCTCTCTGCGTACCGTTCCTTGGTGTTCACTATGAACATCAGACCTTATATGCTAGAAGTGGACACTGTCTGAAAAATATGCCGTTAATTTCAGAGAGTTAAAAAAGGCTTAACTGCAAAGTAAAATTACTGAAGTGGTTCTGTTTTACCTTAAACCAGGATATCCATTTTCTGTGCTAAAGTGACAGAAGTGAACAGTACACCCTCTTAGCACCTCTTCCTCCCTGCGGTGGTGTGCTGGTGCTTATCAGAAAAAGCGACAGACTTTGGGCAAGCGAATGTGAGCACGAAAGACAGATCACATAAGAACATTTTCAAGTTTATGCTTCTGGGTTTTGTTAATGTATTTTTCGTAGCTCTAAAGGTGAAGATTTATTTCTAAAACTGAAGAAAACAATTGATATTACTTAGATTATTACTCTGTTGTGACAGGCGTATGCTGAATTTTCATACTCTGACACCAAAACTATCCCATGTTGCCCTTCCCTGCTCTGAAGCAGCAGGGAATTCAAGATCTTTCCAGTGACTTCTCATGGTCTTATTCTATGACCACAGACAAAAACTACAGATACCTCTAATTTATGTGGCCTTCTAGGTCCACTGAGGTTTTGAGAACATTAGAACAGGGAATTGGTGCAGACAACACACCCAGGAACACGAAGCACAGATGGTGAAGTGCCGAGAAGCCCAGGTGGGCTGGCATTTTAACTCAGGGGCTAAGCCTTTTAATTTACACTTAGCTGGGGCTTTGGTCGCAGCTAGCTACCCCATAATGGTTTTAGATACACACTGTAAGGAATTAGAGCTGTAGAGCCTCAATGCTTAGTGCTCTTCAGATGCCTATTTTCCCCTGAAGTCTGCACAGAACTATCGCCTGTTGTCCACGCCCAACAGCATGGGGGACATTTTTATTGCCTAAGCAAGACACAACAACTCTGGGGCACCTCCCTGAGTAAAATAACACGCGAAACCCCTCCTCTCGCACTGAGCTGCAACGATCGCTGGCTTCCAAGAGCCATCGGTAGAAAAAACGCACCTAAATATTTTTAAAAGCTCATTAGCGCCCCTCGCTCCGGGGCAGGGGGAGACGGCGGGCACCGAGGGACGCAAGCCTGCGCCCCTCGGTGCCC
>VYZM01019464.1:30754-75689 GCA_013398915.1 Dromas ardeola
AAGAGGAAATTACTTTTTTTAAACCAAATGATGCATTTTTGTATAGTGCTTTTTAAAGAAATATTTTCTGTGAATGTCTTGTAATTCTGTTTTAATTATATTGCAGTTGTGCAATATCATCACTGCTTTCTGCAGCAAGGTAGCACTCCCATGTTCCTAGGGAACCATGTACTACTGCATGCATATTAAGAAAAGTTGTGTGCCTACATGAAGGAGCAATAGATTATTCCATGTACCAAATTACACTGCTGGTTTTTGGTTGGGTGGGTTGGTTTTGGGGGTTTTTTGTTGTTGTTGTGTTTTTGGTTTTTTTTCTTCACATAGCCGTCTAAAAAGATGTCTTCAACCCACTGAGCAGCAGAGAAATGTGGGGCTGAATTTTGGCACTTCGCCTTCTGAATTTGACACCGCTTCTTTTCTTCATACAAAATTTACAAATGTGCTTCCGAGTTAAGCAATGGTAGTCATTACAAGAAGCTTTAGCCAATAATACAATTCTTTAATGTCAAGATGCATGATGGGAAATGCTATGTTGCTGAACCTGCAGAAGCGTATGTTTGAAATCTTCATAATAAGTTTGTAAAAACTGTTTAAAATGCAAGTATTTAAGACTATTTTCACATGAAGAAAGCATATTATGATGATTTCTGATAGTTTCCTTTAAATTTCATGTTTGAATCCACCCAAGAACTTTTGTGGATATGCAGTTTGCCCTCTGCTCTCTCAGCTTCGATGTAGGGGTTGGGGCAGAGATATGGCCACTCAAGCCCTTCTCTTTCCTTCAAATGTTGCCAAAAAAAAAGCCCTCAAATTGCTTGTTTTACTCCATATTTACTACAGATTTTATAGCAAGACCCTTTCATTCAATTGCATATTTGCCTTAGGGTGATTCCAGAGCCTCCCTTAAAATGACAAAATTGCACAAAGAATGAATTTGATCCAGCATTGTGGAATGAGGTACCTGTCATCTTACCAGTAATCCTTTACCTGGAATATGATTTTATGTTCCTCTAAATTATAATTTTCTTTAAAGGCACGTTGTGATGTAGCTCCCTTTTCCAGTTGCAAATCTGAGTTGGAAGAATTGGGGGAAAGTCTGTCCCCTATATGCTTATGACTACTTTTAGTTACTGTTGCTGTAGGGATATTTTCAAAGATCTGCCTGTAGGTTTCCCGTATTCATCTGGTGCTTTGTGCTGCAAAGTAAATGATTAACAGGTGTTACTTCTAGAAGTATTCCCGATAACTATCAGGGAAATCAATTTGGATATTTCCCTTGCTGATCACGCTGTCTTAATAAAAGCAGGACTCTGTGAAGTGCTTTCATGTGTGTGAGGTGAGGCCTGTAGCGATCAAAAGGCTATTTGCCTCGATACCGGAGGCAGGGACATCTTTCAGGCGCAGACAGGCCTGTCATCATAGACAGGCAGGGACATCTTTTACTGGATCAGGTTGCTCAAAGACCCGTCCTTCCTGAGTTGTTGAACCACAGCAAGTTCCCAGGGTGGGCTTGTTCAGAAGGGCTGCGAACCACCGGGTTCAAGGCAGGGGAAACTGATGACTCGAAGCCAGTAGATGGTTCTGTGACTTTTGAATAGGCATTATTGGCAGACATGTTTCTATGTTTGTTTTTTTTTTTTCTTCTACCAAGTGTCACACCCTGATAATACAGTGTGAACTTGGCAAACTTTTTTTTTAGGTAGTCATGCAGCTGATACAATGATTGCAAACATTTTGAATATTTCAGAATTTATAAAGAGCTAAGTCAGTAAAATATCAGCTTTGTCTCCTTAGTCTTAATCATTGAATTTTTAAGCATGTTTGGGAAAATATGGATATCTCTCATACTACCATGAGGTGAAAAAAATAAGTTTCTTTTGATGTTGTCAATGCCCGCAAGAGTGGATTGCACCAAAACACTATGTTTATCTTTGTCTACAGTTACATGAAATAGCTCATAGAAGTTGATCCTTTTCTCCCTGATCTTCAAGGATCTTGTATACTTAATTGCTGAAAATTGTTTCTCATTGCACATAGCAGTCACATCCTTTAAATTAAACTCAGGTAAATTGATTGCAGAATCCCTGGTTTGATTCTAATATTACCAACAATAATGTTTCATTAATTACTATCAGTGTTTCAATATTTTTCAACAATCCAATGTGGTATAGTGTTTTACTCCTGCCTCTGATTCATGTATCAGCTGGCAATCGATATCAGCCAGTGCAACCTTGATTTTGAAACTAAATTTAAACATGGAGGCCAAAACATAGTGGAAAGAAAATAATTATGAAATTAAATTACTACTTCAAATTTGCATTTCCTTTTTCATTCAGCATATTTTGTTTTCTTTTAGAGTATACTGACTTATCTGTTTATTTGTTCATCGTCTCCCCTGCAGGTGCAAGGATAGTATTAACTTCGGGGGTTTGTTTTAGAATAATTTACTCTAATCCAGTTAATTTTTTGCTGTTCATAATTGTTGTTTACACAGTCTAGAACAGGAGTAATTTTTCAAAAGCAAGTAAATAAGAAAAGTGAATGAAGACATGAGATGTGTTTCCAGATGTCCTTTAGAATCTTCCGTGGTGTGGATTTTGTATGGTTTTGTGCACGTGGAGAAAGGTTTCCTGTTATATTCTTGCCAACTGGTTGTACTGTCAGGTAAGTTTTAATGTGGACCGGTCTCACTATATAGAGCCAAATAAAATAGAAAGCCAAGAAGAAAAAGGGATGAGGGAGGACAAATACTTCAGAAAATATAAAGACTTTGGGATTCAAGCTCCACAGAAAACGACTGCCAAAGCTGCCTTGAAGTTCCATTGTTCTGGCTTATGATCACATGAATGTCTGAAAATGACTGATAAAGACTAAATGCATTAACATTGTTTACAGAAAAGACTCAGTGGTCATAGGGAAAATTTTTCTTTTAAAAATAATTACATCCCTGAACAAAACTGAGCAAAACAGACAGAGTGTAACAAATGCTTATTTGATTGTGAAAGAGACCTGTGGTTATCATCCTGGTCTCACCATAATGTTTTCTAACGCTTAAAATTCAAGCAATCTGTTTTCCAAGTTTCTTTCACAATCTTTTTTCCCTTTGTCTTTTAATTGTGACAGAAAGCAATTCTGTAGTGAAATAGGTCTGGCACGTAGGAAGTGTAAGAAAAGCAAAGGAAATGCTTCCTATATCTTTACTTCAGCCACTGGCATAATACTGGAAATAGTTTGGTTAACATTGGGGTTAAAACAGTGATGATGGGGGCGCCTATTTTTCTTTTTTTTGTGATAAGTTTGGCTTGAGGAAGAAGGCCATCAATGCTTCCTTTCATTCCATTATGTCCACTCTAACTGCTGTGCTGTTTGTAATGTGTTACCATATGCAGGTTTCTACATTGCTGTTTAGCTGACATGTATTTTCTGCTTCAGCAGGAGGAGTTTCTTTGAATATCTTAACACATTTTGAATTGTCTATATCAGGCACCTTTGCCTGATGGGCATTCCTGTGGATATTCCACGGCTACAGTGTCAAAGGGAAGGCGAATTTTACATTAGTGTTCGTATTTATAAAAAGTAGTGGGTTTTGTAAACTCACAGAAATGTACGTAAATGTAAGTGAGTCTTTAATGTTACTGTGGTGTATTAATTGAATTGGTCAACACAGAATATGCAGATGACAAGATTCATTCCCTTATATTTACTATGTTTTTGTTTGTAGATCATACTGCTATTTGACAGTAAAGCTGGACTTGAGTGTAACGCTGATTTATTTTTTTAATATGTATATAATCAATAATAGTAAAATACTGTAGGAAGAGGAGGAGATAACCTAGATCTGAGTTTGAGCAACAGTTCCAGATTGATAAAAAATTTTAGTAAAGTCAATGGCTGTGTTCAATGGTTTTGATTCAAAATACTGATTTAAATTCAAACTAAAAAAAAAAATACTATTACAATATACAAATAGTTATTCAACTTATTCCATTTTGTCTTAAATTTTTGGCTTTTAAAAAAGTTACTTGGGTTATAGACCTGCTAATTCAGAGTTGGTGATTAGTTTCCAGGCTTGGTTTGCTGCAAATTTCTGCCCCTTGTATGTCAATTCATGTTCCTATACATCTGTGAATATCTGCTTTCTTGTTCAACTATGGACACACTTTTATTTTCTGTTCCAAAAATTATATAATTGATTCATTACTAAATTATAAATGAGGCGAGGTTGCAGTTTCTAGAGAAAAAGCTAGCTAACCTTTTTATCTTGGAATGAACTATCTAAAAGGATCACCCAGGACTAAATGTCAAATAATGTTCTTTTCTGATGTTACCAAAAATCTCAGAAACTTCAAAACCTAGGTCGTAGTAAGGCTTAAATGTGAATTCAAATATTTTAACTGCCAAAACAAGATCTTTTTACTAACAGATTAGCAAGCACTTCTGTGTTTGTCTAGTATTTGTACTATTTGGAGGAAAACTAGCATTGTTGATAGAGTTCCATCCAGCTCCTGTGTTCTGGCATTACTTAGGGGGGACAGCTATTCTTAGGGCACTTCTCTGTGAAGAATTGAATATGAAACTCTTAAAGTATGCCAGTATTTTCTTGCTGCTGATTTATTAAAAAATGGCATTAAAAACGGCATTTGTTCTGCAGTTTGTTGTTTGGGGATATTTTTTTTAGTGCAGATTCAAATATTTAGAAAGTAAAGCTTTCTGTGTATGAGAGTGGCATTAGCGTCACTCCAAAATGTCTCATTACTGTGGGCAGAACTTTTAGCTGGAGGTAGGTTAGCAAGGCTTTGTTGTGAGAATTAAATTTCTCTTACATATCTGTTTTGGACTTTACCTCCTGTGATTTCCCATCATAGTGTCAAGAATTGTCTCTCTCTTTCTTTCTCATCCTCTCATGTTCATTGGGAAGCAGATAGTGAACTTTGCCAACGTGGTTGACAGCCTCAGAATCTCTTGTAGCAACACAGCACTACATTTTAGGCTGTTGAACTGAAAGGAGTAATTGGTATTGAACTCTCATCTCAATTTTACAGTCTTACTCTGTTTCTACGGCTTTTTAATGGATGTAATGAGTAAACAGGTTTTTTCTGATACTTATGAAAATTCAATAATATCCTGGAGGTGCTAAAGTCTTTTTGTACCTGACAGCTGAACCTTTTCAAGAAGAATATCCTGCCTTACGTCTCTGCGATGATGTATGCTGATGCAGTTTTCCATTCTCAGTGTTTTGCACAAAGACATAGAATGTATTTGGGAATTTTGCTTCTGTATCACTAGAACCCGAGCCAGGTTTTACTGATCACCACCAGTGTGTATCCATTTGCAGAACAGCAGTTGAGCCTCACTAGGAAATTAGACAGGCACAAAAAGTAGACTCAGATTACACTAATGAGCCCATTAAGGGAGGTATAGGGAGCCTGTCTGGCCAGAATGAGGAACTGAAAGAGGTCTGGCTGTACTCCTTGCTTTATGCCTCATACATTCTGTAGCCAGTTTTTACCTTCTGTGTGTTTACTTGGGCGGGGGAGGTAGTTGCTTTTTTCTCCACCTCCTTCTCTCCTGTATTCTCGTATTTGCAAAAAGAAAATACTATCGTATTCTTTTCCAACATTTGAGGGAAAAAATCTGACCCAATTGGTGTTTGCACACTATAAAGCTTGTGACAAAGCAATAACAAAGCACATTTACTGCCTGAAATCTTTCAAATTATATGTTCAGTTTTGCTCTCTGACCATTTTACAGAACTCCTCATTTACAACATGGAAAATCAAAGCACAAAAAAATTAGTAATTTTTAAAATAGTCACTAGAAATATCTAATAAAAATCCCGTCACATTTATTATGTGGTAACAATGTTATCCATAACAGCAAATAAACTTAAAGATTGCTTCAGAATTTTAGCAGTTTTCAGTTAATGGAAAAATATATTTTGTATTATAGGTAGACATCTATGATTCTATGTGCTTTTCCTAAAGGAAACAATAATGTTTTGAGCTTTCTGGTAGATAAAAACCAGGATACGTGTACATTTTAAGAATTTGAGAATGTTATTTTTTACTGGTTTAAATCCAGTGAAATATAGGTTTGGGTTCTGCAGTATGTGTCTTGTTAGTTTTTGTTACGTTTTCTCTGGGTTTTTTTTTTCATTATTATTATTCAAGGGGACTTTCCTAATATAAAACAGTCCTCTGTTTTTTTTAAACCTAGATTTGGGGTAGTTTAAAGAGCTCATTCTCTTTCAGTTCCTAATTTGTTTTCGTTGTTCAGGAGGGAAGCTTTCAGCTGCAGTTTTTTGGGAGCTGTACTAGTTTGACGTAATTTATTGCTGTTACTTCGCAGTGGTGACTTGTGTTACTGATGGCCCAATACTTAAGCAGGAAAGCAGAAAGGAGAATTTGATAACAGACCAGCAGAAACCTGCAGCAAATGTTCCAGGGTTCCACCTGGTAGGACACAAGCCAGAAAGCTGGAGGGGCATTAGGTGCTGAGGGCTAATAGAGAGCTGGTAAAAGGATCCGGGGCTTGCAGGAGGAGCAGTTTGGAATATGGTGGGTGAAGGATTTACTAAGGCGCCTTGGGAGATCCTGGAGAGAGGCAGTGGAGGGGCATGGGGAAGCCACCTGGAACAGATCCCTTGAACCTACTGAGTTCTTAGCGTAAGCGATATAATGTAGGTAACCTTAGCATCGTTTTCAGCTGAGTTTGGACTGACTTCCAAAGGTGCCTCCCAAACTATTTTTTTTTCTCTGATTTCTGTAATCTTATTTTACACAAGTGATTATAAATACAGTACCAAGATATTTTATCAGAAATTGACATATTTTCTTCTCTAGCTGCAGTTGAAATAAACTAAATCTTCTACTTCAGACATGGCATACGTGTTCCCTGTGTGGAAAAAACAAATCCAATGTTTTCTTCTAACTTTCATGAAATCGGTCATAATTTACAATAATCCTCTCTGCATTAGTGAAAGTTTCATTGGTGTAAAGACATTGGTATAGTCAGTCAGAGCGATTCCAATACATTGACTTTAATCTGATAGAGATAAGGCATTCAAAATAGTTTTATTTTTAAATCAGTTTTGCAGTAAAGTTATCGGAATGATAATAAAACTTTGAACCACCTAACAGTCTAAAGTCTAAAAAATTTATAGCAAGTGCTGCACCTGCATGAGTGCATCACTTGGAGATGTTTCTGCAATGTCTGAATATCACGTACAAACTTTAAGTAATTTACGTGGAGCATTCTGATGTACCTTGTTTAACAGATGACTTTTTGATTCCATGCTTAAAAGAGCCAACTAATGAAAAATCCCATGTACATGGATGTGTGCAGTTTCTTTGTTGTGCCCAGTGCTTATGTACTTTGTAATATAGTGTGCATATCATTTATTTATTACTGTATTAATAATTCATTAGTACTAAATTATGAGGTCTGAATAAATTGTGGAGCAGTTCTGATTTGCTGCTGAGGCAGTCTCTCTGGATAGTAAATGAACTTTGAGAATGATATATTTAAATGGATCAGCAATGGATTCACTGAGAATTCCAGCACCTAGCTATAAAAAGACGAAAGAAACTCTCAACTTCTTTCTTTCTTTCTTCCCAGCCCTAAATCCTTTAACTTGCAGTGAAATATCTTTAAAGGGGGATTATCTGTTTATTTTTATGAGAGAGAGAACTGAATCTGAAATTGTTGTTGGGTTATCTAATTTTTTTCTATCATCAAAAGCTTGGCACAACTTATTTCTCTAGTAAATGTTTTGTGTCCTTTGTAGCTATGACCGATTCCAAGAATTTTCTTCCTTCCTAAAAACTGATAAATTTCACAAAATCCAGTGAGTTGCCCTCAAAAAAACCCCCAGAGGTTCATCTTGGCATACCCTAGTCACTACTGACAGCAGTTCTGTTGGATGTGGGGGTTCCCCCAGGTGCCAGTGCAGAGGCTCAGCCATATGCGTCCAAGAATTCTTTCTCAAATAGCATCCTTAATGGAATAACTAATTTATCTGAGGCATTTTGCTTCTATTTGTTATGTCCAGCTCCTCCTGTGTAATGTCTTTTTATCTAATGATTGATAAGAACAATCAGTAAGTAAATTTAGATTGTCTTTCAGGGTCACAGGCAGAGCTCTGTAGCTATTAGTATGATGGTAATACATTGCTAACAATGCGAGGAACATGTCTTTTATAAACAAAACCAAGAAAAGCCATATTTTTGTTTTAGGCAGCTCTGTGGACCCCAATAAATTTTTGATGATTAATGGAAAAATATATTTGATCATAAAAGGACATAGCCATTAGCAGTACCACTGTATAACAAGGAAAAAAAAGAGTTAATCAACAAAATAAGTTACTGAAAACTCATAGTATGTTTGATGTAATGGTCTTGCCAGGCTTTAGTTAGACTAGCGTATCATGTGGAGTAACTTGAAATACCCTTTTGTTTAAGGAGTGAATGCAGATAGTTGAGATAGGCCCACCTCCTTTCAGTCACAGCAACATGTTTGTTAACATGGTGTGCAGTATGACCTAACTCCTCCTCCTAAATTTACTTAATGTTGAGTTCTTCTCTCACGGGGGACACTCATTTAGAAGTTCAAGTCATTTAAAAATTCGGGTGGATCATATATTGTTTAGAAAGATAATTAATTGCTTGCTTGCTTGTGTTATATAGATACGAAGTTCCAGCTGCAGGAGGTAAGAAATTCTCTTTGTCTCTTTGAGGAAAAGCAGAATATGGGTAATTTAAAGCAGTGACCTGTGTCAGGGGAAACAATATCCTTAAGTGGGAAGTCATAAACCTCTTCTGTAATAATAATTGTTTGGATGCAGAGATCATTAGATTTGTTATTTCAGATACTGCTGCTTTTTCCTCTGAGACAGAAAATTCTTACCTGTCGAAAAGTATAGAAACTTGTATATGCAAGAAGAAATGCATGTTCCTCATGTCTAAGCTGTTTAAAATAATCTGATTGCCATTGTTTGTAGATGGAGTTCCCCAGAATTAAAGCTCTCAACAAAGTGGAGATATTTCTGCACTTCTTTGGTTTGATCAGCTGGTTGCCTTTGGTTGCAGTGTAACACCAGCCTTCCCTGTGTGACTTTGTTAAAGGTGGTCATTTACTGTAAGGTTGACTGATGCCTAGAGATTTCTGATGCTCAGCTTTTTTTCAGACAGTTTTTGGGAAGGGCCTCTGACTTACTCATTAATGTTTCATTCTTAAACAGAGTGTTTTCAGTCCATCACCTTTATTCACAGCCTTGATTTTAGGGAGATTTAACTGAAACTTTCTCCAATAATGTAGTGCTGGACATAGGACTGGTAGAGTAGCTGTGGTTTGGGTTTGTTTTTTTTTTTTTTCTTTGGTTTTCATTTTACAAAACAAAAGTGACAAGGATCTCTGACAACACTACAGTTTACACACAAGCTTAAAACTGATTTTGAATGCAACATTAATATATTTAACATTCAGAAGTATCATGGCTGTGGTTTTGCTCTGAGGCCTTTCACAACAGAATGTAGATGTTAGGCCAAATGTTATGTATCTTGTCTCCCTGTCCACTTTATTTTGCAGGAAGTTTGCATTTTATGCATGGAAAAATGCCTCTGCTTTTCATTTAACATGCCCTTCTCTAAGCATGTCACTTAATATGTTAAAATAAATTATCCTGGTTTTATATGCAACTGTAATACAAAGCAAATTCACCGCTTCTGAAAGTTGCCATTCTCCCATTAATTCATAAAAGAAATGTTGCTAATTGTCTCTAAGTTTATAATTTCCAAATGCAGTTTCTTTGTAAATGTTCACTCTTGATAACAAAGACTGTTTGGGAGACCTTAACCACTTTAAACATAATTGAGGGTTTTTTTAATCTCCTTCATACGTTAATAGACGTTGCAAGTGGCTTTGGATAAAACTAATTTAACATTAGTCATGTAACATAACTCTGTATGCAATTATGCGTACTCTTCTGCTGTGCAAGAAAGCACAGTAGCTGAGTGCCTTCCAATAAATGGTCCATTACTCAAGGATGATCTGCATAATCAGTTTTAGATACTATGTTAAAAGCTTTGGTTCTCATATATGTGCTAAATCAAATAAGAATTTTTGACTTAAGAACTTTGACCAAATTCTGAGTCTCAAGTTTGTTGTAACGTAGCATTTGACAGATAATAAATGAACTTGTGAACTTGAAAGGAACATTTTTCCAATTTCTAATAGTGCAATTTCTGGATATCTTTGTACAAGTATGTGAATATTAAGCTCTTATTCTGTGAATCAGAGTCCTGCTAAGGATTCCATTTGGGAAAAAAAAACACAACCCACAACAAACTCACTTTTATTTACTTCTTTCTACTTCACAAAAAAAGAAAGATTATTCCTGGAAAAATACTTCTTTCAAGCAGAAAGATTACTTTTTTTTTACTCATTTTAAAAATTGCATCATCCAGGAAAATGTGCCCTGAGCAAATGTGCTGGTGATGATGCCATGACTGCAATCTGTAAGAATTTCATAAATGTCTGGATTTTATGTAGGCAGAACATTTTAAAGCAATACTTCTGCCTATTGTGGCAATTCTTCACAGTTTCATTTCAAGGAAACGTGGTTTTCTTTTTCAGCTGGCATACATTCAGTGAAGGTGAAATCTGAGCCAGAGAGCTTCTGAAAATTTAATCTAGAAGTACTGTAGCACTTTTGTCTTTTCTGAAAGTGTCACTTACTGACTTCTTGGAATCACTGCAGCAAATCTGTAATGTAAGAGAAATCTAAGTCTGAAAAGTAACTTGCGATGTTGTCATTGCCATTCTTGTTTTTCTTGTACCTTTGAGATCCTATGCTGTAAGTGAAGCCAGAGTTAAAAAATCTGAAAGATCTTTTTTCCTAATTGGAATTTTGTCTTTTTTCAAACATTTTTATTCCTTTCTTTAAATTTGAATGCTTAAGGAAACAGATACCCTCCTGGAGAAGTGTTTCCAATTTCCTTCTAAACATCCTGCTTAGCCTCCCTTTTCTAATACGTTATTTTCGCTCTTGTACAAGAATACAAGGTCTTTTTCACTGTGTTTTCACTAGCTTCTCTTGGTGCAAAAACTTAGAGGATTTGAATGACACAATATCAAGTTTATACGATTTCTGGATAAAATACCTTTTGGATTATCATTTGGGGAATCTGGCAGTTACATCCTAAAGAGTTCATATAGCTAAAGCAAGTTTAAGTGGTGTATTCAGTATTGCAACTGAACACAATTATTGTGTAATAAGTACTCTGTGTGATAAATTTATCCTGTATGATGGTTGCCCTTCATTCATAGTGTCTTTCAGCTAATGAATGCAAGCAAACTAAACACTGTGCAAATACGATGATTATTTGAAAATACATACAGAATTGTTTCAGTATTGTTTCATAGTTTACTAATCTCTAAGCAGCTATAGTATTTTATTACGTAGTGTCCATGGAGATATTTAATTTTTCTATTTGTCTTTTGTGCATCAAAACAAGGAGTTAGATGCGTGCTCATTTAAATCCACAGATTGAAATATTATTTAAAAGCTTTGATGGTTGTCTTTGCTATGAATTTATATAGAAAAATTATCCAAACTTGTAAGGGTAAAGTTCATAATGTAATTCACTTGATGTCATCATCTTTGGTGTCATAAGAGAGAAGTATTTTGGAGCAAAGGTCACCCAGCACACATTATCAGCACTTTTTGTTGGAAACGACATAAAGTCTTACTTTGACATAAACTGGTTTAATGACATGTAAATACAGCACCAAATTGAAGGAGGAATCTGGAGAACTGAGGAGGAAAAAAACCCAACACATTGATAATGAAAGCTTGCAAAACGAAACACCAGGATGTACAAAAGCAAATCTATCCCACAAAGTAACATAAACACAAAAAATGTAAAAGCAAGTTTCAGTGACTGGTATAATTTATTTGACTCAAAGAAAAGGTTCGCTGAACTCATACCACCAGATGAAAATTTAAGAGATGGGATTTTTTACTGTAAATACATGAAAATAGGAAGCACCAGTGGCTGACAGGATATTGAAGAGTAGCCTTAGTGTTGGAGAAAATCTGATATAAATTTGTTTTTAGATTGTAAAAAGAATTAACGGTTTGAGGAAGCTTTAAATTAGGAGTATTATCCAGAGACTTGCTACATGGCTTATTCAGACCTAACTAGAAGCAGTGTCTTGAAATTTTGAGAAGAATTTTTATGGTCTGGAAAAATGTCATAGTAGTCACTCATAATCAATAAAATGAAAATATGTGCATGTCACATTTCTGACAATGTAAATCATGTTTTTCATTGGTTTTAATTGCATTGCCAACAAGAAAACCTTCACAGTTTTGTATTTGCTATGTGTTGGCTCTATTCCAGATTTTCTATTTGATACATCAGTGATTGGATTGCTTGTTTGTGAGGACTGAATTTCCTGGATGTGCACTTGATGGATACATTTTCTGACATAAAGAAAAGAGGCAGATCAGTTTGCCTAAGTGGTTGCAGATTCTAAAAATGGACTTATATTAGAGAAATTTTCTTTTTTAAGATCGGCTGTAGCATCCTCTACCTTTTAAACATTTTTCTTTCTTGCAATATTAATATTTTTCAGATATCTTCTGAGTATTACTATGAATCCATACATTGAAATCACAGGTTATTGAATTGAAAATAGCTAGTTTGGAATAACTTTGGTTGTGTAAGGTGAGATGGATATAAAAAGTTGAATCCCTAGATCTGAACAGAAATTCAGTCTATCTTCCATCGGTGTTTGTTTTAGTCTTTTACAAGCTATAGAGAAAGAAACAACTTATTAATGAAGGATATGGCAACTTTTCCCATTTAGTCCTATTGTGTTGCCACAGTTTCCTGCTGAGAAGTATCAGGGGTGGAACGTACCATAGGTCTAATTTATTCATTCTCAGAGCTATTAATAATTCAGAAATGTTTCAATTCTTATTGATGTTTAACATTGTAAGTGGACAAATAGTGTATGTACTGTTAGCGTCTACACAGGAAATTATTTGAGAGGAGAAGGAATACTAGATTAATTGTTGATTAGAGCAGATGCTTTCTAGATTAACCCATTTTCCTAAGAACTTTCTAGATTTGTATTATAGCCTGCTTCTTGTTTGGCAAACAGAGAATAGTAATATTGAAGTAGCAGGGATAAAACCTGCTTATTTTCTGTAGAAACTATTAACAGTATGAAGGCTGCATCATTGAATAATGACAATATAGTAGTTAATAATGTCAGTCTTAATTTATATAGTAAAATTCAATATCCCTAAAAAAAGCCATATTCTTTTACATACACATGTGCACAAAAAAAAGAACATAGCAAAGAAAATGTATGTAGGTTTGCTTATGAGTCATCCAATTTGATCATTTGCCTACTTGAATTCACTGTACATTTTAAGTGAACTGTCATGGTAGTAACTTCTTATTTTTAATTAATTTTCATACATGTGAGACATATGACTAGTGAGACTTCTTAGTAATTTCATCTGGCTTCTTTAGTATGCTGAAAACCTTTTATTTAGGTTATTCATATAGCACTGTGGAATGTGCCATAGTACAGAGAACATTGAAAATAATATTGTAAAAATTCATTTTCATGTTATGGGATATAGAGTAGTGAGAGCAGATGTGTTGTTTCTAACTCTAAAAAATATGAAGATAAATACACTATGTCTGTATGGGAAACACATTTCCTCAGTATTGAGGGTTTGTTACTGTATGGCTTGGGTCTAAGCGTGACCATTATTTTTGTAAAAGTTAAAATAAACATTTTGTAGATTCCTATAGAAAATATAAATGTGTTCATGCTTTTCTTTTTGAGCCCAGTGGACTTAAGCTGAAATAATGAAACATGTACATGTAAAATAATACAGGATTAGATTTACTACAACTTCATGGAGAATGTATTGGAGCAGCAATCTGTTTACATGTCAAATGTAGAAAATGGAGTAATAAAAGAGACGTAGTGTTTCTAAAATGAGATAAATATGACCCTGAGGCTTTTCTTTGTATACATATTAAAAATATATTTTAAAAGATCATTTAAAAATTATTCTTGCTCATTCAACCATATTCCATAAGAATATGTTAATGTTTACATTAGTATCATGTTGTTATTGGCTCGTTCCTAGACCCAGGAGTTTCCTTCTAGTGCTGTGCTACTAGATAGTCAGCGGTATGCAGCAGTTGTCTGTCACCTTTCATTTATAACTTGCATTTTCTGTCCTCCTTGATGGAGAGAGTCTCTATTCAGGCTTACATGCACAATATAGCCATGTTGGATTAGAAGCCTATTTCTTAATAGCAAGCTGAGAAACAGGTTTTTTTATGTGTTGGTTTTTACTGTTGGTTGGGTTTTTTGAGGGGAGCGCATGGAAGCATATAAAGACCTTTGTAGGGTGTTTTTTTTGGGGAAGGGGTGTCAGGTTTAGTTTCTTCAGGATTCACATTATTTCTTGTTTTCTGATTTTGATTTGTTACTACCTCTTAGTTCGTAATACAAAAGCCATCAAGACTGCAGAAAGGAGAGGGTGAACATTTAAGTCATTAAACCAATCCATCCGTCTTTGTAATTTTTTTTCACTCCATTTCTTTCTTGGATAAACTGATTTCCATGAGGCAATGATATAAGTGGTATCAGTTTGCTCCATGATAGTACAGAGTTTATATATTTGCAGTACTTCTTAAAAGTGATGACAAGAAAATATGGTCACTGAACTGTAACTCAAGATTTGCTGAATAGGTGTGGGTTCTTTTCCAAGCATGGGTCGTGATTAGGCTGCTAGGGTAAATCATTAATAGAAGAGGTTGCTGTTTTGTATTGGAAAAGAACTTTTTTCTGTTTTATGTTAACATAGAAAGATGTGCTGCAGTCATTGGCTGTGGTGTCTCTAGAGAGAAATACTGGAGTTCATCTTAGCCCTAAGGATGCCACTTAAGCCTTGCTGAATAAACCAGTGGAATATGAACATGCAAGCAGAAAGATTGGTGTTCATTCTGATAGCATCTGTAACAACTCAGAAAAACTGCCATAAAGCCATAGTGGTATTTTGTAAAATGAACAGTCATGAACTTTTACATATTACAGGCTTATGAAGAGTAAAGTTAGCCTAAATGCATAGACAGACACAACAGTTAGTGACATTTGTCAAGTACATGTTTGATAACAAGTAGTTTCTGCAGGCATCATATTCATCACCTTCTGAGTCTCCATTCACAAAGTTGACTAGAAAACTATTTTTAAAGTTTTCTAAAGTCTTTCTCTAAGTAATGAGAGCATCCTCCAAAAGACTAGCTGTCTTGTCTTACCCTCAGAGAGTGTCTCCCCTTTCTTTTTGTTGACATGTTTGTTTCTGCCTGTTTTGTTTCTGAAGATAGTCATCAAACCACAAAGTTGCATGAGTATTTCTTAGACTACCAGGTATGCCCCTACTTGTTCGTAGGCATGGTGGACTGCTCAGTGTTGTGTAGATGTGCTTAAAAACCTGTATTGTATTTAGCCGATAAAGGGCAGCATGACTGTAACAGGGCAGCATCGTGTGTACAGCTCCTGTTATATTTGATTTTAAGACAGATGTTGTTCTAATGGCTGTAGATCTTGCTTTCATCTCTTCAGACTCTGGAAGAGTTTGTGCAACCATCTAACCATTTTAGATAATAACTGTGTGTGTGTAGACTGACTACATATAGCTGCATATATATTAACTGTTTGCATAACTCAGTACAGAAAAGGCAGATTTTATATAAGTGCAGTCCTTAGACTCTGTTACAACACATACAGTATTGGTTAATATACCATATAGGAATGGGTTCTTTGGGGGGAACCTACTATTTAACTTAATACTGCTACCTTGGTGTAGGAAAAAGCTCCTGATAGTAAGAACTTTCCTTGGCTTAAAAAAAAAAAAAAGACATGACGGCTCACACTAAGGAAATCTTTGTGAATTTTCAGTTTACAAATATAAAGAAGCAGATAATACTTTTTATTTCTAAAATAAAGAATTTATTTCAGAATACCCCCCCCTACACCTTTAATTTCTGAAAAACAGATGTGTAAGCTAAATAAATGACCTAAGGGTACCAAATAATACTTGCATTACTTATTTTAGCTCTTAGGTAAAAATGTAGCATATGGAAAAGGATCCTGGTGTCCTTCCTTGTAAGACTGATCTCTCTCCCTTTTTGCTGGTGCATGTTTCCTGGGTATTTAGGGCCACAGATGTTGTCCAGCTTCTGAAGGGAAGAGTACCTGTTGAGACACAGCGGGTTCTCGGTCCAAGCATGGCTGGGCAGACCCTCAGGGTCACTGGTGCTATGGATTTGAGAAGGATTTGCTGGAGAAAGCTAAACAACAATCATACCTTTCATTTGAGAATGGTGAATCACTTTAAGATGGCATGGGTGGAATTATTCATTTTTTAATAAATAAGGGAAGACTTGGCATTCTTGGGCTTTCTGTTCCAGAGAAAAAAATTTCGTGTTTTCCTAAAGTGCTTTGTGGCTGACATGAAAAATGTGTGATTGATATAGCTATTTATTAGGAAATTTCTCATCTCTTCACTAGCCTTTGCAAAGACCCCTTTTTTGTATCTTTTATCATAGTAAAGAGTATTTGCTAAGGACTCAGAAGCTGTTGTAGCTCAGCTGAAAAAGCAGGGATTTGAAGTCAGTGCATACCCTGGAGTGGCTAATTTTGAGGAAGAGATGGCTTGTGTAATGTTAGGTTGGATGTCCATAAGCATTTAGTTTCTGTTGGAAAATTGTTAAAAATTAGAAAATTTCCTCAACTAATGTTAAGTTGATGTAAAAGTTACCTAGAAGTTGACCTAGAAGAGGTAGATTTCTGTGATTTGTGGTGTCATGTGTTAATTCGAACTGACTTTGGAGCTGTTACACTTCATGAAAAACTATGTCACCATCTTTTTTTTTCCCTCCCAGACAACCCCTGCTATTGAGCTCATACTGTCATCAGAAAAAAAGTTATGTCTTTAGCCAGCTCTCACCTCCTGGGTAGAACAGGCACAGTCTGTGACATTTTTGGTGACAGAAGCCTACAGCAAATGGAGCAATTTATCTAAATCTGCTTCAGCATTTTTTCTCTTGGGAACTGGGACTCGCAGCACCCTGACCAGTATTCACAATATTTCTGTACTGGTCATCTGTGGCACCACCTGTTTTGGTGGGGGGGCTGCAGGGGCGGCCTCTGTGAGGAGAGGCTGGGGTTGCCCTGTACCAGACACAGCGAGTTCCAGCTGGCTCCAACTGACTCACCCCAGGGCACAGATGGGCCCCGCAGCCAAAATGGTGTCGCCTGTGGGAAAACACGTGCAAGAAAGAACAAAACGCCACATGTCAGTGTGGGGAAAAAAAGTGTGAGAAAAAGCCCTGTGAACATCAAGGTCAGTGAAGGAGGAGGGGCTCCAGGTGCTGGAGCAGAGATTCCACCGAAGCCGGTGGGACAGGCCATGGTGAAGCAGGTATTTCCCTGCAGCCCATGGAGGAACATGCCAGTGCAGATGTGCACACTGCAGCCTGTGAAGGACGCAGCTGTGGAGCAGGTGGGTATTCCTTGAAGGAAATGTGGCACGTTGAGAGCCCATGTTGGAGCAGTCTTATCCTGAAGCCCTGCAGCCTGTGGGAAGGACCCATGCTGGAGCAGAGGAAAAATGTGAAGTGGAAGAAGCAGCAGAGAGGAACTGCAGTGTTCTGACCTCAGCCCCTCATTCCCCATCTCCCCCATGCCACTCGGGGAGGGAAGAGGTATAGGAGTTGAGAAAGAATTAGTGAAGTTGAGCCTCGGAAAAAGGGGCAAGGGAGGGGGGAAGTTCTTTTAGGTTTTGTCTTTGTTTCTCACCATCCAAATCTATTGTAATTGGCAATAAATAATTTTTCACTAACTCGAGTCCGTTTTGCCCATGGCAGTAACTGGTAAGTGATCTCCCTGTCTTTATCTTGATGCATGTGCTTTTTCACTTTATTCTCCCCCACCGCATTTCCTTTGGAGGAGCAGAAGTGAGAGTGCAGCTGGCCAGGCATCTGCAGCTGGCCAAGGTCGACAGCGACTACAACACTCACCAGTGTCAGCAAGCAAGACTGGATTCCATTTTGTCTCTGTTCATAAAATTGGTTTAGTCTGAAGATACTGCGCCCATGGGTGTTAACTGCGCTCTCATTGTAGAAAATAGAAGCCTAGAAAGAAGTGATTTATTGAAAACTTATTATTTGTTGTAATTTAGTCCATTTATTATTTTTAGGTCTTTTGAAAATATATCTGGCCTCAGAGAGAGTTTTGTAACTTTGGGGAGAGTATGCTATGTTTCTTGTATAAATCTAAACCCCTTCATCCATCGTAACTGCCTTAATTTTGGAGCGTAGCACCACCAAAGTTGCAATTAAAAATCAGGAAGATGCAAGTCAGGAAACCCAAAAAGGGAAAGACTAATCTTCAGCCCAGTTTCTTTCTGCTTGTGCATAAGGCTTCAAATACAAAATTCGTGTATGTAGTACCTGTCCAATAGTGTAATATAAACATGAGTTTAGAAAGCATAGGATAAACCACCAGATGGAGTAGCATTGCCATCAGAAATGAAGAGAGTGATAGAAAGGGCATGCTTTTTCTTTCTACTTTTGTAAAATAAGCTGCAAGCTTTTTTAAGATACTGTGCCAACTTGATGTATAAATCCATATGTTAAAACTTGTAACCATTGACTGCAGTACACAGCTGTGTTAATACATTTCTTTTTCACAATAAAGTGTGTTTTAACTTAATGTTTACGCTAGGGAAAGCGAGAATGTTTTCCCTTTTTTCTTGTTGTGAGGTTTGTATTAACCTGAGTTCACAAACTGTATGCAAATTTGGTCTTTTTTTTCCCTTTAATTTTTTTCTTTACCTCATAACTTATATCTGTTTGCTATGTCATTACTTCAGGAAAGCTATGATACCTAATTTTCTATTAAGTATCTGACAATTAATTTAAATACTTCTTGTTACAGTGTTTTAGAATTAGAAGAGAGTCAGATGATGACTATGCCAGAAACTTTTAATTGGATATTTTTGTTGCTTTTGCCTTCTATTTTCTGTTTGTTTTTTTTTCTCATGTTCTCCTAGGATCTTGCACAAGAGCATAAGAACATTTAAAATTTGCAGAATGAAAAGATGGCACGGGCAATGCTGGTACCACCGGGATCTGACAGCTTCTTCTATTTCACCAAAGAATCTCTTGCAGCTATTGAAAAACGTATTGCTGATGAAAAATCTCATTGTGACAAAGATGAGCATAAAGATGATGATGGTCATGAAGAAAATCACCCAAAGCCAAGTAATGACTTGGAGGCAGGAAAGACACTTCCATTTATATATGGTGATATTCCTCCAGGAATGGTGTCTGAGCCCCTGGAGGATCTGGATCCATATTATATCAATAAAAAAGTAAGTGCTTTACTCCTCTTGAACTATAAAGTGATAAATGCTCTGGTGTGGAGATAGTGAGAAGCCCTGGCTGAAAGTATTATGCAGTATGTGTTAACTAGTTTGAATACGCTATAAATATCACAGTAACTCTTCTGCTTAATTTGCTTTTTTTTTAAAAAAAAAAAGAACTTTACTTTTAATGTCTAAGGATTCCTTATGATGGTATTTTGAGTTAGTGGATTTTGCATTAGATGTCCTTTAATCTCTTCAAATCTAATTGAATGCCGAAGCATTGGAAAACTTCCTCTGTGTCTGGCTACTCTGTTCCTGAGTCTGTCTAGGAAACGTAGACAGTACCTGAGATATAGTTTAGCAGGGTAGTCTTTGGACAAAGTGCTCATGCAGTATTCTGGAATGATGTTCAGAATGAAAGCAAAATTGCGTTTACATTAAAAAGTCAGTACAAAATAAGCAGTGAGTGGTTATTTTATTGTGTAAAGCAATAAAATTCTTGTTGAATTAAAAACATAGAGCAGGTTCTTGAAATGAAGTACTGGATAATCAACAGATTAGTATCTTGCATGTAAGTGACCAAAGAGCTATATTATCTCTCTAAGAAGCAACTAAGTTGAAGCAGTGGTTTTTTTAGCACAGAATGTGGAAGACTTACAATCAGATGTAGTTTTTTTAGTTATTTTAGTTTTTGTTGTTTCAACTTCACAAACATTACTGTCAAATGATGCATTTCCTTTACAATAGAATATCATTAGAAAACAGAAAGACTCAATGTTAAAACTTGTTTATTTGCATATATTTCCAGATATTGGATATATTTTGGGATATATAATAACAAAATAATAAAATGTAGATAGATTTAAGGTTTCATTAGATGACATTTTCATTGTGTGTTGTCCTAGTCAAAATCACAAATGATTGCAAAAATGGTGCTAGTGATAATTGTGCAGGCAATAAAGGCAGTAAAGCCTTTAAAAGACAAGGATGACATAAATCAGAAGCAGTTTTAAAGTGCTAAAATCGTTAAATAGTTGCTTGTAAGTGTCCAAAAATGGTTAATTATGTGCTTCATTTTACATTGCTGGGTTTGATCTGAAGTGCAAGTAACGTAGCTGGATTAATTTTTAATGTTAAAAATGACACATTTTTAATTATATTTTTAATGTGATTACATAATCCTGGAAAATGCTAACATGAAGATTTTTAAGAGCACAGAGACAAGGTATGGTGCTCAGTTTTCATTGCTCATGTAAAAATTTAGAATCTGGTATTTGCTTGTATAATTCTACTGAAAATAAATTTGGCTACTTACATCTGTGTAAGTGCAGCCTCCATTTATCGCATATATATCCTTAATTTCCTATTTCCTACACCCCTCCCCCTCCCCCTTTTTTTTTTTTTAAAGACATTTATAGTATTGAATAAAGGGAAGACAATCTTCAGGTTCAGTGCCACACCTGCCTTGTACCTTTTGTCTCCTTTCAATATTATTAGAAGAATAGCTATTAAGATTTTGGTGCATTCATATCCTTTTCAAGTGGTTTGTTAAAAATTATTACTGGTCTTTTAAAATATTTAATAATACTGTGTTCTTTGGTTTAGTGTTTAAAAGTGTTCCTGCCCTTAATTTTTTCTCTCAAAATGAATCAGAGCTAAGATTTGTCACTTTAACCCTCTGATTAAATTCAGAGGAAGAGATGCACAGCATGTATACCTAGATTACGGAGTTAGTAATATAGCCATCATTATTGCGAAACATCTTTGCATTATTTATGACATTGCTAGTAATAGTAAACTGATTTGTATCATATATGTTGTCAGTATTCTATAGTCTGGTCAATTCCTCATGTTTTGTGTGATGCAAATTCAGCATTGAAAAAGAGTATGTTCCTTAACTACAGTCAACATTGTTCAGCATGCTCATTATGCTCACTATTTTGACAAACTGTGTATTTATGACGTGGAATAACCTTCCAGACTGGACAAAGAATGTAGAGTAAGTATACTTAAATTAGCTAATAATTTTTTAATGGTTCAAAAATGAAAAGCTAAATTAAGAGACAGATGTGTAGTTTTACTTACCCTTGTGGGTAATACCAGTATTCTCCTTTTTCTCGTCTGGAGTTTGGTCCTAGCTGCAACTCAAAGCAGCGTAGACCTGCAAGCTCTAGAAAGGAGAGAAGCTGTGATACTGTTAACCTTTTTCTCTGAACAAAACTCGGATTAATACTCTTGTTCAGAATGTTTGTACAAGTAATGTTTTTATGCATTCACATATTCAACACCTTGTTGAGCTGTTCCTTTAGCATTTAAAAAGGGGGTGGGAGGGTGGGGGAGAAAATAGATATTCAACCCGAAACTACTGCTTTTCAGTGTGGAAGATGCTTTCTATAGTCCCTATGAAGTACCTTCATTTTCTGTAACAAAATCTAAAAATGGGACACACATCCTCTTTAAAGAAAATACCTCTGCTGAGGACTATTGTTTGATATTCGCAAGTCTACCTGGTCAGCCATCAAGTAACTTTAGTAAACACTATGTTTCACTTCCCTATGAATTTTATTTCTGACATGTTGTATCATGGAACGACAACCTTTCACTTTTGCTTGGATGTTTTCTCATAGGTACACTTTCACTGGAATTTATACTTTTGAATTTCTGGTAAAAATCCTTGCAAGAGGCTTCTGTATAAATGATTTTACTTGCCTTCGTGACCCCTGGAACTGGCTTGATTTTGTTGTCATTTCCTTTGCGTAAGTATATAATTTTTTTAAAGTAAATAACAGAACATTTTTGAACCTGTAATAATTTGTTTGGGTTATCTTAGCTCATTTAAAATGAGTTGTAGTTGAATTATGTTTCAACTTTTTCCATTTTAATATTTTACACTAATGTAGCATACAGCAGAATTGGTGGTCTATCCCACAGTACGTAAGAGAAGTTACCACTGAACAGTCAATTTTAAATAGTATTTAAACAATAAAATCAGGGGACTCAATTTCATTTTTAATTTGCATGCAATGGAAATACTTAAGGGTTTGTTTCTTAAGGAAAACTTCATTGAAACAGGAAAATATGAATGCAAGTCTTTCATTTAAATTTGCCCCTTCCAAAAAAAGTAGTCTGGATTACAGGTCCAGGTAAGTAGTATACGCTATATGTTAATGCTGAATAACTGTGATTTAATTCTACAGGTATATAACAGAATTTGTAAACCTAGGCAATGTTTCAGCTCTTCGAACTTTCAGAGTATTGAGAGCTTTGAAAACTATTTCTGTAATCCCAGGTAAGAAGTAACTGTGTAAAATGGTAGGCCCTCTACATCACCTCTGTTTAATTTTGTGTGTGCTGTCATTGTGTTTGTGTGTGGAATCCCTCACTACAGATATGTGACAGAGTTTGTGGACCTGGGCAATGTCTCAGCGTTGAGAACATTCAGAGTTCTCCGAGCTTTGAAAACAATATCAGTCATTCCAGGTGAGAACGAGGTTAAACACTGAGGCTGACTGAAATTCCACAGAAGCTGGACTCATATTTTTAACAGAACCATACAGGTTTTAGTCTTAACTTCAATTTGATTCCTTTTTCTAATTCTCTAAAACACTCAGCCTCAGAGTTTAATACATTCTTGCATGAGAAATTGAATTACATAGCCTGTGTATATTTCCATTTCATGATGTCAAATTTTCTCTCCCACATTAAGGATCAAAATTAAGTATCTTTTCACTTTTCTCTTACAAATGTGAATGTTACTATTTATTGAAGACATTTGGGATTGAAAATTTCGGTCAGTTTAAAAGTTGTATCCTTGACAAAAACAAAAGAACAAGATAATAAAGAGTAGCATGGGAATTGCATGATGTATTTATTACCTTAAGATGCCTATCTTGACCAAACCCCACGTCCAGTTGAATAGGATGCAATAGAATGCAATCATTAAAATTTCTACTACAATGCAATTGTGTTCTGTTTTTATTTGCTGTTATAGAGACAATATATTGTGTATTGGAATAGAACAATGGCAAAGGTTTGGAGCAAGAGGCATCAAGAAGAAAATAAAATGAACAATTTTCTTTACATGTAGTTTACATGTATAGAGAGCATGAATAAAAACTTACTTCTTCATTTGAAGAGCAGGTGCTTTGGAATGTGTAACATTCATTCCCATTCATATTTTCAAATTAATTTTTCAGGAATGATGAGACTTACTGGTACCTATTTCCTTTGGAAAATATTTTAAGACTATTTTTGTGAAGCTATGCATGATACTTAATAGTGTGTTGGAGTAGTTCACATTGCATCTTAGCTTAGGTAAATATTTAATATTATAATAAAAATCTGCCTCTGTTTGCAGGCTTGAAGACTATTGTTGGAGCCTTAATTCAGTCTGTGAAGAAGCTCTCGGATGTTATGATCCTGACTGTGTTTTGTCTGAGTGTATTTGCACTAATAGGACTGCAGCTGTTCATGGGCAGTTTGAAGAATAAATGCTTGTTTTGGCCATCAGAAAATTCAACATCTTTTGAAAAACACCTAACTCCGTACTTTAATGGTACGGTGTTTGATTGGACAGCATACATTGAGGATGAAAGTAAGAAATACTGTTGTAACTTGTTAAAATTTTTTGTATATAAACACACATGCACAGGATTACTATTTCATACTGTAGGCTTAAGATAAAAACCAATTAAATAGGATGACAGAGAGTAGGGATTTTTATGTATTGCATCCCAAACTCATGCTGACATGATTGTTCTTTCTGTTAACTGCACTTAGAAACATATTTATAGGGTTAGGTTGGTTTTAGAATCACAGAAGCATGCAGGTTGGACGGGATCTCCCCAGTTGTCCAGACCAGCTGCTACTCAGCTGTAGGTCCAGTTAGAGCAGACTGTTCAGTGCCATGTCCAGTCAAGTTTTTAGTATCTCCAAGGATTGAAATACTGCAGCCTGTTTCAGTGTTTGATGTGTGTCACGGTAAATTTTTTTACTATCAATTGAGAATTCCCCATGCTCAAGCTTTTATTAGTTGCCTCTTATCCTTCCAGTGTGCACCGCTGAGAAGAGTCAGGCTCCCTCTTCATTACAGTCTGTCCCTTCCCTCGCTCTGCTAGCTGGGCTTCTGTTCATGCAGCGCAGGAGGCTGTTGCCCTTCTTGGCAGCCAGGGCACGCTGCTGGCTCACCTTCACCTTGCTGCCTGTCTGCCAAGACCCTCAGTGCCTTTTCTGCAGAGCTGCTCCCCAGCCGGTCAGCTCCCAGCCTGTATCATTGCAAGGGGCTCTTCTGTTCTAGGTCCGCAACTCTGCATTTGTATTTGCTGAATTTTATGTGTCTCCTGTCAGCCCATTCCTCCTTCCTGCCTAGGTCCCTCTGAATGGGGTCTGCCCTCACTCATAGCGACTTCTTCCCCAATTTTTTATCATCTTTGTGTATTCGTTTTTCTTTTTTTTTTTTTTTTTAAGGACAGCACAGTTGTTAATCATTAATAATGAAACATATTGCTTTATTTCTGAAGGCTCCCACCTTATAATTAAAAATTCTGTAAATTTGTTTGTAGTAAGCAGTTGTTGCAACGTTGGCATTGGAACATCCATCTTCCTTTTAAACGCTACCTTCATATTCTCAGTCACAGGATGTGCTAGTTAATGTTGCTCTAACTTCAAAACTGTTAGCCAGTCATTGTAAATAGTTCCGTTTTAAATAAGATAGGCTTTAATTGTTTGATTACAATCACCTGCTGAATAAGAGGAGTTTTAAGCTTTGTGCTTTCTTACTCTCATTTATTGAACATCAGATTTTGGAATGATACTCAGTGTTTGCTATGATTCAAGAACAGAATGTGCAATTTATGTTTTTCTAATCATTGTTCTAGGATTTCTTTTTACATTGTGTTTTTATTTTATTCTTTAATTTTGCAACTTTACTTACCAATGTGGATATGCCAGTATTTGAATCCATTATTGGGAAAACATGAATGGGAGATTATAAACATTCAAACCATGGTAACTTGAACATAGGTTCATCCTCACAAAAAAAACCCAGCTTCTCCCATTTATAGTCATGTCGCTTCCTATTTTTCCTTTAGGTCATTTCTATCGCATAGAAGGACAAAAGGATTATCTGCTTTGTGGCAATAGCTCAGATGCAGGGTAAGGTACACTGAAAATTACATACTACCTGTCTATAAACAAAATGTAAAAAATATCACTCTGAACTTAAAAAGCTAATTTACCTACCTAACTTCACAGCCAATAATATGTGGTCATGGTTCATAGTAAGTAAACACTTAAATAAGTAAAAATGTTAAATGAGAAAATACTCTGCTGTAATTTCTTTTAAAAACTCTAATGTAACTAGACAATTACATTTCAGCAGGTAGGTATTGCACTATCAATGACGTAAGAACATACTTTTTTATCATGGCTTTCATGCCATTTCTCATCTCTAAAACAGGCATGGGGCACTGGGACTTATGACAAGCTTTTTGGAAGACGTCTTCAGGATTCTTCTGTCTGTGGACTGCATGCATGGCACTGTCTTGCTCTCTCTTTGTGATAATTCTTTGTACCAAAGTCACATAATTCTATGTTCTAATGATCTCTCAGTCCATCCCTTGGTTTTGGTTGGTTATGTCTTTAAAACAGGTATACTTAAATCTTTTTTTTGTAAACATTTAATGCATTTATGTAAGTAACTATCAGATAATTTTATGTGTGTGTGTAAATATGCATCTAATATACACGCACGTATGTGAAGAGAAATCTTTATAGTGTCTTTCAGTGGAGGTTTTGGAGGAAAGAACCTCTTCTGCCCTTCAAGTATGGAATCACAACTGAAGCAGTGTGCCTACAGTTGATACCAAGATACCTACTATCAAACTAATGTACAATTTTAGGAGATAGAAGTATCACTATGACGGTTATTTGCTGTTGAGGAATTGGTAGAACTTTTTAATTTGATTTGAGTAAATCACAAACCAGAAGAAAACAAGAAATCTTGGTTTCTATGCCAACCCTGCTGACAGACAAAATTCAGCATAAAATATGCGTACCGACTTTCTTGTTCTTGCATGGAAGTATTCACTTTACAGAATCTCTGTGTTAAATACTGTTTCCATTGAAAAGGTATCTGCAGAGGTAATACCAAAATGTTGTGAATAAGTTTTATTTTGTGTATAATGGTAAAAGAAAGTAGGAAGAAATATTTTTGTTTACTTGTTTGCTGTTTTCTGACTTTTTTTAAAGGACATTCTTTTCATTTCCTCACTAATTTTTAAAATGTTGTAAGCCACAAATCATAGAATCATACAATGGTTAGAGCTGGAAGGGACCTTAAAGATCATCTAGTTCTAACCCCCCTGCCCTGGGCAGGGACACCTCCCACTAGACCAGGTTGCTCAAAGCCCCATCCAACCTGGCCTTGAACACTTCCAGGGATGGGGCATCCACAGCTTCTCTGGGCAGCCTGTTCCAGTGTTTCACCACCTTTACAGTAAAGAATGTCTTCCTAGTAGCTAATCTAAATCTCCCCTCTTTCAGTTTAAAACCAGTACCCCTTGTCCTATTGCTACATTCCCTGATAAAGAGTCCCTCCCCATCTTTCCTGTAGGCCCCCTTTAAGTATTGTAAGGCTGCTATAAGGTCTCCCCAGAGCCTTCACTTTTCCAGGCTGAACAACCCCCATTCTCTCAGCCTGTCCTCATAGCATAGGTGCTCCAGCCCTCTGATCATCTTCGCAGCCCTCCTCTAGACTCTCTCCAACAGGCCTGTGTCCTTCTTATGCTGAGGTCTGTAAAGCTGGACACAATACTACAGGTGGGGTCTCACCAGAGCAGATCAGAGGGGCAGAATCACCTCCCTTGACCTGCTGGCCACGCTTCTTTTGATGCAGCCCAGGATATGGTCTGGGCTGCAAGTGCACATTGCTGGCTCATGTTGAGCTTCTCATCCACCAACCCCCCCAAGTCCTTCTCCTCAGGGCTGCTCTCAATCTGTTCTCCACTCAGCCTGTATTTGTGCTTGGGATTGCCGTGACCCACATGCAGGACCTTGCACTTGGCCTTGTTGATCTTCATGAGCTTTGCACAGGCTGTTAAGCCTGTCAAGGCGCCTCTGGATGGCATCCCTTCCCTCCAGCGTGTTGACTGCTGCATGCATTTTGGTGTCATTAGCAAACTTTATGAGGATGCACTCAATCCCACCATCCATGTCGCCAGCAAATATGTTAAACAGTACCAGCCCATGAGGAACACCACTTGTCACTGCTCACCACTTGGACATCGAGTTGTTGACCGCAACTCTGAGTGCGACCATTCAGCCAATTCCTTATCCTCCAAGTGGTCCATTTGTCAAATCCATGCGTCTCCAATTTAGAGACAAGGATGTTGTGCAGGACAGTGTCAAATGCTTTGCACAAGCCCAGGTAGATGATGTCAGTTGCTCTTCCTTTATCCACCAGTGCTGTAGCACCATCGTAGAAGGCCACCAAATTTGTCAGGCATGGTTTGCCCTTAATGAAGCCATGTTGGCTGTCACCAATCACCTCCTTATTTTCCATGTGCCTTCGCAGAGTTTCCAGGAGGATCTGCTCCATGATCTTGCTGGGCACAGAGGTGAGACTGACTGGCTTGTTGTTCCTCGTGTCTTCTTTTTTTTCCCTTAATAGCAGCGCCGTTCACAGGTTAGATCTAATGAACCTTCATTAGAAGCTCAAGGTACAATAATTTAAAAAGAATTTTAGTGTTATACTAAAATTTTTTACATATGTTTTTATGTGCATTGCTTTACTTTTTTTTCTTTTTCTTTTTTTTTTTTTCTCCTAGTAAATGTCCAGAAGAGTTTATCTGTGTGAAAGCTGGTAGAAACCCCAACTATGGATATACTAGCTTTGACACGTTCAGTTGGGCTTTCTTGTCACTATTTCGACTGATGACACAGGACTACTGGGAAAACCTTTATCAGAAGGTAAGTATATTGTAAAAATTGTGGTTAGTGCTGTACTGGCCCCAAATCAAACGTGGAACAGCCATTTGTATTTATATTACAGACCACTGCTATTGTTAGCTACTGAATGTTAACATTATTGATGAAGGGAATCAAATTCGGTTGCAGGATTAAGCAGACATGGGCACTTACTACAGAATCTACCATGATTTCTGAAGAGGCACAGGAAGTTTTTTTGATCCTTTATTTTATTGTTACAGTGTATATTTCATTTTGTGCTTCATGATAAAAACTTATCTTCAAAAACTTTAATATTGAGTTTAAATTGTAAAAGTACTCTGTGACAGCAAAATCTGAATCTTAATTTCTGTAATTTGTATCCTATTTTTGATAACTAAGAATGCATGTCTTGATGTAAGTTACTTTTCTTACCATAGCTTTTCATTATATGGTGTGTGAAAATCTGTTAATTATAATAAATATTGTCTTTTAATTATTTAATCGATTGTACCATCTTTATTTCTTTTGCTTATTTCAAGGGGAAGGCATGCTAATACATGGTAAGCATACTAAACATCTAACCTGTGATGTGTGATTAACATTAATTGCTCTGATCGCACATCCTTTTCGAGATTAGTAGGCATTAAAAGAGGTTTGTCTCTTAGCAGCAGGATCCTTAAACATGTTTTTCACATACATGAATGCTCCCTTTATTTTGATTACTTTTTAATTAAGAAAGCTTGCATGATCTTCCTACAAAAGGAAGAACAACTCAATAGTTTTGCACTTTTCAAATTCAGTAAATGCTTGTGAACTGCAGAACTGATGCATGTCTTCACTAGATGGATCATTTCTCCCCTTTTCCTATAGACGCTACGAGCTGCTGGGAAAACATACATGATATTTTTTGTTCTGGTCATTTTTCTGGGTTCCTTCTACTTGATTAACTTGATTTTGGCTGTGGTTGCCATGGCCTATGAAGAACAAAATCAAGCAACTATGGTTGAAGCAGAACAGAGGGAGGCAGACTTGCAGCAGATGCTTGAACAGCTGAGGAAGCAGCAAGAAGAAGCTCAGGTATTTTCTAACAAGTGTTTGAGCTTTAGTATATTCCCTTGCATGCTATTCATTCAAAACAAAACCAATAATTAAGATAACATATTAAAAAGAAGCCATTCTTTTACATACCTCACAGGTACTTCAGACTGCTTTCTCTATGACTTTTTATTGCTTTTTAAATGTATAAGGTCTCAAGCGTTAATGAATTTCTGAACTGAGAACAAAAAGTACTCTCCAGATCAGAATAATAGTTTTTAAATAAATATTTCTTATCTAGGGTTAGTATCCAGTAACCTGTCATGATGATTTTCCAAATTCTCAGCTTAGAAATAATTGCAATACTTGTGAAATACTTTTCAAGCCTCGATTAGTGTTTAAAATATCTTTATCCATAAATTTCTGACTAATTTTTGCTACTCGTGCTACCACCAGCAAATCAAGGACTGAAAGTAGTAACCCAAAGCTTTTTCCTTGGAGCAGCTTAAGGAAGCTGTTACTTACAATAACAGTTAAAATTAGTTTACTAAATTAATATAGACTGAAGTATGACACTGTTTAGCTCGTTTGTTTGCAATTGCATTCACTCTAATTAATACATTTTTTTAATTGCCAAGTATTTTCTAATGAATTTTGTGGCTGAATGCTGTACACAATGCAGGCCAACTCCATGATACAGATGCAAAGTAGAGCTCTGTTTGAACAGCAACTTTCATAACTACCCATTACAGAATTCCATTTGAAGTTTTGCAGAAGTCCATCTAGGCTTTTGTCACACATCTAGAAGTAATTTGATATAAATCTTAGAAACAAGGACTGTAGCTTTCTTTCAAAAACGGTGTGATTTGTAAAGCATCACATAAAATGATTGCTGTGGCAGGCAATAGCAGCAGCTGCAGCAGAGATGACCGAGTACAGCGGTGAAAGTGGGATTGGTGGACCCTCAGATAGTTCTTCAGAAGCATCCAAGCTTAGCTCAAAAAGTGCCAAAGAAAGGAGAAACAGAAGGAAGAAAAGAAGGCAGAGGGAGCTCTCTGGAGAAGAAGATGACATGAAGGATGAAAAGCTTCCAAAATCTGAATCAGATGGCAGTATCAGAAGGAAAGGTTTCCGTTTTTCTTTTGATGGAAACAGACTTGCTTATGGGAAGCCATTCACATCACCCCACCAGGTACTGTGAATAGTGCAGTTGTTATTTTGGGGGTTTCTGAGATAACTGTAATGTGCAACTTTGCAAAGTAATACAACCAAGGAAAAATAATGTTGCGTTATTTTAAATACCAACTTACTGTTGCTGTTATTTTCTAGAGTGTACCTCAACAAATGTTTTGATCTCTCATTTTATTGTTTAGGATATGGTGGGTCTTAACATGCACAACAGCATTGTATTTTCCTAGTTAATTTGAAATAGAAATCCCTTTTTAATTCATATAAGGAAAATTTAATTATAAGGTATCATATAGAAGACTAAGGGTATTGATATCTTTTAACATAATGCATGATCTACATGGGTCATCAGAATTTCTGTAAGTCTTGATTTTTCTCTTTAATACAGAGATGGAAACTACTGTGGCCTTATGGATGTTATAATTTGTTTAGGTATATTATAAATTTACCCATTCAGATGATTGTCATCTCTAGTGCACATGTCCGAAATGTACCTAAGGCACTGTATTAAAAACAACACTGACAGATTCCTGGGGAATATAAATAATTATTTTTTTTTTAATACATAGGCATTCATTTTATATATTTAAAATCTTCAGCCGGTCATTTTGTTTATGTTTCCTTTGCAGTCTTTACTGAGTGTTCGTGGCTCCCTGTTTTCTCCCAGACGCAGTAGCAGAACGAGTCTTTTCAGTTTTAGAGAATATGGAAGAGAGATAGGATCTGAAAATGATTTTGCTGATGATGAGCACAGCACGTTTGAGGATAATGGGAGTAGAAGAGGTTCCCTCTTTTTGCCACGCAGACATGGTGAACGGCGCAGTAGTAACATTAGTCAGGCTAGTAGATCATCAAGAAGGCTGACAGCGTTTCCAGTGAATGGGAAGATGCACAGCACTGTGGATTGCAATGGGGTAGTTTCCTTAGTGGATGGACCACCAGGTCTGTTGTTGCCTACTGGACAGCTTCTGCCAGAGGTGATAATAGATAAACCGACAACTGACGACAATGTAAGAAAGTTTTAAATTACTCCAGGTTTCATGACCTTTCTTTATTGCACCAGACAATGTTTTAGTTGAATGAAATGCTTTGAAAATGGTTGAGAAGTTGTGAATGCTTTTGCATATCTTGCTGTAATGAAATGTGTTTACGGTGATTCCCTCAAAAGTGAGAGGCTGAAGCATGAAAATGAAAGAGAACAAAGTAGCACATTTTTATATACCTGCAGAGCAAGGATATGCATGCATCTGCGTAGTGAATCAAATTAGTAATGTTCCATTGCTAAATCTGTTTTAAAAGCCAAAATAAGGTTCTCAGCTTTCTAAACATTCTGCATATTATTATGTTGGTTTGACTTTTTTCTTTCTTTATGGTTTTAGCCTCCCTTTAAATTTAATTTCCTAATTATCTATCAGTAATCTACTGGTTCTACGTTTTCCCCTTGTCCATATATTTGGTATTATGCAAATGTAGAATAGCCTTTAAGATTATGTTGACATTTTAGAAGCTCTGAAGTGGGTCTCAGAGATGGTCTGAGTTTCTTACTGCCTAGGATCAGGGTATAATTTAAAAAAAAAAAAAAAAGTACACACAAATTCATCCATTTCTCCCTCTGGTAATTTTTCCCTTTTCCCTCAGTCTGCTTTAGGAATGGAGCAGAGGGATCCATTGCATTTTTTTTCCTAGGAAACTTCTTTTATGGAAACAAAAATTTTTTACACAGGTCACAGCATCTGAAAGTTCATCAGACAGATTCCTTACAGTTACAATCTTCTTGCAGTTTATTATACTTTCATTTTCATTCATTTATTTAATTTACTGAAAAAAATTTGTCCATGCTCATACATTCAAAACTTGAAAATTGAGGTGTGTTCGATGATATAACTGTAACACAGCTTTAAAAAAAAAAAAAAAAAGAGTTCTTTTTTTGGTCAGTTAAGTTAGACTTCTTTTGTTTCTTCAGTTGAAATTCATAAAATAAATCAGAGATGATAGCTATTCAATGTAAAAGATATCCTTTAAATTAGTTTTGAATAGGTATATAGATCAAGACTGATGTATAAAAATTACTTTTAGACAATAATTGTTATTGCAGAAGAATTCCTAGCATAAATCATATATTATAAGTATCTTGTCATTGAACCAGTTTAGAATTGAAATGTTGGTAGAGAAAGCATGGAACTGGGAACTGGAATTTTTTCCAATTCCAGTGCTGCAACAGTCTTGGCAATAGCCAAGGAAACAAACCTTCTTCAGAATTTCTTTGTATCTAATGTGGAGTTAATAGTAGTTAATTATAATGCAATCGTAAACTGGAAACTAAATATAATTTGTATTTGTTTTAGTATTTTGTAAGTATTGATGGTATTCAGAAGTATAACATGAAAATAGCCATTTAAAAACATACTAGGCTTATGTTGTATGTATAATGTAAAAAAACCTGATGTAACAGCACTTAAATACAAAGTTTTATATATTATGAATTAATTGAAGCTGAAGAGTCTTTCTGATGCCTGTTTTGCAGTATTTCTAAAGTTGAATTAAATTTACACCCCCCTTTTTTTTTTTTTTTTTTTTTTTTTTTTAATAGAGCACTACTACAGAAATAGAAATAAAAAAGAGACGTACAAGTTCATATCAAATACCAGTGGAGTTGCTGGAGGATCCCAATTTAAGGCAAAGAGCCATGAGTATAGCTGGCATTATCACAAATACAATGGAAGGTGTGTTACAACTGCAAATGTGTGAACTTTCTTGACATAGTCATAGACTTGCTTGAAGGTGCAAATCATAGACTTGCTTGAAGGTGCAAATACAGAAGACAAAAAATACGTAGCCATTGCAAAAACATAAACTGAATAATAGAACAAAAGTACATGTACGTAGTGGAAAAAAGAAACGAAGGAGTCTAATAAGCAGGCTAAACTAAGAAACATGTTCTATTTAAAATAGCTAACGTATTTTATAGTAGTTATTCATGTTTAGCAGTACAGTTATTGGAAGAAGTGCCTTGTGATAAATTTTCCACTAACTATACTGTAAAAATGTTACACAAAATTAAAGGTCAGGCCTTGGTTAATTAGGAGAAGGAAATCTGTAGTAGGATTATTTGGAACAGTGAAATTACTAGTGATGTTCTTGAAAAAGCTTGAATAGTTTTCAAAAACATATTCATGGTGAAATTAATCTTATTTTTCTGGAAAATAAATAATTAGACATTTGAGAGGACTGTGAAGTAGGAAGTTTTACTGAGAAAACTATCTCTAAATGTAAGCAAAATAGCTTGGTGTTTTGTGTTTTCTTTGTGTTTTGTTTTTTTTTTTTAAAAAAACCAAGATATATGATACTAAAAATAGACAACTTTTTCAATTATTAGCTCAAAACTCTTGAGGTTTTTCTTCTAGTCTTCTAGAATCTTTTCAGTCATCAACAACAAGTTAAGTTCCTGAAAGTCTGAGGACGCTCCTCCAAACATCCTTAATGGTTCCAGGGGTAAAGATGAAAACCTGAAAAAGCAGATAAGAATGTATCTTCTCTTTCTCCAAAACTTATTCACTATACATTTCTTTTTTTCCCAGAACTTGAAGAATCGAGGCAAAAATGTCCACCTTGCTGGTATAAGTTTGCCCACACTTTCTTAATTTGGAATTGTTGGGAGCCCTGGTTAAAAGTAAAGAATGTAGTTGAATTTATTGTAATGGATCCACTTGTTGATCTGGCTATCACTGTTTGCATAATTTTAAATACACTGTTTATGGCCATGGAACATCATCCAATGACTCCCAGTTTCAATAATGTACTTAAAATAGGAAATCAGGTAAGTCTGTCAAACTATATAATTTGATACAGTTGGAACCTGGTTTCTCTTTGAAATAGAATTACTTTTATTATTTTTATTATCATCCCATAAAATAGATATTAAAATTTTAATTGTTCTAAAAATAGCCTAAAAATACAATTTTAGATATGTTGTATTAAAGTTTGATTTCTGTATTAAAATTTCTCCAAGTAGACTTTTCAACAACCAGAGTTTGAATGACACAAAACCAAAAGAAATCTGAATTGGTTTTGTTTAGTGTTACAAAAACAGTAGGACCCAAATTAGATCCTTTCTACTGTATCATTGATAACACAGGAAGAGTTGGATGCTATTTTGGGTTATTATTTTGCACTGGGGGTTTTTTGTGTTATTTTTGTATTTCCATGAAGAATGTTGCTTTGATTGTTCCATAACAATTTGAAAGGCAAAGAATGTGTGACTGATTCCAAGAGTATCTGTTGATACAGTTGGGCTTTGTTCTGTAGTGGACAGAGTCTGTAGGTTGGGTTTGGGGTGGTAGTTTGTTTTTTTTTTTTTATAATGGCAATAGTACAGGTAATGTTATCTGCTATAATGTTAAAAATAAACATAATATATATGTTTTAACCTATTGTTATTGTAAGTGGTAATTCTGGTGATTATGATGTAGCAAAATAATAAAACAGTTTGGTTATTAGAATATATGAAATTCTAGTACAGGTTGGCAACATATTCATGTTTAAGTCCAGAGTTGTTAATGAGTCAACATTTAAATTGTATGCTGATATTTTTAGCCAATACATAGTTCAATGTTTTCACCTTAGCTTGGAGTCAGCAATCATTGACAGTGAAAGATAATAATGTCACGTTGCTGTTCAAAATCGATTTAGGATGTATTTGAGGAGAAAGACAGGAAAGATAAATAGGTGAGGATCAACAGCTGTTGCAGAGGGTTGTCTTGTGATCATGCCTGTGTGCTTTACCCAGGAAACACCACCATTTTTTCCTTTCATATTTAATGAAGTAGCTTAATATTAATCTGGTTTTGAGCTGTGTGAGTATAAGTGTTCCCTTCGTGCTGATAAGAATTTCTTTTTACTGCCAGTCAGGTAAAATGCCACTATAACACGTGTAGTTTCAGCAGTTGATTTCTTGGTTTTTGAACTGTGTAGCACTATCTTTTAAAGACTCAAATGCTCCTGATGTTTTTAGAGGTTGCTCATCTTTCTAGTAAAAGATAATAAATTATGCAGTTTTCTGAAGATACTGGTGTTCATACATCTACAGTAAATACAATGAGTTTTTTCCCTTTTCAGAGGCATTGTTTGCCTTATGCTTCAGAAGGCATCAGAGGCCTTCAGAGGCAGAAAGGAGTTTTACTTCTAATGTGAGCCTTGGCATAATTCGCGTTTTTTCTGGCAGCTAGAGAGAGAAGATATGCCTACTATATCTGTGAGTTCTCATGAAGACTTCATTTAATAGCACCTCTCTCTCCAATTTATGACCAATTAATATTTTTCCACACACCTTTGTTAAAGCAGCTTCTATTGTGGCAAGAGCAACTGTTACTATCTTGCTGAGGAAAGTTCCTTTAATTAGATGGACAGTAGATATGAGGAGCAAACAGGAGGCCTGTTAGGAATAGTTTATTCTTCACCAGTCACTAAATGTATGTCAGGTTTAACTAAAGTTAACAGAGTTATGCTACAGCTGATTCTGATGTTGCCTCTCATCTTTGTGGGGTTCAGTGTGTGATAGTATTCCTTAATGACATCCTTCTGTAAGAGGGTTGTTACTTCTTTCTTATGTTGTTCTTTGTCTGCTGGTTCAACTTATTCATGTTCATCCATAAAGTAACAATAAATGTTCTTCCTTCAGGTTTTTACTGGAATTTTTGCAGCAGAAATGGTTCTCAAGATAATTGCCATGCATCCTTTTTATTATTTCCAATTTGGCTGGAATATTTTTGATAGTTTTATAGTTACCCTTAGTGTGGTGGAGCTTTTTCTGTCAAGTGTGGATGGATTATCCGTTCTCCGATCGTTCCGATTGGTAAATAAATTACTGATAATAATATATCTGCATTAAGTAGTGCATTATGTTTGTATTTTAACTGTACTCATATAAATAAGACACGTTTTAGTAATATTATGTATATTTTTTGCAAAGTGTCACAAAGATATCTCTGCAAGCATGTTTTAGAAAATTACATTATCACTGAATAGTGCATGCCTTTTTAAGGTTCAGAAGCAACTAAGTATTTTTTCAAGGGAAGGAGCTGTAATTTTATTGTAATTGTTTTAACATAGATGGGTAAAGCAGTGTGAAGTGTACGATTTATTTAGTGCATATTGAGAGAGATAAATAAATAAAACATTTGTAGTCTTCTGTCTACTTCCATATCTGGAAATATCTGCAAGAAGACTAGATATGTTTTTTTTAAAATGTAGGAAGTATAAAATTCATATGTTTTAAAATTTAAAATAGATTGATTTTTCTTTTCCCACTTGGCAAAAAATGAATACTTTATTAGAAAAACATTTTCATTTTAAAAATGAGAAATGAACTATGAGATGGTCTTTCTGTGCGGTCTCTTTCCATTTGGCATTTCCATTTTTCTTTTGTCTGAAACAAAAAAATATTTAATACCTTTTTATTTTGGGTGGGTTATGGGTAAGAAAGGGTATGAATTATACGTTTCCCTTTCATAAGTTGAAATGTTTGACTTCAGGCTTGTGTTTGGCTTTTATTTCCATACTGTGGGTCTACGTGGTCGATTTTAAATTTGTTGGAGGCACTATTCTTTTGAAAGGCCCCATTCTTCAAGGATTTCAGAATCCTTTATTTTCCTTCAGTAGAATCCTGTTGAGCTTTATTGGGATTTTAATTTGTTTCTGCACATAATGGTTGAGGTGTATGCCATGTTCAGAATTCACTGTTCAAACAAATTCAACCAGTGTGCTGTTTGTTTCATGTAGAAAAGAATACGGATATGCTACACGCACAAAAAAAGAGCAAAGTCTAACATTTACTAAGCTTTAAAATTGTGAATTTTATGCAACTCCTGTTTCTGTGTCAGTTATGGTTGCTGGAATCATGTTGGAGTTTCTTCTTTTTTATTGCTGAGAGTCACTAGTTCATAGTCTGTTTATTTCTGTAGCATTTTTGTAACTACTGCAAATAACATCTCTGTATTTTTGTTTTTCAGTTGCGCGTTTTCAAACTGGCAAAATCTTGGCCGACTCTAAATATGCTGATTAAGATTATTGGCAACTCAGTGGGGGCTTTGGGGAACCTGACCCTGGTGCTGGCCATCATTGTCTTCATTTTCGCTGTGGTTGGGATGCAGCTGTTTGGCAAAAACTACAAGGAATGTGTCTGCAAAATCGCTAAGAACTGTGAACTTCCACGCTGGCACATGCATGATTTTTTCCACTCTTTCTTGATTGTCTTTCGAGTGTTGTGTGGAGAATGGATAGAAACGATGTGGGACTGCATGGAGGTTGCAGGCCAACCCATGTGCCTTACAGTCTTCATGATGGTCATGGTGATTGGAAACCTAGTGGTATGTACCCAAAATAATTTGAGAATTCATTTAGAGATAGAATGGTAACAGAACCAGTAATTAAGCTTTTAAGCATTATTAAATGTGTTATTTAAATATCTTTTTTTATGATTTTGAATTTGTTATGAGTATGTGTTCTGAAATAGAGTTTTCTGTTTGTTAGATTTCTGATCCTATCTAGAATCCTTATCTTGGCGGATGGGCCCCCTCAGGGGTCTGGAGTGCAATTCAGGGTGAGAGAGAAGCATCCTGTGTTCAGGTTTTTGTGGACTACTCCTGGTTACCTAGAGAGAGAGAAAAGAGCAAAGGCACCCCAGGTGTTATGCTCCCAGCATGGGAATTCACTTTTTGCAGAAGAGGACATAGCAGAGCCTTTTCTCCCTAACTGAGGCATCACTTCCAATCACCCTTAGCCAGGTTGTTTTTTGGTTTGGTGTTTGGGTTTTTTTTTTTAATTTTGGAGAAAAAGGTTATTACACTCATTCATACCATCAAGAACATTTAATAGTTTGATTTAATCCCTTATNCTCTCTCCTGTCTAAAAGACTGCTCTAACATTCTTAAACTCTGAAACTTAGGCCATTTTGAGCCCAGTTTTTTGCACAGCCAACTTTTTACACAAATGGGGAAAGGAAACTTGAATTGGAAGGCAGCAGTACTGCAGAAAAAATAGATTCAAATACTTCACGTTTTCTTTCACCTCTTCACCTTTTTGCTTCCAATTTCTTAAGTGCTTTTTACAGACACTTCTAAAGTATTCTGTATTATATCTTTTTCTTCTTCGCTTTCAGAGAAGAGCATCAGATCTGTACCAGTTTCTACATTACCATGTATATATTTGTCTTTTAAAATATGTTTTATATTTATTAACTCACCAATATTTGAGGCCGTGATTGCTCTGGCTTTTGCTCTGCTTTTCTCATTGCCTACTGAGTCTTCCTCTGTTATTGTACATCTTTTCTTTAGGCAACTGTCAGTAGCAAAAAAAGATTTTAAATTAGCCATCCTAAAGGCATTCTTTAGGAACAAAATTTCTAACAACATGAATAAGCTAATTATCTTTAAATCAGTCATGCACAGCCACTTGCTTCAGGATTTTCTAGAAATCTATTGTCTGATAATGAAGAGAACTGTGAAATTGTTTCACTAAACAAAGCATCCTCCTTAAATAGTTTTCTCAATCAAAAGATAGAACTTTGTGGAATGAAGTACCCATCTCTGTGAATTTTTCCCGTGGTATTTACTGTATTCTGATTTTATACCATACCTCTAGTAGAATTTCTTACATAAGTAGGCAATCCCTGCTGTATATTCAGGGCTATGTTATCCAGTTGTCTTTCTGTATTCCCAACATACAGTTTTACCCTGTTGTCTTCAAAGTTGCATAGAAGAGCTCATATGAAGGCTTTAAGAGCTGGTACTCTGCTTCTTTGGCTATCCTAGTACCATTTGAGCTCCTTGTAAACTCTGGGCTTGTATAACTGATACCTCTTCTGTGTTTTGTCGTGCCGTGGAAAGAGGATGACTTGGGGGTTAGAAAATGGGGTGTGCTTCACCGTTTTCAAGTCACATACAGCAAAATATTTGTGTGAATTTAGACCAGTGGTTAAGAGAGCTGTTTTCTGCACAGATCAGCTATGTCTATTTCAGAGTGCTTTCCTGTGACAGAGAAGTAAACATTTTGGATCTGTTCAGTCAGTACCAAAGAATCATTAATTTCTGACCTTCTATAAAAACAAGCAGAAAAAGAATTTACAAAAGACGTCATAGTCATACAGCGCTGCAAAACCACAAAAAAAACCCAAAAACCTGCATTGGGGTATAGGGCAGGTGTTGTGCTTAAATTGCATTTGCATTTTATTTAGTGTGTAATTTCTGGAATTGTATGCTGCAAAGGAAAACATGGAGTCGAAGTTCGTAATGGGTGATAGAAGAAGCATGTGAATGAAAAATTGAGAAGATTCAGCTATATTGTCTGGGTTTTGTTTGGTTTTTTTTAGGTATTGAATCTTTTTCTGGCCTTGCTGCTGAGTTCATTTAGTTCAGACAGCCTTTCTCCTACAGAGGATGATAATGAAATGAACAACTTACAGATTGCTGTTGGAAGAATTCAGAAGGGAATAGATTATGTGAAGAAAAAAGCAAGTGAATGTGTCCATAAGACTTGTTGGGGGAAACAACCTGTTGTAAATCAAAGAACAGCAACAGATCAATTGAATGATGAGGGAGACCATTGCATTTCCAACTGTACCATTGCTGAAATACGGATAGATACAAAATACCACAAAAATGAGAATGGAATGGCCACTGTTATAGGTGGCAGTGATTATACTTCATTCATTAACAACCCAAGCCTTACTGTTACAGTACCAATAGCTGTTGGAGAATCTGATTTTGAACATCTAAATACAGAAGAGTTTAGCAGTGACTCGGATTTGGAGGAAAGCAAGGAGGTAAGATTTAAATATTTTATATTTTGTATGAATGAAATACACCAATTGTATTTTTCCATAGTATGGCTCTTAGTGCTTAGATATAGGAAGTAATTGTGATTTGAGGTTGTTGGACTGTACTGAGAGTGAATAAACTGAAGTGGGAAAGTGGAGCTAAAGAGAGTAGGAAATCCAGGCAGAACTATACAAACATTTGTGAACTCATTTATAAAAGGGTTTTGAAAAACAAGCTTTTCCAATTTTTTAGTTGTCTAGAAAAACTAATATTTATGTGTAGAATAAACAGACAAAAGACATGGGGTTTTGTATATAATCATACTATTTCCATGAAGTAATGATAAAAGTGAACTGCTATTTAAAAAGATTAGAGGAGATATTAATAAGGAATATTAATACCCTTTGCATCTGATTTTTAAAGCTCACTGAATTCATCAGAAATCAGCAGTATTTGCCCTTTATGATCTAACAGAGGTGCTAACTCAGGCGAATGAGAGCAATAACAACAGTTTTCGAGTTCTGAGGTTAAAATGATGGGGGAAAGCCAAGGGAACATTGTCAGTGTTACAAGTTAGTATGTCAAGTAAACATAATGAGAAAAAAAATAGAATTATTGAATGAAAAAATTTTAATTTCGTCCTTGCTTGTGGGTGTTTTGAACCAGTCACTTCAAAGACAACTGCCTGACCTTAAACTGGGTCAGCTTTAGGAAAGTAGTCGTTTGTCAGCAGCTGCAGACTGAGGGGGGAAGCAAAATCATGGATTTCATCAGCATCCTGAGAGACACTTTGAAAATTCAGATTGCTGTGGCTCCAGTGGAGACTGTATCTGGTATCAGCTCCGCTGGCACCTGAAGACACAAGGACATTAATGGAGTGTCACTGCTTGTGCAGACTGCTGTACTCCAGCCTGGGTTGTTTTGTCTGGATTGTGGTTTTTTGGAGCTTGGAGGTTTTTTTACTTAATTGGTTGTGGGCTTTTTAGGTTTTTGGTTGTTTTGTTTTGAACTGACAATGAAGTTGCCCATGATCTTTCCAAATTTTAGAAAATAAGTTTGTTTTAGCAAAGTGTAGTTAAACTAAACTTGAATTTGAAAGATGTAATAAGGTGACTCTTTAGGTGTTTCTTTTATTGTAGAGTGTAGTATTCGGCAGTATTACACTCATTTGTTATTTCAGCAGCTCATTTCCTGACACTTGATTTGTTCCATCTACTTTTTGGAGATTCTGTAACTCCATATCACCTGTCAGTTGAGAAGACCTTAGATTACTAAGAGGCCTCTTAAAAGCAAAGCAAACAATATTTATAACTTGTTTTAAAGTATTAACTGCTCTTCCTGAGGAAGCTATAATATCTGCTGAACAGCTGTTATATCTTTTTGCATATTATCAGACTGAGTAAAGGATACGGTCTTCTTAGTGCGTTTTAATAAAACTTGGTTTTGTGGAAGGAGTATCTGATGAATCCAGGTAATTTACTCTTGCTCTGATAACTGTGTTAAATCTAACCCCTTATCCAGCAATTGAAGACAGCTGGTTCTTCACTATTTTATATTTAACAATTGGGTAACAAAATCCAGGCCTTGTCACCTGTGATATTCAAGATTAAACATCAGCTTTAACTCTTTGTAAGATACTATTATCTAGTATTAATTTTAACCCACTCAGGTTTGGAAAAGTGGGTAAGGATTGGCATAGTTGAAAGACAACCATAGGAGATAAGTAAATTAACAAGAAAAAAAAATTTTCACGTATACCAGTTCATAGTCAGTAAGGAAATTGTCTTTCATTTTGTAGATTATTTCAGCTCTTTCTTTCAGACTTTTCCTTTAAATGGGAACAGTTTATCTTGGAGTTGTTAGATAGCTGCATTATTTGATAAGCCTTTGAGAAGTCACTGGTGAGAAATGAGATTAGGTTTATTCCAGAAGATTAATAAAAGATAGATGTGAGGTACTTGAGGTTTATTGCTAGGCATGGGTTTTCATTTTTAAATTACTATATATGTTAAAATCCATAATGAGCCTTAAAGTATTTTAAACATTCTTTTTCTTTTTTTTTTTTTTTTTTTAAGTCATGCAATTGAAAAATCAAACAATGCTGGAAAAAATTGCTTACCCAGAAGTTTTTGTGTTTGATCTAGTATGATTGGGGGTTTTTTTGTTGTTTTTTTTTTTGGTTTGTTTTGCCTGCAGCCACTTTCTGAAAGTGTATGCTAGATACGTTTAACATCTAGTGAAGACCAGGAATAACCTTGAAAATGAAATGAAAGGAAAATATATTTCTGTTATTTTAAAGGTCTATTTACTACCATTTAGAGGATGCTTAAAGCTGTAATATACATAATGTGGGTGTATCTTGTCTGTCTTTTTGGTTTGTGGTTATTTTTTGGGGGGTGGAGGCGTTTGGAGGGGGGCATGTTTGTTTGTGGGGTTTTTTTTTAGGTTGAGACCCTCATCCAGTATACATCTATGAGCTTCAGATATTCTGCTAATTTTACCTCTTTCAGTATGTCTTTGGATATGCTTAAAACTCTAATCAACAGCTATAAATGTTATGTTTTGCAAATGTGTGACATCTCTAGAAAACAGGTTTTTACGTAACTAGGAATCCATACTTCTGCTGTTTCCAGAACTCAAACAACCTAAAGGGTACCATGTTTTAACTTCATCGCGTACCATTCTTACTTCTCACAGGAGTAAAATCAAGCTGGATCAGTCAAGAATGCAGATCTGGTGCTTTTTAACCAGGCAGAGCAACGTGTCAGCACGTTTACACAGGTTACCTAAACAAATCATACATATATGATCACTTTTGAGATTGGTTGGCCTGCATGCTACTCAGCTACAATATATTTTTCCCCATCCATTGCAATGTAGTGGAAACATGCACAGGCGCTCTGTAACTTGAGTCCCATGACTAATGTCACAGCATGGTTGAGGGCAACCCCAACATGTTCCTCTCTCCTTGTTACATCTTTGGTATTTTCTGTACTACTTATGTGGCATAACTTGCATGCTTTGTAGGTTTTTATTATTATTAACTGAATTATTAAGCATCGAGACTGTTCAAGTTTAAAAGATCTTAGCAGCCTGTAATTTTATGAAAATGGGAAAGTAATCTTCACTTGACTTTTTCTGTTCATGTGTTGAACCATGCTTTTAGCTGTCATGTAATTGTGAACATTTTCTGATCATGTTCATTTGACCAATGCCTTTGTAATATTACATATATACAATTACTTGTATGCTAAAATATTTATATCTTTTGATATAAATTGTTTCGTGTTTGTTTACAATGTTTTTATAATTTACATTCCAGTTTTCTCATATAGGAAAAGCTAAAACAAAGGATGAAAGATACACTCCTGGAAACAAACATACCTTTTTTATAAATATGCACTGTCTTTTTGAGTATGGATGTAATAATGTAGTTATATTCTACTCATGAAGTTTGTGTATGTCTGTAAGACTGGAAGTTAGGGAGTCATTTATATCAGTTTTGCTCTTCATCATCAATAATTGTTTCTTTGTGAACTTAATCCATTTGCTTTATTTTTAGAAAGACAAACATAAAACATAATTTCAGGCTAAAATTCTATGTAGGATTCTATGTAGGTGTCTAAATAAATCTGTGTGTTTTAAAATGCTATAAATAAGCAAGTTCAAGCAAGAAAGAAATATAAAAATTAGGAAAATCCAGGATAAGGCTAAAATTCAGGCAATTGTTGAAGAGACAAAATAGGAACTAGTATCCTCCCAAATCTCTAAACTCAGGAACTCAAGAACTGTAAAATAGACTTTAATTGTACCAATCCATGTGGTTTTTATTCCTGATGGTCTCTTCTGAATAGCTGGGCAGTTCTGCTCCTTGCCATATAGGGATCATTAAGGTATTCCTTTTTCAAATACAAATTTTGTTCACATGGTTTTGTTGTGGAATCCTGCATTGTCTTTCATGTATTCTTTTGCACTGTATTATATATTGGAAATATTTCAGGTCTCACTTTTGTGCCCAGGGGGCCTGTAAGCTATTTAGAAAGGTGGAATGGAAAAATATCCTTCCAAGCATCTTTCCAAAGCATTTTAGAAAAGGCGCTTGAGTTGAATGTGGTGGCATCCCGTCCTACTGATCCGAAGTATGGGNTTTTTTTTTTTTTTTTTTTTTTTTTAAGTCATGCAATTGAAAAAGCTAACAATGCTGGAAAAAATTGCTTACCCAGAAGTTTTTGTGTTTGATCTAGTATGATTGGGGGTTTTTTTGTTGTTTTTTNGAATATGATTCTGAATTGGTGAATATTGTTTGTATGACACTGCTCCTGCCTCAAACTTCTGCTGTCATGAATCTGGACAGGTGTAGAACGACACGCAAAATAATAAACCAGGGGCTTGTAATCATTTGACTGAAAAATACTTGAATCTTTTTAATTTGGATGTCACATTGTCTTACTCTAACCTTCCTTGCATAATAAGATGATGCTTTTTT
>VYZM01019464.1:78271-88756 GCA_013398915.1 Dromas ardeola
TTGTAGCCCAATCTTCTTTTGGGTTTTTTTTTGTTTTTTTTTTTTTTTTTTTTTTTTTAATTACACAAGACAATGTTTCCCTTTTATTCTTTGTACGAACAGCTGTATTGCTGGTACATTTGTTCTTTGCATTGGAGGTTGGGAAACATATCATATTTTCCTTTACTATTTGAATATTGAAATGTGAGTGACCTATAAGTTGAATGCATAGTAGGTTGCACCATGTGAATAGTCAGTGGCCTACTTCTTATTAGCTCTTATTGTGGAGTTTTCTATAAAGTCATTATCTGCAATTTTGTGTACACTTTCATTTATCATTTTTAAGGTGATGCTTGCTAAAGATTGACTCTTTACTAATTACCTCAGGCAATCCTAAGTGGCTTCAGTGGGCCAACTATAGTAGTAACATTATTCTTGCAAGTATTTGTGCTATCATAGCTTGATTCCTTCAGGAAAAAAGAAAGATCATGAGCTCCAAATTTTGACCTTATAACAGTACAATATATATTTGTATTGAAAAAATTAATATATTCAAAATCTGAATAGCATTTCATTGCCAACAGTGAAAAAGAAAAAAGGTATTACATTGAGCAAATTTTCTCTAACAAAAATGTTTTAGCTGTTGATTTGCAAATGTCAAGGCAGCTAATCAGCTTTTGAGTACATGAGTTGACCCATTCAATACAACGAGGCCTTCCTACCTTAGTTTGGTAAACTTTGAACAGCAGCTAAGTGCCCTGGAAGGTGAAGGATGAACATTTCTGTCTTTCCTAGAAGTCCTGTTCCTAGAGTGATTCACAAAATCATTTAGATCTCTGTGAACTTTGTACATAGCAAAGAAAATAACTGAATTTTTAATTAGAACAGGAAACTGTTCTATGCATATTGCTTTGTACCATCATATTGCCATACCATCATATTGCTTGATACCTTCATCTTAGTGAAAAATATGAGCACCCCACATGAAACAGAGAACTGATGCTTAATTAAATCTGTAACTTTTCAAGTACAGGATTATATCCTGCACTGTCGTTAGAAGAAAGAGGGAACCAGAGTACCTGTTCTTTATATAAAAACAGGTCATTGAGCCTCTAATTTGATTTCTAGAGTCAGGGAAATTGCCTTTCTTAACTAAAATTAAAAAAAAATCTCTAATCTCTGATTCTTCTACCATATATTAAATGAGATATATAACTTCATGTTCTAAACATACTGATTCTTTCCAGTTTCTTTTATGTTTATGGTTGTTCATCTTGTAATGTTGTTAATTCATAGAAACCTGTATTCTTTCACTTGAATTCATGTCATCTGCTCAAATGGTGTACCAAGTAGCTTACAGTTCAAATTACCCAGAGTACTTCATGTTGTTTTTAATTTTTATTAGCAATATGACATTAAATTTCCTTACTCTTTAAAAATATATGTTTCTAAAATTAGTAATTTGATTTAGAATTCAGTTCATTATTTCAGTTTACTCACCACTGCTGCAGCATTTTGCAATATATGTGCTATGTCATGGAATGATGAAAGCAGCATATTAATAAAATGATGGAGGTGTATAGTGCTATCCTTAGGTTCAGTAGAATTAGTGATAGGAAAAAATGTTTGCTGTGAATATTGGTATTTTAAAATTAATGCTACTAAAAATGAAAAGAGGTGTTTACATTAAGTATGAGTAATGTGGGAGTTCTGTTCCAGATAATCAGCTTCTAAAGTAGCAGCAAAGTAGGCAATATCATTGAACCATTTTTAATGAAAGGTAATGCAGTAGCACTGGGTTACTTTTTCTTATTAAATTGTCTCTGTCTTCTTTCACAAACACAGACCAAAAAATTTGTTTAGTACTTAAAATAATTTTATTCTTTCACATTTTGCAATTGAGGTGTAAATATGACTTTATTGGATAGTGCTTCTAACTTGTCTGCTTTTATATCTTAAATGTCTCTTAATCATGCAAATCTAGCTAAATTAATGAAAATTATGTTAATTCTACAAAACCGAGGATGTTTTACAAAGCGTGCTTACATCATTCCCTAAAGACATTTAGTTGTGTGAATTCATTCCTGATGTTATATACTTCTTGATAATAACATTGTAAAATGTCAGAGAATGCTGTGACCAAAACTGCTTCAAATTAGTTTGGTACTCATACTCAGATTAACTGTACGGGACACCGCATCTTCCTTTAAAATCTCCAGACTATGGACTTTTGCAATACATATTCAGATTACAAAATCAAAAAGAAATAAAGGCTTATTCTTTTAGTAGTAATTTTTTTTGGTATTAATGTGAGTTATGTAATTTTAATTATTAAAACAAAACAAAAAAGATTATTTCTGGGTGTTAACTGTACAGGTATGTGTACCAGAGTAATGAGCAGTTTCAGAATGCACAATGTAATGCATATGTGCATTGGCAAAAAAGAATGCAAATTAATGCCAGTTGAAATGTATTTATCATACTTTTTCCTTTTTGAAGCTTATCAGTATATATGAAAAAGCATAACAAATGTTCATATGGTACTGATAATTACAGGTTAAGATAGAACAGGCTTAATGTGTTTTATGTATGTGTTGAGAGTAATGTTCAAATTCACATCTGAAACAAGGTTTCGTATTAATCCTGATTTTACTTTGGCATTTTCCAATCCAGATCGTAAGAATGATCTTAAAATGAAAAAAAACCCTAAATTATCCTATTCTAGTGGAAGGTGTCCCTGCCCATGGCAGGGAGGCTGGAGCTAGATGATCTTTAAGGCTCCTTCCAACTCTAACCATTCTATGATTCTACCTGTGGTCAAAGGTCACCAGATTTTATTATAAATTGTCACATATGCCAGAAGTGGTTAGCTTGCATCGTACTGATATTTAAGATGCTGGTGAAAAAAAACTGATAATTCATTTCCTTTATTGTTTTACTATGAATAATCGGCACTGAATTAAAATCAGTCCTTAAAAATCTGCTACATTTTCTCCTTTGGACAGTTTAACCCTGACAGTTCACAAGTTAAAATTTTTTTGCTGTCACGATTTACTGTCTTCAGGTTGAGGAGACTGCTCTAATGAAAGTAGCTACCAGCATACATCTTCTTAAAGCATACAGTATAACTAGTGTTGGTTTAAAATGTAGCAAGAGAAATTGTTGTAAGAAAATAATAGTAGAAACCAAAATAAATAGAACATGTATCAGAAACTCTACTTGGTAGTATTATACTTTGATGAATGATAACACTGTACTATATTTAGACCAGAAATTCAGAAATTCCATGAAAGATTACGTGATGGAACTTGCAATCTCTAGGTAGAAAGTGGATGATTTATGCACATTTCAACAGCATTGACTGTTATGTGTGGATGTTTGTGTGTATTTCTGGTGACAAATGGTGTTCTTATTATTACTTGCATACAGTGTTGCATGCTTGAAGTTAATTACAGTTCTAAAAATGTAAATACTAGTAAAGTATAAATGTTACCGAATTTTACTTTCAGAAACTAAATTTTTCCAGCTCATCTGAAGGAAGTACAGTTAATTTAGCTCTCTTTGGAGAAGAAAAAGCTGAAACTGAACCAGAAAAAGCATCAGAGCTGCAGGCATGCTTTACAGAAGGTATGGAAATAAAATTTGGGGTTAGCAGTTACATTTTGGTTGTTTGCAATAAGCATTGGCAGTTCAAGGAAGCTATCTGGTACAGCAGTCCCAGATCCTAGTTTGTCAAGTCTTGTGATATAATTAATTTTGCCTGTTGTAGATAGTTGTACTGAATTCTATGAAGCCATTTGTGTGATGGGAAGTTAAATATGTGTGTATGTAATCATTTATAGTATTTTTAAATAAACACTTGGCACAATTCTATAAAGTGATTCTCAGCAATCGGTGATCCTCTTGGTTTAAATGACGTTCTCAGTAGTGAAATCTGCAAAACCAAACCCTACACCAGGTTCATTCCACTGACAAATTTAAACCAGAATCATGTCATTACCTGTGGTCCCTTCATAGTGCTAGAAGGCAATCAGTGGATGATTCAGCTCTTGGACAGTTTGACTCTAACGGTGGAGTTGTTATCTTGATATTACACCATTAATGAGGGTAGGGGGCGCGTAAATATAATGTGGGATGCAACAGGTGAATGAGAGCCTATGTTTTTATTCAAGTAAACAAGTCTTAACACCATACTTGCATGTCCTTAGAAGTTTCCATTTATTTACTTCTGTGTAGCTGTATCCTTTAGGGAACTACTGAAATTTACTGTATAGGAATGTATTTCCCAGTTTTGTGATATTACAGATTTTACTTTCCTTTTAAGTCATGATTAAAATCATTCAAACCAAAATACATTCCAGGATTAACTGTCCTATCCTATCCATGCTTTTTGATTTACTGTTATGAAGACACCTTTGACTTAGGCTAGGACCCTTGTCCTTTGAAATAACATTTCACTCTTCAAAGAAAACAAAATTGTTTTGGAATGTGGGGCAATATTGAATAGATCTTGATTAAAAAAAAGAAGTACACTTCTCAAATAATTTCACATTTTATTACAGTTCTTCCTTATCCTTACATTATGTGATGTCTGTCAATTCTTTGGCATTTTTACATAATGTAGGCATTTTGAGTAGTGGAAATTAAGGTAAATCATGCTCTTCACAGTGGTGGCTGTTTTATCTGAGCAGATGAAATATAGTTAACTTACTTGTAACATATGAACTTAACGACACACACAGGAAAACTAGAATGCTGATTTTGGAACCCATTAAAATAATTTAAACTTGATAATGTTTCTATGTGATTAATCGTTTTTAAAGAAATAAAGAGATGACTATTAGCCAGGCGGGTACTGAGGTTCATTGAAAACTATGCCTTGAGGCCACATGATGTGGTAGGGAGCTCTCCGAGATGAGGCAGAATTCTGTGGATGGTTGCCATAAATCTCTACCATACAGAGAAGCTCTCACAATCTCCAGTTATATTAGTCGTTTATGTCATGAAAGAGCTATGCTTAGTCAGCCTTTAAAGCAGAGGTCATTCCTCAGTATAATAAAATAAAGGGTGTTTACATCTGTGTGATTTATTTGAACCTTAACTGAGAGACAAAAGTACTTTTACAAGAAACTGCAGTACTCTTGAACTAGTTCATGTGGAAGTTGCTATGTGTTTATACTCTTTGTTTCTACTCCCTGACAATTCTCATATGTTCTCTGATTATCTGTATATAAATGAAAATTTTTAAAAATGTGTTTATAAATGAAAATTAGCTCAGTTAGATTACTTCTTTTGATTCTAACCTTGATGTAGCATCAGGGTAGTAGAAAAATTGTGCACATGCAAGTTTTCCTAGATCCGAATTCTCAAATCAAGAAGGTAAAGATGCTTCAAGTAGCATAGAGTAATTTGAAGCACAGACTACCTCAAGAAGCAGGAGCTACTTAAAAGTGATTTTGCTTTTTCAGGATAATGAAAAAACTACTGTATAACAACTTGTCATTGTTTGTATTATTAGGCTGTATACAGAAGTTTAAATGCTGTAGAGGCAGTATCGAAAGCGCAAAAGGAAGAATCTGGTGGAATCTTCGAAAAACCTGCTACAAGATAGTAGAGCACAACTGGTTTGAAACGTTCATTGTCTTCATGATTCTTCTCAGTAGTGGTGCTCTGGTAAGTAGAGCATACACCCATAGAAACAGTATCTATAAAAATGTTTTATCAAAGATAGTATTATAACACATCTGTGTTCATTAAGAAAAAAATACAAGGTTAGCTTGAAAGAGAGCTTGGAACTAAATTCCCAGAATATTTTGGGTAGTGCATATAAAATAAGTAATTAAAATTCTGCTGTCAAATAAAATTCTGCAGATGAATTTTTGATGAATACAAGGTGATATGTGTGCGCTTAAGAAAAGAATTACACTAAAAATCTTGTTGAAGAAATTACAAAAACCATACAAAATTAATTGTATGCAATAACTGAAACAATTATTTTACTTTAAAATTGTCCCCAAAAGCAGTACAGATACTGAATTAATCATGTTCTGTTAATTTTTTGCTTTAATTTTAGTTTCAGTATTTCTACACTGTTACATAGAAATCCTTGAATTCCTTTATACTGTTCTTAGTGACATTTAGTCCTTCACACAGCTACTAAGTATTGGGTTCTTTTTGGTTGTTGATTGACATAGGATTTGGTATATACTGTCATTATCTCTGCTCCAGCACCTGAAGTACCATGTCCCTTCCTTCTTCTCTGACCTTGATGTTTGCAGGGTATTTTCTCTCACTTTTTTTCTTCAGTCCTCATACCGCCATGTGGTGGTTTCCCAGAGGCACCACCAGCTTCACTGATGGGCTCAGCTGCTTTCTGGGGTGGGTCCATTGTGGAGCTGGCACAGGGCAGCCCCTGGCCTTTTTGTACAGTAGACACCCCTGCCACCTTCTGCTACCAAAACCTTACCACCAACACCCAATACTGGAATTCAGCAAAGATCAGCAGCAACATAATATTTGGTCACTGTAGCTCATTATTCACTTTTGTTGTAGAATCATTGAATTGTTTAGGTTGGAAAAGACCTTTAAGATCACTGAGTCCAACTGATGACTTTGTTATAATCGGGAGATTGCCTTCTGACTGGGCTTTTCAGGGTGACAAATTGTAATTCTGTGTTAACTATTACTGAAATTTCTGAAAAACTTTTTGACAACTTCAGTCCTTATATTGTAATTCCATTATCAGGCAATGATAAAATCTAAAACTCAGAAAGAACGCATTTGTAATCTCTGCTCATGCTGGCTTTTCAAGGTAAAACATCTAAAACGGAAAGTGATTTTACTTTGCCATTTTTCATTCAATTCTTTTGGCTTAATTTGTAGTTTGCGAAGACCTATGAATATCTAACTTACATGCAACCCATTTTTCACAGGCTTTTGAAGATATATATAGTGAACAGCGCAAGACTATAAAAATCATACTGGAATATGCTGATAAAATCTTCACTTACATCTTTATTCTGGAAATGGTGCTAAAATGGGTGGCCTATGGTTTTCAAACTTATTTCACTAATGCTTGGTGCTGGCTGGACTTCCTGATTGTTGATGTAGGTACCGTAGTTTCTAAGTAGCTTATTTCTGTTGTTTAGGCAGGTCCTTTTACGTAACTCCAATCTGAAACATATACATAGAGTGAAGAATATAAACTGGGCTTAAAAGAACAGGGAATGACGTACCAGTGAATATGATTCCATTGTAGTTATTCAGTGAGTAACTAAATATGCCTTTATATTTATGCTATCATTGATTCCGTGTGTTTTGTCTGTGTTTTACTGTGCTGGGTCCCAACCAGTGAGTGAGGACTATCAGCTGATTAGACTTCAGTCTTCTGGATTTGGTGACAGACAACAAGGAGGAAGCAGACACAGAAAGGAAAGGGAAATTTAAGTGAGCACGTGGGGTTGAGGTAGGACAGTGGATCCCGGGCTTAATGAATCACTGGCAAAGTAGTGCAGGGGAGAATGGTATCAGGAAATCAAAACTACAGCAAAAGTGGAGGGGTAGGGACAAGGAGGCAGCAATTGGAGTAAAGGGAAGGATTGAGGAAAACGAAAAGTGATGGCCTATGGATCAGTAAAAAAAGGTGGGAATCATTCATTTACAATCCTCATTTTGATTGTTAAGGCACTCACTGTGTACGAGGCTGCAAGGCTAATTTCAGCGCAGCTCTTCCACTTTTCATTGACACATGACTTTCTAAAGATTCTTTTTTGGAAGGTGAAATTATTTTGGTTTTGTGGCTCTGTCTCTGATCATAGAGAATGCTTCTTGTTGCCTCTCTGAATTCTGAATTCTTATAACAGAAAAAAAACGAGGTTTTAGGTGACCAGAATTAATGTTTTTCAACAATTACAATAAAAAGTAGTGTTGAAATTGCAAAGAAATCAATGAAATTAGTGACATTGTATGTTATGTTCTCATAAAGGAGTTTTCTCTTTGCATAGACATTTAAGTGGAAATTCAACAGATGGACAGGGGAAAACTCTACTAATCAAATGGAATCTGAAATCTAGGACAGAAATTTTGTCCCCTACCAATAGGATTGAAACTTACCTTATGTACTTTTTTCAATAATTTTTTGAGGGAAATGCAGAAATAGTGTTTGTTATTTGTGTTCCTCATTTAACATTGCTTCTCTTTTTAGCATTAGTTATGGAGCAGGGGTGCAGAATCCCTATTCTGAAAACTGGCCTAACTCAGTGAAATGAGATATAACATATTTTTATTCTGGGGCATGCAATTTGTAGCTTTCTCCTTTCATGTCGTCTCCATTCCTTCTGTTGTGAACACCCAATATATACTTATACATGTATAACTTCAAAGTCAACATGTATTCCCAGAACAGATGTATTGATCTCTAAGAAACTTTGTAAGTATAAGAAGTTCTCCCCTTTCCTTATAATTAAATTCTGCAAAACAAGATACCCTTAACAAGGCAAAGGAAAAAAAATTAAGACTGTCTTTGAGTGAGCCTGGGTATTATTATTATGTTGGCTTTCTTTATTGATGCTTAGACTTTTGGGTTTGGTGTGTTTTGTTTTGTTTTGGTTTTTTGGTGTTGTTTTTTTTTGTTGTTGTTGTTTTTTGTTTTTATTGTAGCTCAAATGTTAGATGAAAAAGTATGAAAAATTTATAATTAATGGGAAATCAGCAGCAATCATCCAGATAGATTTTGTCATCTTTGCATAGAATTGTTGATGCCATGCTCTAGTATCATTTCCTGTTAGGATTCCAAGACAGTATATTTCCAGAATCTTGTGATACTTAAATTTGAATTTCTATGTGTCCATTAGAGTTGTCATGTGTGGAAATGAAAGAAAATAATAAATAAATAAATGTATTACTATTTAAGAAGTATTCAGAACTAGTATCTTTGTACAAGCTTGTATTGTGAAAGGTTGATCTTGAATTGTGTTTAAGATAAATTCTTCCTAGTAAAGCGTACCGTATCTCCATATGGATAGGTTTGAGCTATTCTTTTTTGTAGTGATTTCAGTGCTTTCATGTAGCCATCTTCATCTCTTGCTTGGAATACCTACATCTTATGGCCCTATAGCAGCAGATCATAGAATAATTTAGGTTGGAAGGCACCTATGGAGGTTTTCTGGTCTAGTTCCTTGCTGAAAGCAGGGACAGCTTAGAAATTAGCTGTAACTTTAAGGTTAGATTAGGTTGCTCAGGGTGATACCCGGTTTTGAATGGAGATTCTGCTGCCTTACTTGGCAATCTGTTTCCAGTGTTTGACCACCTGTATTGTAAACCCACTCCTGCCCCTGCCCATCCCCCTGAAAAAGTCAATGGTGCTCTGCTTAGCTTTTTCTAATTTTATTGCCAGATTTACTTGTTATTGTTGTTAGCTAGTAGCAAGCGACTTTAACTCTTTAACTTACTGCTGACATTTTACCCATTAGTTTTAGGTAACAGGAAGTGTGCTGCCCTCAACTGTTTGAATCTATCTTTGCTTTATCTTCCTGTCCTATGCCTTTATCCAGCTAACATTGAACAAATTTGCCATACCAGTACCAGTCCAGTGTTTCACAGTGAGACAATATTTTACAGGATCTTTTTAGGCAAACTGTTCTGTACCCATTGGTCTAAACTCTGGGAAAGAACTTACAGCGTACAAACAGAAATTCTTACCGATTGTGATATTCACAGTGTTTCCAGAAACGGATAATTAGCATCGAAACAAGTACAAATGCTGGTTTTGTTCACCCTTCCATGTGTAAGTTCAAAGGATATAGTGAAAAAGAACAAACATGGGATCGTGTAGTGTTTAACAGCTTGCTTGAACTACCCTTAGAGGAAATAAATCTGCGTAAGGCTTCCTCATGTGTAAATGCAACAGGAGTCAGCCATCTGGAGTAGAAGATTCAGTGAGTACACAAGTCATTGACTCTCGCTAGAAACAGCAGGACAATCAGGTTTTAAGCTGTTAATCCAGCTGTTCTGAAGGTTCCAAAAATTCTTGTGGGTTAGACCCTAATGTTAAAAGAGGAAATAAATCTCAAAGCACATTAATTGTCCAAAACACAATCAGTTTAACAAATCCAAAGTAAGATGTTTCGGCTTTGCAGAAAAGCACATTGTTAATGTAAATGCCCCATTTGGTAGTTACAAGAACAGAAAGCTGAAATGAAGCTCAGGATGGATTCTGTCTCACATGTATCGTTATAGCTTGTTTTTCACATTTCCCCTTCTTTTTGTTACAACACACCTTTTGAATTTACTGTATTGGAGAAAGTATATAATATTATTTTCTAATATTACATCACAGAAGTGTTACAGTTAGCACATCTATATGTGGAAGAAAGTTCAGAGCTGGTATCAGGAGTTGTCCAAACCATGATCATACATAAGGAAGAGGGGGAAAACATTTATTTAAAAAAAAAAAAAAAAAAAAAAAAAAAAAAAAAAAAAAAAAAAAAAAGAACTTGTATGCCCACC
>VYZM01019464.1:88795-103466 GCA_013398915.1 Dromas ardeola
AAGAAAAAGTACTTGTATGCACACGCACACACGTCCACAAATGGTAACAAAAAAATTAAGCTTTAATTGCCATCAGCAGCATGTGGCGAGATGAACTATCCTCCCTCTCCTTTCTCCCCTCCAAAAAAGAAAGCAGAAAAAAGCAATGTATTAAATTGTATTTTAGTTTCCAAAGAAAGATAAAATTATGGCATCATTAAGTAGAGATGTGCTAATCTTGCAGGAAGAGGATTTCTTGCAATGCAAATATGCAGATATAACAACTGCGTTATTTAAGAAAATATGGTTATCTGACAGGAATACTTGAAACAGATTTTCTCCATATCTTCTCTAGAATTATAGAAGTAAGGCTTAATGATCTTAAGGTCTTGATGGATTCATACGGATTAATGCTTTCTGTGATAAATGTTTGTCTAGCATTTGAATTTAAAGAGGGAACAGTCTTCCGAAACTAACTATGATAGTTGAGTTTGTATAGGAAATCAGATTGGTGGCATAAGCAAAGGTCATTCCACTCAGTGAATGTGTTCTTTTTCTGGATCATCTCCTAGTTTTCTTTTTCCCTTTTTTCAATGAAATTTTCTTCTCTTGAACTATGTGTTCTAATTATAGTTACTTCAGCAGCTGAATTATCTAAAGTTTTGGATGGATTATTTAATAAATACAGGTATATAGTCATCCATGATAAGGCACTGTAGTGATCACTGATTCATATTGCATATATTGCACAGATATTGGGTTCCCTGAGTTTATTAAAACTTTGCATGCTACGTTTAAATGACATAAAAAGTTAGCCATTTTCTCCTCATTGTCTATGTACTTTATAATGTGCCATTGTTTAACCCATTTTGATACTCTAAGGCAGATAACTCTAAAACACATCTGCCAGCTTCTTGTTCATTCTTGGACTTAGAATTCTTAACTTAAGTTTTGAACTTCAAACACCAGAAAGAGGGCTCTTTGCCAAATGGAGGTTAAACACAGATTTTCATCTGGTACTTGATAAATGTTTGTCTAGCAAACATTTTTAAATATCCAGTATTCTGAAGAGACAACAACCCATAGCTCGCAACTAAATTATTAACTCTGGCATAACTCCACTTCCCAGGAAAGTGCTGTCTGCTGCTCCATGCATTTGAGTGCGTTGCTTTTAGGTAATTGTATTGGCATTGGTATTTCTTTCTGTCTGTCATACAGTTAGGAGCCACTCGTGTCAGAGTCCTGACTGAGTATATACCACTTCCAAGACTGTCATCATCTGCAGGCAATATGAATTACTAGTTATTCATATATCTGCTAATATGTGAATTATTCTAAGTGCAAATTAGCAGAAGTAAATGCTGCTAGCTCACTTTTTATCATGACTATAAGAATGCATCTGTAGTAGAGCACTGTTTAGTATTGTAGCATCATATAGAACAGGTTTAGGCTTTCAGTACGTTTCAGGCTTCGGATGAGTTTACTGAGAAGACAAGCTTTTATTGAAATTCATTTTATCCAAATGGCCCTTCATTTTGCACAGGTATGATGTGCATTATTCCAACTAGGACCCTCTCTGTGATGAAAATTCCACAGATTAAGGTCTCCTGTTGTTTAAACTGTTCTGAAATTTACACGTGGTGTTCTGTTGGGGTTTTTTTTATTATTTTTTTTGTTCTTTTTTATTTGTTCCTGTTAGAAACTTAGGCTCCTTATGAACTTTTTTCTGATATCCAGATCAAAGTTTTCTTCCTCTAGGGATTACATTTGTATTGTGAGGCTATTTTAAAAAAAAAAAAAAGTTACCTTGTTTTGTTTTGTTTCCTCTAGGTCTCCTTGGTTAGCTTAGTAGCTCATGCCCTTGGTTTGTCAGAACTCAGTGCAATTAAATCCCTCCGAACATTAAGAGCTTTGAGACCTCTAAGAGCTTTGTCACGCTTTGAAGGCATGAGGGTAAGGAAAAAAGAAATAGCATGTAAAACAAATCCATAAAAATATGCCTAATTATCAAATCATGGAGGAACACTGAACTGCATGTCTGTTTTCAAGGCCAACAGTAACATGTTTGATTGTATTACATGTGTTATTCCTTTTCTATTGGCTTTGATTCAGTGTATTTTACTATTTTACATTAAATCTTTTGCTGTATTTGGAAAAAAAGGTAATCTTTTTACTGCTCTATATATAGTTTTTTAAAAGTTTCTTTTTTCTGTGTTTATTTACTAGGTGGTTGTGAATGCTCTTACTGGAGCAATCCCATCCATTATGAATGTACTTCTGGTTTGTCTTACATTCTGGCTAGTTTTCAGCATTATGGGAGTAAATTTGTTTGCTGGCAAGTTCTATCGCTGTGTTAACACCACAACTGGTGAGCAATTCCCACCAGAGGAAGTCAGTAATGTAACTGTGTGTAAAAACCTTGCGATCACTTCTGGGAAAGTTCGGTGGAAAAATGTGAAAGTAAACTTTGATAATGTTGGAGCTGGTTATCTTTCTCTGCTTCAAGTAGTAAGTGTATAAATTTTGATAAATTAATTTTCCAGTATTAAGTTTTGTAGCAGTAACACTTAATTCCATAATTTTCAGTGTTATTTTAAAATGTATAAACGGATATGAGATTTGATTTTATAATTGTGTTCTATGAAGCTAATTAATATTGCTTATGGTAAAAATCTGATACATTCTATAGCCATCTGATACATTCTATAGCCGTCTTGGAATACTTAATATCTACTAGGTGGATATGAAGTTCCTTTGCACTCAAATGCTAGTACCTTTTCAAGTTCTACAGAAATACAGTATCTAGTAAAAAACAAAAAAAGCACCTAGGATTAATTTTCTTTTATTTGCTTGCCAACATGCTGTTAAGGCATGTTGACTTAATTTTTACTGTGGTAGTCCAATAGATACATTCTGGGGCTCATCTGATCTACAAACAAAAAGAGAGCCAACTGTTGATTTAGAAAAAGGTTTTAAATTCACTTTTTCTTTCTGTTTTTATTATTATTGTGAGTCCCACTCCAGTCATTGTCTATTATTGTCAAGTGGGTTTTTTGGAGGTAGTTTTTAGCTTGTTTTTAAACTCTAGACGAACAGTTGTAGAATTTACTAGTCGGATTTGCTTGACAGCCTGCTTCTGGGAAAATATTTGTAGTCATAAGCACTTGGTAATTATTCTGACTTTAAAAGTCTTCAACTGGTGTTATTTAGTAGTTAGTATTTTGCTAGCAGGCTACCAGCTCATTGCCCCAGGAGGTAACAGCTATTGCTAAATAGCACTAGGCAATTGCATAAATTACCAATGTAGAGGACAGCAGTGCTTTTAGCTTTGGTAACATATCTTGCATAGAATAGTTCAGCTATGTAATGTTTCCAGTAAACATTCATACATTGTTTTTACGTAATATCATAGCTCACAGGAGTAGGTTTGATGGAAGGCCCACTAGATGACTAAGGAATTAGCTGGATGGCTGTGTCCAAAGACTTACAGTCAGCAGCTTAATGTCCAAGTGGGAGCCAGTAACAAATGGTGTCTCTCAAGGGTCTGCGATGGGACCAATACTATTTAATAGCTTCATCAATGACATAGTGGGGTTGAGTGGACCCTCAGCAGTTTGCGGATGACAGACACCAAGCTGAGCAGTGCAGGTGATATGCTTATATGGATGGGATGCCATCCTGAGGGACCTTGGCAGGGTTGAGGAGTGGGTGGGCTCACATGAACCTCATGAAGTTCAACAAGGCCATGTGCAAGGTCCTGTACCTGGGTGAGGGCAATCCCCAGTATCAGTACAGACTGCAGGATGAATGGATTGAGAGCAGACCTGCAGAGAAGGACTTGGGGATACTGGTGGACAAAAAAATTGGACATGAGCCAGCAATGTGTGCGTACAGCCCAGAAAACCAATCATATCCTGGGCTGCATGACAAGAAGCGTGGCCAACAGATTGAGGGAGGTGATTCTCCCCCTCCACTCCACTCTTATGAGATCCCACTAATACAAGAAAGAAATGGACCTCTTAGTAGATCAGGTCCAGAGGAGGGCTAAGAAAAAGATCAGAGGCCTGGAACATCTCTCATGTGAAGAAAGGCTTGGACAGTTGAGGTTGTTCATCCTGGAGAAGAGAAAGCTCCAGGGGGATCTTATTGTGGCTTTTCAATATATAAAGGGGACTTATGGAGAAATGTTTACCATGAAAATGTTTACCAAAGCCTGAAGTGACAGGACAAGGCACAACAATTTTAAACTGAAAGAGGGTAGATTTTGATTAGATGTAAGGAAGAACTATTTTTTTTTTTTAATGGTAGGGTGGTGAGACACTGGAATAGGTTGCCCAAAGAAGCTGTAGATGTGTCGTCATTGGAAGCGTGTGATGTGGCGAAAGATGCCCTTGTCCATGGCAGAGGTGTTGGACTAGATAATCTCTAAAGGTCCCTTCCAAGTCAAACCATTCTATGATTCTACTATTTTCTTAAGATTTCTTGGGACTATTTACCTTCTGTAGTTTTTTCTAGAACTACTTGCATATTCTGTCTGGAAAATGCCAACCCATGGTGGTTGATTTTGGAGTCATCCTCCAGGTCGGTAGTCAGTTAGAATTGAGAGCCTTGTTATAAATTGCAGTCTTTCTGTTATGCTCAGATATTGATTGCAACTCATCCCACATAGAGTTTATATGAATTTGCATGAATATTAGAATTTATTCATTGTTTAAGTATTAGGGAGAAGTAAAATTAGTTCCTGTGAATACTTCACTTGTGTTTTACCAGACTTTTAATATTCCTCATTATTTTTGTGGGTGCAAATACATTGCAGAAGACAGTGTTTTATTTAGAATGCTTACAAAATTGGAGCTTTGATAGAAAATAGTAACAAACTTTGTTTTTAGGCAACGTTTAAAGGATGGACGGATATCATGTACGCTGCAGTTGATTCTAGAGAAGTGAGTGCAATATAAAATTTACTGAGTGAAAAAAATATGATTGATGTAATGCCTCTTGAATGTCAGTTGAAATAAAGTAAAATGGAAATAATAAAAATGTAAAGCCTTGATAAATTTTCTATATAGATCTATACACTATAAAGTAGTTAAGTGTATATAGTAGTTAATAGGTAAAAAAATTATAGCAGTAGATCTACATAAAGTATTACTAGTTTAATAAGTCACCTGTAAATAAAAAAAACTAATGAAATCTGGTTTCCTATTAGTTTGTTACTGAGATCGTACAGATTAGGAAAGAAATTTTTTCTGTGTCTCCAAAAATAACCCCAATAAACAAGTGACAGCACCTGCAATAGCTAATCTGGAGCTGCAGACTTTGGCGATCTCAAAAAAGAAAATGGCTGAATTTTGCCTGTTTTTCTGTTAATGCCAGTATTTATTTGCACCTCTCCTCTATCCAGCTCCTGATTTGAATAAAGTCCATAAGAATTTAGTTGAGTTGAGGAGCATACTTTTGTCAAATTTAGTAGGAATTATATGAAACATCAAATGTCATTAGAGAGAAACTGTCAGACAGAAAGGAGGAATGGCTGGTCTGTGTGTGCAGTTACAGTCACCTCTATTAAGTAGATTTTCAAGTTCAAAGATAAGGCAAGTCTAGGATATGCTCCAAAATGGCTGTTTTTCCCTGTTTGTCAAGGAGTTGCTGTCCAGCCGGATGCAACTTCTGTTTCTGCTCGGTATACTATAATTTGTCTTAGCTGTTATTTTTGATCTATTGCTGTTTTTTAATGTTACGTAGACAGACCAACAGCCCAAGTATGAGGACAACCTCTACATGTATCTTTACTTTGTTGCCTTTATCATCTTTGGATCGTTTTTCACCTTAAACTTATTCATTGGTGTCATCATAGATAACTTCAACCAACAAAAAAAGAAGATAAGTATCACGTGTTTCATTTTCACAACACTTCGTTGTTACTGAGCATTCAGCAAATGTATGCAAGGATAAAGCTGAGTGTCTGAAATTTCTCATAGTAATAGAAAGAAAAAAAAGGAATCAGCTACTAAGATTTCCTTTTATTCTATTCAAAATAATGAAATAGTAGTCTTTGCTTTTTAAGGCATTTGAAGTAATTTAAACTTACACCAAGTGTCTGAGTGTTCTCCACATCCTGTACAGCCCAATGATGTGTTGTACATCAGAAAGTTATGTGTTATTTTTCACTTACCCGTACAGTGCTGTGGCAAAGATATGTGAAAATGCAGATGACTTAATTCAAGCAGATGACAGGGAAGAAGAGAATATGCAAAAGTACAAATATCAAAATTGATAAACAGATAATGTATAGCAATATTGTGAAGGCCTTCTCAATTACAAATAGATGGATATAGACAAGTTAAACACTGGAACTACTGCTCTGTACTGTAAGATTAGAGAGGACTGGGAAACTGTCTCATGAGTTAGTAGTGAATTTGCAAGAGAAAGAAAATTGTTGATGTTTGAAAAGTGTGGGTTTTCTTTTCAATTTAAAGTGTTTCTATGATTCAAATGAACACAGGATTGTGTCAAGAATGGCAAAGTATGATGGCAAATTAAATTCTACTTGCTATTTAAACTATAAATGCTGTCTAAGGTCTACAGTAGTCTTATTTTTCTGTACACATTTGGAGCAGAATCATACTGGAATTTTTTTTTTTTAAAGTGAGCTAAATAATAGCCAGGCAGTACATAATTTCTTCATTTTTGATTCTAGATGGTTTGTCAAGTTTGATTCATTGTACTGAAAAAAGATAATGCTAGGCTTACTGCAGTGGAAACTTCCAGTACATCTTTCCACTTGAGATTGGAGTATGCAGTTTCATACGTTGCTGCTTCAGATTTTTTGAGTCTCTTGTCTGCAGACCCACATAATAGAAAGGAGGAGTTTGTGGTTCCAAACCTGACAATGCCTTCAGTTTCATGTAGCAAATAAACAAACATTAGTCACCTGTCTTTTGAAATTATAGATGCACCCATGCTCATAGAAATGTGCAGATCACACAGTGCGCGGCTACCCAGCAGTATTTTTCTTGTCTTTGTTCTGCCTTCACATTACTGAGATCTCTCAATTTTGGGCAATGTTGTTGGGATATGAGTGGGAAAGACCTCATGCCATAATATACTGTCCCTCTGTAATTAAACTATGCGTTTCTTTCATCCCTGTGTGCATCCTACTTGTATTACATTAGTTGCCATGGTAAAAACAAATGTTCCACTGTCAAATTGCTAACCATTACGGTCCTCAAAGGCATATGAGGTGTATCTCATTTTGAGACCACTATTATCCCTATGGACAGCACACTGAGACAAATATGACTTGTTCACTCTTGATAGCCATTACATCAATGAGGCAGCAGAAGAAATCCCCAGTTGAATGCCAGTTTCTTTATAGCTTCCTTTTTTATTTCCCACTGGGTAAAATCAGCAAATTCATTTCTTGTTTTTCTTCCAAAACCATTATTCTCTAAGAACGGAATTTTACTTGAATATTTGGCTTGAGGAGAGCATGCTAAACAAGGTCTCTTTTGACTTCTAAATCTTCATGTCTAAATGTATCCATAGCTGAGAGACTCAAACACATCTTCATACAGATTTATCACTACTTTCTCATCAACACTGACACTGCATTTGACATAGCCAGTGTGACAAAGTCACAGAATCACCTATGACTCTGAAATTCATTTCCAAATGCTGCTGTTTTGGCATCATGCATACCTGGAATGTACTTACAAACAAATGCATGAAAGAAAAAAGAAGTTACTCGTCAACATAAATTGTATTTCTGACAAGTGTTTATGTATTACAGATATCAGTTTAGATACCCTTTTACTCAGGCAACTATCCTTTTATTCAGGCGAAAAACCCCAGGGTAAGCCCGTGCTTTTGATGATCTCTGCACAGTGTAGGGGGATGATCAAGCCACATATACACTGGGGAAGTATTGCTGTGGCAAAAAAACACTGAACTGAGATACCTGTATTCACATGATAAAACAAGCATCCTGAAAAGTAGCATCAGTAATTTCTTTTTCCTCATATGGTTTCCCTGTAGGCATATCAGCTCTTGGTGAATCTTTCTACCCTTGAAGCTTTTTTATTTCTGGTTGATTGATTTACAGTGTCGCGTTTATGATGTTAGATTTATAAGTATCTATGGAATATATATTTTATGAGTGTTTTTTATGTATTTAATTGAATTAATCAGGTATGGGGTTTTTTTTTAAATAACAAATAGATAAAAGTTCTGGGGTTTTTCTTCATTCCTTAATGTGTTTTATTTTTCCATCAAGACTTGTCAGAGATTTTAACAACCTTTGAAATAATTACTGTATTTTTGTTTTGGTAACAATGTATAAGAATGAATACATAGGTCATAAAAACCATGTTCTGCAATACTGTGAATTAATGGATTTAAAGGCTTGGTTGTAATCCGTTCTATTTTTATTATTTTTTACCTTGGAGGTCAAGACATTTTCATGACAGAAGAACAAAAGAAATACTACAATGCAATGAAGAAGCTGGGATCCAAGAAACCACAAAAACCTATACCTAGACCAGCGGTAAGAAAGTGTGCTATTCCTTCATCATCTATATTTGGGAAAAAATTGCAACAGTTACATTAATTGTCAAAAAATTTCTCCCTTAGCTCTAAAATAGTTGAGGCGTAATTCAAGTTAGCCCTTCATTCTGAATTGAAACGTGTACATATTTCTGTTCTGAAAGAAAAATCTCTCTCATTTGTTATGCCTGAGGAAGTAGAGAATCAAAGAATCTGAAGAAATAGAAGCCGATTGGGTTTTGAGGGGAAAACTTACAGCTGGCAAATAAAGAAGTTACTGGACAGTGCTTTTCTTAGATTTTTCAGCCGTTTGCTTTGTTATATATTTTGGGGGATGAAGAAGGAAATGGGAGGGAGGAAAAGGGGATATTCATTATATACAAGATACTATCACCTTTTCTTTTTTCTCCCCTCAGAACAAATTGCAAGGTCTGGTGTTTGATATTGTAACAAAGCAAGCATTTGACATCACCATTATGGTTCTCATCTGTCTTAACATGGTTACCATGATGATAGAAACAGATGACCAGAGTGAACTGATGCAAAATATTTTATACTGGATTAACTTGGTCTTTGTTGTCCTTTTCACTGGAGAATGTGTTTTAAAAATGTTCTCACTCCGTTATTATTACTTCACCATTGGCTGGAATATTTTTGATTTTGTGGTTGTTATTCTTTCAATAGTAGGTAAGAAATTCTTATATTCAATATGGAATATAGTAAGACATATTAAATGCTCTATCTCTGACAAATTTTGCAGATTAGAGGAAATACTTAATTTCTCCTGATTATATAGGAAATGAAAAGCATACTTTATAGAGTAGTAACTTTCTTAGTAATTCTGTGTCAATTCTAATACTCCTTTTCCCAAAACTCTTAGGAAAAAAAAAAAAAGCTAAAATTACCTATAGCAGATAAAATTTAACTCCAGTTATAATTTCCACTAATTGCACAGTAAAGTTGTTCTTTATTCATATTTTGTTGTGCAAAATGTAATCCATGATAAAATGTTAACATTTTATTTTCATCTTTCACAGGTATGTTTCTAGCTAAGGTGATTGAAAAGTACTTTGTGTCCCCTACTTTGTTCAGAGTTGTACGACTTGCCAGAATCGGTCGAATCCTGCGTCTCATTAAAGGTGCTAAGGGAATCCGCACTCTGCTTTTTGCTTTGATGATGTCTCTTCCTGCTTTGTTCAACATTGGTCTGCTGCTGTTCCTGGTCATGTTTATCTATGCGATATTTGGCATGTCCAACTTTGCCTATGTTAAGAGGGAAGCTGGGATCGACGACATGTTCAACTTTGAAACATTTGGCAACAGCATGATCTGCCTCTTTCAAATTACCACATCTGCTGGCTGGGATGGTTTGCTAGCCCCAATTCTTAACAGTGGGGAGCCGGACTGTGACCCTAACAAACCTCATCCGGGGAGCTCTGTGAAAGGCGACTGCGGCAACCCTTCTGTTGGGATTTTCTTCTTTGTCAGCTACATTATCATATCATTTCTGGTCGTGGTGAACATGTACATTGCTGTGATTTTGGAGAACTTCAGTGTTGCTACTGAAGAAAGTGCTGAACCCTTGAGTGAAGATGACTTTGAAATGTTCTATGAAGTTTGGGAAAAATATGATCCTGATGCAACACAATTCATAGAATACAGCAAATTGTCTGATTTTGCAGCTTCTCTGGATCCTCCTCTTAATATACCAAAACCAAACACTGTTCAGCTTATTGCAATGGATCTGCCCATGGTAAGCGGTGACAGAATTCACTGCCTTGACATCTTGTTTGCTTTCACAAAGCGTGTTTTGGGGGAAAGCGATGAGATGGACGCCCTCAGAATACAGATGGAAGATCGGTTTATGGCAGCCAATCCTTCTAAAGTCTCCTATGAACCAATTACAACCACATTAAAACGAAAACAGGAGGAAGTGTCTGCTACTATAATTCAGCGTGCTTATAGAAGTTATCTTTTAAGACAGTCAGTAAAGAAACTTTCATTTATGTATCGCAAAGATGGGGTTGATCTGCTTATTGAAAAAGATATGATTATCGGTAAGCTAAGTCAGAACTCACCTCCAGAAAAAATGGATATGTCTGCGTCTGCCACATCTCCGCCTTCTTATGACAGTGTAACAAAACCAGAAAAAGAAAAATATAAGGATGACAAATCAGAAAAAGAAGACAAGGGGAAAGACAGAAAAGGAAATAAAAAGTAAAAGACATAAAGAGATTTTCCATGATGAGTGTTCACAAGCCTGAGATGATGTCATTTTTTTCAATAGCACTTTTATTGGAGGATTATGCCAAACTACAAGTTTTTACACGTTTACCCACTGCTACAGTCAGTGCCTGTATCAAGACAATGACCCTTCACTAGCAAACTCTCAGTCTGTAACAGGTAAACAACCTTGCCAGAAGAATGGTTTTTATTATCAGCTGGCACTAATGGAAGGGAGACACAAAATTTCTACTTGGACTGTAGGAACCCTTAATGGAGTGCAAAATTACCAGTCCTAATAAGTCTGTATTTTTGTGGAATAAGTGTATCCACTGTGTACATTTCATCTCCTATGTATGCTCTGTGTGTGTCAATTTCTTTCGTGATCTCATTTGCATTAATTCACATACTGCTACTTGTAATTCTGCTGTGCTGAGGGAATAACTGAATACTCTTGCAGAGAAACACAAATGTCAGGAATACGTAATCATGGCATCGTAATGTGAACATAGTTCTCTTCAAGCCACTTCTAAAAGCAGAAAACCAAGATTCCAGATTATTGAACCTCAGGATCTAGATCAAATGATAAAAATGATCAAATGATAAAAAAGAACAGAGCGTAGATAGAGAATTTATCAGAAAACAAAACAAGGGAATAATTTTCACAGAAGAGAGGTTAGTAGTTTAGTCTCTTGGTTTTAATAAACTTATGTTTAATACTTTTTAGTAATTCTTAATTTATTATAAAGTTAATTTCAGGTACAGTTATTTAAATAAATGATGCTACACACATAACTCCTGTTTGAAAAACATAGTACTTTCAGGGTCCAAAATATCTCGTAATTCCTGAGAGATTTAAACAGTTCTTTTCATGTAAAAGCTGTGAATGTCAAATTGTGCCTACAGGGAATTACTGAAATAAAAAAAGTCGTAGTCTTTTTTCAACTGTAGACCCCATAATTTCATGAGTAGCTTCCATACTTTGTTCCAAATTCTGTTTACACACTTCTTATTTCACATAAACATATCCCACTTAAGACAATCATCAAAGCTGCGTGTATAACTTGATAGCAGAGTACCTTCTGGGACAAACACTACCTTAATGTATACCTCAGGCTTAAATTTCCGTACTTTGGAAGGATGGGTCGTGTCAGAGACAAAAAATATGTACATCAGACGTGGTTTTGACCACCCAAGGCACTTCAGTCAGGTTTCCACTGTATGAAATGCAATCTTCCATAGAAAGCTCCGATGACCGAAAGGATGTACTTAAATCAGCTTTGTCCTGCATTGTGATTCAGATGACTTATTTTTATCATCAAGACTGACACTATATATGTAATTTAAATATCCTGTGTTGTTTAATCAATTGTTTCACACAGTGGTATCTGTTTGAACAAACAGACAGTGACCTAAGTACTGTATTTATTACATCAAATATGTACCCTAGTAAGTGTAGCTTATAACATTTCAATAGATAATATGATATATTCTGTAATACTCCAAATAATTGGGAAGCTTTAACTAATGCATGCTTGCTGCTATTATCCCACAGCTATTAAAGACTAAGATGGGAAGATATGTGTGTGGTAAAAAGAAAAAACCTGTTTGATGAGACCATCATTCCTCATACCAGTAAGCAATAGTTTGCTGCTATTACAGATTTTATTTTGTTTGAGTTTTGTATTCAGCAAATATGCAGTAAATAACCAGAACACACGGGATAATATATTTGCTTAAAATGTGGGGCTAGAAAAAAAACTTTTATAATATCTATTAATCTATTCCTGTTATTTTAAAATAATTTTATTTTATAACATTTTATACTTATTATAAAAAAACTATACATATATTCATGTTGTTAGTAATTCTTATTACTGTCTATCTGTGACACTTCACTATTGGAGAATCTAAGATACAATGTGAATTGGTAGTCAAAGTTTCTGCTAATTATATTAAACATATTTTAATATGGAATAGTTTTAAAAGAAATGGACAGTACAGTTCCTTTTCTGATCAGTAGGTAGGTCCTTGTACGTGAAACAGGATAGAAGGGTTTCTTTTGAAATTGTAGTCCTGTCTGTCAATTTTCAGGTTAATCTTAGTCATAGGAACATTGCTTTTCCCAGGTGTTAGTTACACAGTCTGCTTTTCTTGTTGATTCATACTGCAGTAGAAGCACTTCAAATATAATTTGTTATTCATAATCTTTCTTCATGAGAATGAATAGTGAACTTGTGCAATGGACAGTGGAATACCTTGCGTTTCTTACAAAAGAACTAAAATGTGGATGGGCTCCTGCTACTACTACAGAAAATAGTGGCTCATAGTGTACTGATGAACTGCATGCAGGAAGTTGTTTTACCAAAAATAACTACATTGCTAACAACCCAAAAGAATAAAGATAACCTTTTTACGTACTTGTTTTAGTCTTTGTGTTTTTATTGTATGAAGTTTATACAGATTAGCAAGTAGTTGTTGGTAAAATTAAGGGGGAACACTCTTGCAATGAGACAATGTGTTTTAGACATCTAGATCACATGTTGCTTTATGACTTTGATAGATATCAACTTGTCATGGTCTAGTTGAAATGGAATGCTTATATTGTCCTGACCAGAGAAGATTTTCTAGAATTCAGAAAAGAATCCCATTCCAACTATGTGATTTTTTTGTCAGAATTTTATGAGTTGCCCAGGAAGAGCTCCAGCGGTGTCCTCTGGTGGCCAAGTCCAATGGAGGATGTCTTCACCATCTTGCTGAGCAGCGGATCCAGCAGACGTTGATCACCCTGGGATGGGTGGTCTGGGATCTGTCACCGAAACAGCCCCACAGGGGGATAATGGAGTCACTTCAGTCCTATTCCTCCTCTAGAAACTCATTCTTGCCAAGAGAAGGGAAAAGGACCTGTTAGAGGTGTTAATGGCCACCACACAGCTGTCTTCAGGAACCAATGCCTTTTACAGAGTCTAACAGGCATGGTCCCTGGCAAGACGTTACCACATACAGGTAGCAGGATATCGGAGAGGGTGTGGGCAGGCGGACCTGTGCATTGAGTAATTAATGCATTTTTTTCTTTTCTCATTTCTATTGTGAAAGGTAGCTGCTGTATACTTGAGACAATATAGCTAAGAGGAAAAAAAACTCAAGTATTACACTGTGCTTTGAAGGACAATGTGTATGTTTTTAGTAACTATCTAATCTGAATTAAAACTTTTTTTTTAAAATCCAGAATAGTTATCGTTTTAATATCTTAATTGCTAGCAATAATTATACAAAGCAATATTGTAAATGCTTAAAAAAAATCTTTATTGAAACCATAATCAAACTGAAGTCACTGTACATTTTTGACTCAAATTCTAAACCTTTTAGTCCTTTGCAAAAAGAGGAAATATTTGCAAAGAAAAATACTTGCAGATTTCAAGTGTATGTAATTTAATAGGCATGTATCCTTTTATATTTCTTTGAAATTATTCCGATACACGTGGAAGTTATTTGCGTTTATGGAAGACACAGTTGACTTTCAGTCTCCCTCCTTAACATGCAAGTATAAAATATATTCAGGTATTAATGTTGATATAATACAGATGTTTCAGTGTAAGGGGTCAGTTATGTATCAGTATGCAAAACACTAAGCAAAATTCCCAGAACAGGAGGACACTGTACTCTGTTACTGTCCTGGTTCACAGAGAATGAAAAATTAATGAGAAAGGCTCCCTTAAAATTTTCTCAGAAAAGACCTTTCTTTACTCTCTCTTTCCCACCCAGGAATGTAAGTATATTTCATTTTATTTAATCTAGCAATTTTTGAAGAGTGAAGGTGCCATAAACCCTCCCCCCAAAAAAACAAAACAAAACCCCCCAAAACTGTATTAGGAAATAGAAGGGGAGAAGTTCTGGGTTTTTTCTTGTTTTGTTTTGGTTTTTT
>VYZM01019465.1:1919-13833 GCA_013398915.1 Dromas ardeola
CGGGACGGGCTACGGGCCGCTCTCGGCCGGTCCCGCGGGCGCTGCTGACCCCGGGCCCGGCCTCTCCCCGCAGGTGTTTCGGGACCAAGTGCGCGGGCTGTGCCCAGGGCATCTCCCCCAGCGACCTGGTCCGCAGGGCGCGGAGCAAAGTGTTCCACTTGAACTGTTTTACGTGTATGATGTGTAACAAGCAACTCTCCACCGGCGAGGAGCTCTACATCATAGACGAAAATAAGTTTGTCTGCAAAGAAGATTACCTAAATAACAGCAATACTGCCAAAGAAAACAGCCTGCATTCAGGTGAGGAGCGATGCGGGGCAGCGATGCGCTCAGCCCCAGCTTCTCCGCGGGTGAGAGCCTGTCCTCTCCCTTCTGCTCTCCTCCTTCCCACTTTTCTTCATTCTCCTTCTCTCACTTCTCTCTTCTTTTCTCCTTCTCCTCTCCCTTCTCCCTTTTTTTCTCCTTCTCCTCTCCCGTCTCCTCCTCTCCCTCCTTCTCCTCTCCCTTCTATCCCTTCTCCTTCTACTCTGTCTTCTCCTTCTCCTCTCCCTTTTCTCCTTTCTTCTCCTCTCCCTTCTCTCCTCTGCCCCGCTCGTACCGCGGTCGGTATTTCCCCCCCCCGGCTCAGCGTGCCCCTCTTTGCTCTCGCCCAGCCACCACCGGCAGTGACCCCAGCCTGTCCCCCGACTCCCAAGACCCCTCCCAGGACGACGCCAAGGACTCGGAAAGCGCCAACGTGTCCGACAAGGAGACGGGCAGCAACGAAAACGACGACCAGAACCTGGGGGCCAAGCGGCGGGGCCCCCGCACCACCATCAAAGCCAAACAGCTAGAGACTCTGAAAGCCGCCTTCGCGGCCACCCCCAAACCCACCCGGCACATCAGGGAGCAGCTGGCGCAGGAGACCGGCCTCAACATGCGGGTCATCCAGGTACCACCGCCCCCCCCCGCGTGTGTGTTCCCGGGCACCGGGCACGGCCCCGCCGCCCGCCCCGCACGCTGCGGGGGATGCGGCGGCGTGGAGGGACCGGCTCCCGGCTCCCCCCCGCACCGCAGGGCCGGGGAAAGCATCGTCGGCCTTTTAAATCGTTATTATCTTAGCGGCCCGGCAGTACCCCCCCACCCCTCCGCGACCGCCCCGGCCGGTCGGCAACGGCCAGAGCCGCGGGTTGGTTTTAGAAAGTCCTAAAAAGCCGTAAATGGTATCGAAATTAATAACCATAAATGTGAGGGGTTAATGGATAAATAAGAATGACAATGCACTGGAATTATTAAAAGGTTTATAAACCCGCAGCGCTGGGGGTAATGGGGGGTTAAAGGACCATTAAAGACGAGGTTAGATTGGAGAGTCTCAGTGTGAGGGTAATTAGGAGTAATCTTGTCAGGGTAATAAGAATTAACTCAATCATTCTTGACCTGCAACCGGCAGGGCCGCTGTCACGTGTGGGCTCGGCCCCGTTTCAAACGGATCGGGCCCCCCCTGAACAAAAGAGACCTCAGAGGTTGGGGGGGAAGATGATCCCTGGGGGGAGGTGGGGAGACACCAGCGATGGGGACACCCAGGACTGCGTCTCCCGTGACCGTCACCTTCTCCCATCACCCATGCAGGTCTGGTTCCAGAACCGGCGCTCCAAGGAACGACGGATGAAGCAGCTGAGCGCGCTGGGCGCCCGCCGACATGCCTTCTTCCGCAGCCCACGCAGGATGCGGCCGCTGGTGGACCGGCTGGAGCCTGGGGAGCTCATCCCCAACGGGCCCTTCTCCTTCTACGGAGGTGGGTAACGTGCTCCGACCGTGGTCCCTCTTCATGCTTGGCCAGCTCGCACACAGGCCGCACCGAGGCCATCTCGCCGTGCTGCGGCCATCCAAGCCAGTTAGCACGTTTCCTTCTTGGGTTCAATGAGCTTTGGGTGACATTTTGAGGCACCACTATTCAAACGCGCTCTCTTGTGTCTTTTCCACTTGGTTGCTTCGCCTGTGCGTTACCTTCCCTCTGTCTCTCCTTGTCCAGCAGATTATCAGAGCGAGTATTACGGCCCTGGAAGCAATTACGATTTCTTCCCACAAGGACCTCCTTCATCTCAAGCTCAGACACCCGTGGATCTCCCTTTCGTGCCCTCCTCGGGGCCGTCAGGCACTCCCTTGGGGGCCATGGATCACCCCTTGCCCGGACATCACCCCTCCAGTGAGGCTCAGCGCTTCACTGACATCATGTCGCATCCTCCCGGAGACTCGCCCAGCCCCGAACCCAACCTGCCCGGGTCCTTGCACTCCATGTCTGCAGAAGTTTTTGGCCCTAGTCCTCCATTTTCTTCGATATCCGTCAACGGTGGTGCTAACTATGGCAATCACTTGTCACATCCACCAGAAATGAATGAAGCGGCTGTGTGGTAGCTTTAAAACAAACTGGGTCTAAGTAAGTGATGATCATCTAGTCTGCTTATTGTTATGGTGTACAGAAATGAATAAATATAACATCTCTCCTGCCCTAAGACAATATTACCTTGGGAACGAACTGAATCCAAATCGCTCCAAGGCAAGCTTTGCTCTAGACCAGGACAATCTTCATGTTATGGTTGTATCAAACAAGCAAGGGGACTTTTTTGTACCATTGACAAAGAAACTGGTGAAGCTGTACAGTAACGTGCTGCCATACCGTAGGATGGCGTTAAGTTTGATTACCCTGTTGGATGTCATCCTAAGAGCCACAATCCTTAGAAACTTCTCGTTTAAAAAAAAAAAAATAATTGAATGAAGGAAAGGTCAAAGAAAAGGGGGAAAAAAAAGCTTCAAGAACTCTAGCGTTCCCGGTTAAGGATGGTTCTGGCATTATGAATTTGTTTGTTAATTTTTGTCTCTCAGAAAGTTCAACAACAAGAAACTCTTTTTAGCTTCAGCCATTTCAGCCTGCTGACTATCAGGTGGGACAACTTTCTTTTTCCTTTCTTTTTGTTTTGTTTTTTCCAAAATAGCAAATACTAAATGTTAAGCCCTCAGCACCAACTCTTCTACCTTCACAAAGCTACACATACAAAACCTCCTCATCATAGCAAAGGTCACCACCCAGACCTCTAACGAAAAATGACTTGAAAACAAACAAACAAACAAACAAAAAGTATTCTACCTTCACAGAGAGAGAAAAGCTAAACAAAAAGACTCTATTGAACTAAAAACAGTCAACTGTTTACGTCTAATGTTAAATTCAGGAGTTCAATGTTTTACTAATAAATCCTGTTTTAGAACCTCTTGTTCAAAAGCAAAATATTTTGAGCAACCAACCAAAATAGTTCATTTTCTTTTCTGTAGATGTTATAACAGATTGCAGGGCTTGTGGTTCACTGTGCTAGTTTGTAAAAGGTGTTGTTTACAGAAGGCAAAGAAAAAAAAACCCACAAAACCCAGACAGTTGCCAAATAAAGTAAATATATAGCACAAATACTGTAAGGTGCTTTGCACCAGCAACCCGAGAAGGTGTTGAAAAAGTGTTACAAGGTTAAAAAAAAAAAAAAACCAACAACAACAAACAAACATCTTTGCTAATTTTTAGTCCTGTTGAACATTCATGGAATTGTTAATATGACTTATATAGACCCACACAGGTTTTATTTTTGTGTCTTTAAAATAAAAGTCCAAAATATTTAAATTTTATGGTCAAATATGCAGTCAACAGCTGCTACTTTTTTCTTTATATATTAAATTTCTCATATGTCTTTTATTGTTCTAATAAACCTAAGCTTGTGTGACCTCCAGTGCATATTAGACCATTCACTGTATGAAAGAAAACATGTTGGATAAAATTTGTGCGTTTTTAATAAAATTAGAAAATCTGATGTTTAGATAACTTGTGTTTCATTCGATGTTTTAAGCAATTTTAAATGGATTCGCTCGAGTAAAAATAGCCCAGGGAAAGAACGAGCCGCTCAGCCGATAATCCTGTACAGCCCTTTGGCGTTGGCGGCAGTGGAAGCCCTGGCGTCGATGCCGAAAGCAGGCGGGGGCAGCCCCAGCCTTTCTTTCCATCCGCAGCCTCGGTCCTTGCAGGAGAAATAACATGCCACGCTCTACGTTCAATTTCCAACTTGGAAACTCATCAAATCGTGGAATATATTAACCTATTCTTGCTCCACGCGAAAACGTACTCAAAATGCTCATTTTATGCGTAAACAAAACTGTATTGTAAATGTAAAAAACTCACAAAGATATGGTTTTTAATTGATCCGGTTTTAGTTAAATGAATTCTCCGAAGGTAATTTTTCTTTTTTTTTTTTTCTCCTAATTGGCTGGGTTTGAACACAGCGTAACCTCAGTGTCATGAAAGTCGTTTTAATCCTTTTTTAGAGCTGATACAAAGTCAATTGTTTAATAGCGTTTGGTATATATGGAGTTCTCTGAAGGGCAGCGGGGGAGAATATTTTGCTTTGCACTAGATACATTCTAATTTTCTCGGAGAGAAATGAAACACAACAAAAAAATCCTGGGACCTTGTGACATGGCAGATTTAATGTTTTAATTCTAAATGATTGCAGAATCCCAAATATTCAGTTCTTCAAAAGCAAAAGCCTCCCTGATTCCGAGAGGACTTTGACTGTGTTAGAAGCAAAGAATTAGGTTTGGTTCTGAAAAGTCACTGGTTTAAATGTTTTCCACCTGCTGAGCTAATAGACAGGGATGAACTATAAGTGGGTATTTTCCTTCGTCTCTCAACTCATCGTGACTCTGGCTGGCTGCTTTTTTATTTTACATAGACACAGAAATTTACGCTAAAACACAGACTTTTGCATTCCAAGCGATTCAATTATTTATTTCTTTGGAATGAAGGGGGGGGGGAAATATCAAAATGCTTTAAAGTTGTATGATTTGTAATTTTCAATGGTGATTTTTTTTATTTTGTTCACAACCTAGTTTCTATGCCCAGCAGAGGGGCCACCTAGATGAAGCAATAGTTCACTTTAAACACAAATGTCTTATAAAATAATATAAAGATAAAAGCTAAAAACTATCTGCAAGGGATCTGTTAGTGTTTCTAAAAGAAATTCATGCTTTATTAAATACAGGGGAGACTTCTTAAACTCATGGACTCCGTGTCTAACTCATTTATTTGTCTTTTGTATCGCTGCTGTGTTTTGTTGCTCTGTTGCATTTATAGAAGCGAAGTACTGAGTGGTCTATTTATTGCAAACTTTTACTTATCTGGGCAAGTGCTGTTGATAAATAATGTTGGTTGCGCTTCTGGTCTATGCTGCTGTTTTATTGTTGTATCAACTATTTTAAATGGGAATTTCACCAAACAGGTTTATTTTGTAGAAAACATGTCTGCCACGTGGTTTTTCTTTTTTCTTTTTTTCCCCTTTTTTCATTCTTTTTTTAAATTTTTTTGTAATGAGGTATTTGTACAGTTTATTCTGTGTTAATTTAGGCAGCGCTGTGATTCGGTTCAGTTTAGGTGCGTGGTTTATGAAAGGGAGGGAGGAGAGGCTGTATTTTTCCCGAAGCTCCTGTCCCTTCCTTGGGGTCGTGCCCGTCTTCGGGGGGAGCCCGGGAGCCGGTCGCTGAGCGTATCTTTCGGTGCTTCCCGGGATCCGTTCCGGAGGCCCCAGCACTTTGCAGATTTGAATTCTGTGCTCTTCAGAGGGAGATGGGTGTTTCTGAAGACCCTAATCCAGCAACAATTGCACAGTCAAAACGCCTTTTGAAACCATTGTCGCGTTGGGTTCTTGTAAGCCCTTGTTTACAAGAGCGTTTCCATTGACTCCAGCGGCATGGCTGGGGTGAGCCGAGGGCTGCAGGAGAAGGGCCTGGGGAATATGTGTCGCTCGCATGGATTTTACATGTCCATTTTTTTTTTTTTAACTGCAGAAATCGTGGCAGTGAAACACGCAACTCTACTTCTGCGCGATCTCATTTCGAAAGCATTTGTAGAAGTAATTACTCTCTTTTGATCTTTCCCTCCTTGACGGCTGGTGGTTTCGGTGACCTTCACCTTGTTGCTATGTCCCAGCAGAAGGTGCAGCCCAGTGATGTTAAACCCCGCATCCGCTCACCCGTTTTTGGACGGCGTGGGGTGGGGTGAGTGGTGCACCCCCCGGCACGGATGAGGGGGGCTCCGTGTCCCAACGCGCCCGACCGAAGACTTGTGAGCCCACTGACCACGTACTAGGAAAACGGTGCCAGGCAGATACTGTAAGTATTATTCCTGTTGAGTTCATCTATACGCAGGAGGTATTTCGAAGGCTTAATCAAAGCATCTTTAAAATGCCGTGAGTTTCCAGCACCCAAAGAGCTCTGCTTTTGGCCCAAGCTGAGGGCGCAGCGTGTCCCAGCGCGTTGTCACTGTGCGATGCTCCCTCTGCCCTTGGTCCTCAGTCGCTGCTGGTGTCTCTCGACTCAGGCCTTCACTTGGGGAACGATGCGCAAAGATCCGTATCCCAGGAGTAAGAATGTATTTAAATTACGATTTGCAGACAAATGATGTATAGTATTTCAGTATGTGTATGCGTACCCAGCTGCTCAGCGATGGGTGCACGATACATATCTATAAATAAATACAATTTTAAAATATCAGTGGTGATTTACATGCTTTTGCCATCCTAGGAAGTGGCAGATATTGCAGCAGCCTCTCAGGAATGATTCCTTTTGCCACAGTCTGGATTTTTCCCCTGAACAAGAGTGTCTTATTTAAGCTTTGCATGTTCTTACGATATTAAATATAAGCAGTTTCAGTCTCCCTTTCTGTTACTACCCCTAGTAGATAATTTTGCATGTATTAAGATTAAGCAATTGATATATATCCTTAAATGCTGCCGACGCTGTTGAGCTGGGAACAGGGAATTGTGGTGCTGGAGCAGGTTCTGGAAGGTCTTTTATTTGTGTCTGCCGTGGCACTGGGGTGCTCAGCGTTCCTCATGCCAGCAAAATACCCATGAAGTTATAAATGAAATTAATGGGACCATTAAAAATATATTTTGATCATAAATCCTTCTGGGATTGCTATCTTCTGTTTCTTTTGCAATAGTATTTGTGGTGCTTTTAGCTATGGACTATGGGGTCGTGCGTAGAAAGCGGAGTTTGTTGTTGTGCGGAGAGTTTTTCCTTGGTTAAATGCGGAATTGTGATGCAGAAATCGAAGAGTTCCCGTGGCCTTGCAGTTAGCTGGCCTTCAAATGACTCAGTCTCTGTCTGTGGGGTGACGGTGCCTGGCGTGCTGGGGGTGCTCTTCGGGGGGCGATCTCCCCGCGGTGTGCTCACCGGCGGTGCGTGGGCGCGCTGGCGGCGGTGCGCGCAGTTGTGTGTGTTGTGCGAATCACGGGCTGGTTCTTGGAGAATCCCCCTGGCCTCTGCGTCACCCTCCTCGGGGACGAGGGGCACAACTGGCCTCTCCTTGGTCTTCTGTTACAGGCTGCCTTCAAATTCAGGAATAGCTCCGCTTTGCTGATATTTGGTGCACTGTTTAGAGAGCGTTTTTTGGCAACCGTGAGAATTAGATTGTTTTGGTTTTTTTTCCCTGCTTGGTTTTAATACAGGCAGAATCTGAACCTTTAGAGAGGCTGCCGGCGTCTCACGTGGTTTGGGATGAAACACTTGGCGCCGCTCATCAAGGAAGCCCAAGTTTGCAGGACAGGTCTGGTGCAGTGGTGTTGAAAGGTCTCGGTGCGGGGTAAGAATCGGTGTCCAGCACAGACTGTCACCGTCAGACGGGAAACACCCCCCCCACAGCTTCTGCGGCGCTGGAGCCGGACGCGTGCCGAGGTGCAGGGGAGATCGGTGGGGGTGAAGCTCCTGGCAAACGCTGCCCTGCATGGTCGTGCCTGGCCTCTCGGGAACGTCCCCGTGCCGGCGTCTCCACACAGGAGCATGCACACACGCCGTTTGCACAGGGAGCGTTTCTTTTTGTGGATGGAAAATAGATTTTTTTTTTTTTTTCTATGCCTAAAAAAAGGTTTTCTTCTAGTTTTTAAATTCTCTCCGGGTGGCCTTTAAAATTCTTACCTGCTGGAAGCATCTTTAGGCTGTGCATCTATTCAGACGCACTGTATTCATCATATTTTTAGATGTACGAACCATTAAGGGTTGATTAAATCTTTAAAACAGTGGTCTTTTTTTGAATGAGTGGTGGGTTAGGAATATCAGAAATACTCAAGTAAATAAAAACACGGAAGAAAAATAGTAATAAATATTTATAAGGCACGTACATAATCTAAATTTCCTGTTACGTAATTTGTTTTAGTGGACAGGTTTTACGTGTGCTTTTTCCCCGCTTCTCCCCATATTTTTTTCCTCTTCTTTTTTCTCTTTTTCACTGACAAATTGTGTGGCTGATTTAAAGAGAACCATCTTCAAATGAAATCGTACAACTGAAATGAAAATGGCTGGGTTTGGAAAATTACATTTGCTAGCCAAAGCATTGGAAAGATAAGCTCAGCTCCGGCTCGTCGCTATTTTTGGCTGGCACGCGGCCCTCTGTATATGGGTCAAATTCTGCCGTTGATAATGCAATTCAATTAAATTCAGGCGAGGGTGGCGTGTGTGGCTCCCGTGGCTCCCTATGGGAATCCCCCCGGCTCCCACCACTCCCATCCCTGAGGTGGGACCCGGCGCCGAGCGCTGGCGGCCGCAGGAGGACACGCTGAGCTCCTCGGTGGTGGCGTCTCAACGGCTTCACATTTCCAGCACGTTTCTTTATTTATATATTTAAGTAAAGAAATGCTCTGAAAAAAAATGGATTTGTATTAATAACCTGTAATTATCCAGACACACAAGGATGATACGGTCTTTCCCTGCCAAAGCTCCCATCTAATCTGACAATTTCCTAAAAGATGACAAGCTCCACAAATACCCAGGCGCAAAAGAAGCTGAGTGTGAGAAATTCAAAGTGCTTTCTTGTAGTACAGACTATTCAAGATTCACTTGTTTATCTGCTCTGTGTTGAGGATGTTATTTCCATTTTAGCAAATAAGCATGTAAATAAAAAGTAAAATTAAGAGGAAAAATGCCAAAGAAATTATGTCGGTTAGTTTGATGGCTTCTGCTTATAGTTTATAAACAGGCAGAGGGTTTTACAGAACATAGCCTGATGCAAAAAAAGGCTTTCATGATCGTCTTAAATTAAAATGTATTGATATAATTTTTGTACAAATATTCCCCCACATGATTATGAGTCCAAACCACGGCAGCATGGTTTGAGGGCATGTGAACCAGAAATTAAAACCCAGCCTCAGAGTCTTATTTAATTACCTTGCTAAGTGAAAGGCAAAAGAGAGAGAATAAACAGCGAAGAAGGAGTCTCTGTTGGGGAAATATTTTAACGACCCGTGACTGTCATACGCTGCAGTGTCTGTTTGATGGGAGTTTATATTGACTGAAATCTCCTGATCAAAAATTTTGCCTTTTCAGCTCCCGCGGGTCAGCGGAGCTGGGGTAAGCGGAGCAGGTCCCCTCATGGGGGGTCCCCCCCTTCTCCCCGTGCCCGCGGGAGGGCGGGTGCCGTGGGGGCGGCTGAGCCCCGTGGGATTCTCCCCTTTGCGTTCCTGCCGCACCGGTGTAAGCGAAGGATGCGGGACAGGAGAGAACCGGGTCTGTGAGCCCTGGCAGAGCCCCTCGAGTTTACAGTTGTACATATGTGAATTGTAACGCATTGCTGGGGAGGGGATTTGTACCCAACGATGGTCCCATTAGGCTCAGAGGGTGAAATCCTCATCTGACTGGCAAAATTTTTTTAGTGTCAAAAAAGCTGGCGACTTCAAGAAACCCATTTTTGACTCAAAAGGACTAACGCAGCTCACTGTATTTTTTATGAATTATATTGGGTATCTTTTATTTAACCATCACTAAACGCCTCTCCCTTTATTAACAGCGCTATTTATTACAGGTTGGGTTAGGGTAGAGGGCATCCCTTCTTCACTCTGCAAGATTTGAAAATGCAGTTATGCGGGTGGGTCTTGGCACTAATTCTTCGGTTAGGCAAGCGGTTAGTTACTGCTACGTAACTGTTCAGGTAAGCACTTGTTTCTGCTACTTAATTTTCTATAGATTTATTTCTCCAGGCTCCCCCCTTTGTTTATAATGGCATCTTTCACTCTGGAAACAAAATAGCTAGAAACTCAAAGTAAAAAACCTAGAAGCAAAGCCAGAGAAGACACAATGTATACATCTCCTGTTTTATAAAACCATGTCTTAGTGAAAATAATTAAAAAACAGATAGCAGTGCTTAATTTCACATTGCTGGAGCAATGGCAAACCATAACGTGTAATGCAGAGCATTATAGCTGTCAATCACGCCATGACAAAATAAACAAAAACTACCAAATAAAGTTGAAATAGGATTGAAATACTCAACTCAGTATAAAATCCAAGGGGTTTGCTTGCAATGAAAACATGCATTTTTTTAGTAAACATTAGTTCTTATATAAATTGAACTGTTTATTGTCTTCACAGTGCACAAAATCACACAGTTCTGTAGGGCAAGTCGTGGGGCATGTGAGAAGGGGGTGAGATGTTTGGGTTTTTTTCCAGTCGTCTCCTCCCTTTGTCCCTTCGGGACCCTAAGCCCCCGTCCCAAGGTGGTGGGTGCCAGCGGGCGGCCGGGGCTGCTGGCGGGGCTGGTAATTAATGATATTCCTCTGCCCTCTGTAGGAGAACTGCCTGCACTGAACACTGCTGCTGCCTGGCCCGCGCCTGCCTGCCTTCGCGTTGGAAAGCATCTCTGCATTCGTTTTTATAGCATTTAAAACCAGATGAGGAGTGGGGAAGGGTCTGGTGTTGACAAGACGGGGACGAGCAAGCTGCCCAGGCGATTCGGCCCCGAGCCAGCGCTCGAGCCGGTACCCAGCCCCAGTTCGCAGCCTGGTGCTGGCACCATCGCTGGCAGAGTCTCAGTGCTGGCTGTGGAAAGGCCAAATTCTGGGGTGCAGGCTGACCCCCTGGAGATGATCCTGGTGGGGGTCTGGAGCTCAGACCTACATCTGCAGCTCAGAGTCGAGATGCTGATTTGGGTTCCTGCTCCCTTGTAACAAAATACACACCAGCATCTATTGCCGCTCTCCAACCCCAGGTCTAACCTTGTGTTTTGGGGCCACCTCACCCCACAGAGCAGCCAGGAGAAGCTGTCAGGGTGCAAACCCAAGAGATCCCATCCTTGTTAATGCTCTCAGCAGGTCCCTCCGCGCATCCCTTTGCTGCTGCCAGGTCCCTCTGCATCGCTTTGCTGCTGCTTCTAGGCTGGAGCTTGGCTAAAGCGCCCCAGGAACTTTGGTGCTGGTACAGACTCACTGAGGTCGGTGTAACGCTGGTGTAAGGACCCACCTGGTGTAAATGGGGTGTAAGGACCCATCTGTGCCCAATGACTAGGGCCAACCACAGGACCCACCTTTCAGGTCTCGCTGCTGAGGAGGGACCCCGGCTTCAACAGGGGCCACAAAACATTTAACGTGTGGGACAAGAAAAGAATTAATTCAGTTCTGCATGGTTAGTAGCACTAAAAACAAGTGCGATGTTGACTTAAAAAAAATAGTTGTGGCATTTTTGCATCATATAACACGACTTTGCTTTTATTTGGCTGTTACTCCAGTGCTGCTCAGCTTCCGAGCGCTGGGCAAACGCCAGTTCTCACGACCCCCATGTATATAATTACCATTATTCCCCCCTTAACGATGGAGGGACTGGGACAGCCGGCCCCCCCCGGGTGTGTCTGTGTGGATATTTCCATTTATCACCGTTATCCCTGGCTCTGCGCGCCGCACACCTCAGCCCAGACGTCCGCCAGACAAAGGGCGGACACTCCGAAGCCCCGGGCCCCCCTAGGCCGGTCCCCCCGCCCCGCAGCGGCCGCTCTCCCCGGCTGCGGCCCGGTGCCGGTGTGCCCCGCGCTCCCAGCCGGCGGGCGGTAGGACCCTGCGCGGCCCGTTCCCGCGCTGCCCCG
>VYZM01019465.1:14228-118850 GCA_013398915.1 Dromas ardeola
TGGGCGCCGCCGTCACCCCCAGCCGCGGGCGGAGGTCGGCTCTCCGCGCTGTGCCCACAGCCCCGGGCGGCCCCACAGCGAGCGGCGCTCTGCCCACCGCCAGCCACGGCACCGGGCCCGGGCGGGTCGCGGCCGGGGCTGCCTGAGGGATGGAAGTTACCTCAGGGCTGCCAGAGGAGCTACCTCAGGGATCGAAGTTACCTCAAGGATCGAACTTACCTCAGGGATCGGGCTTACCTCAGAGCTGGCCGAGGGGCCGGGACTACCTCAGGGATCGAAGTTACCTCAGGGCTGAGTTACCCCGGGGCTGCCCCGGTACAGGCCCCGCCGCAGGCCGTGCTGTGCTAGGAGCCAGGCTGGGGAGCGGATCCGTCTGGAAATCTCCAGGAAAAGGGACGTAAAAGGGCAGCGTTGGGGCAGGACGGCACCCTCTGCCTGTGAAGTGCAGCCCTGGGAGCAGGGAGGAGGCTCGGCCGATGCTGTCGCTGGTGACTCTCCTCTCCCTCACGCCAGGTGCTCAGGGCAGACCGCGGCATGCTGCACGTGTCGTGTTTGATGCTTTCCAGTGTCCAGTAATCAACTTATCTTTTTAATCAAGCTCCTTTTGCCTTAGTTGTGAATTTTGAGACATTAGTCCCTTTCCCCGTGACACATAGGTGGCTGTGTCATCTTCTATGTTTCCAGGCTGGTGCCTGCCATTTCCTTGACTTACCCTTTCCAGAGCAGAAGCAGAGTCTTCCCGTGGACCAATAGAACCAACCAAGCCATGAGGCAGGACCCGTGTGAGTTGACCGTCACACACTGACAGCAGTTGGCTTTAGGAGGTACTAGGCTCCAGTCATGCTAAATGTTGTCCCAGCTAGCCTGGTTCTTCTATACAAGCATCTGTGAGAGCAATAGTATCTTGTAAGCGACATCTTAGTAACTATTGAGGAAATTAATGTAGTCAGCAATGGTGTCTTCCCATTTTAGTAATCGTGATTTATTTTCAGACTTCATACTTTAGTGGTGCCAAGACTGAGAATACCAGGAGATCTGTCAAGTGCCACAGGTCATTCTGCCCCTCTTGCCCAGTTGTTCTTTGGTGCCGAGCATCTTGCCATCCTCTTGTAGCTGCAGGGACTATATTTAGACCAGATCTTGTTGCTTTGATTATGAGCAGGAGATTTTTTTGCTTCTCCCCTGCCTCAAGTAAACACTATATGTGAGGCATTAACATTTCCAAACACACATTAAAAGAGCACTTAGCGATGTTCAGCCGGTTGGATCACTCAATTGGTTGAACAAAGCTAACCCTGTAATTTTGCGTACAGGCTGTCTTGCACATGAATGAAAATAAGGAGGGAGTAAGATATGATGTGTTCTCTTTGCTGGACTGGTCGGTTCCTGTGTCCTGGAGAAGATGGGTATGAAAGAGGGTAATAACCACAGTGAAATTATTTTCTCTGTTTAGCCATTCTCAAATGTTTACCTATTTATGTGGCTCGTATATATAGCAAGAGGCCAAAGTGCATCTGAATTGCAGTTTTCCTCATTTAATCTGTAAGCGTGAAGTGAGTGAAGGCATTCCAGCTTTCCTGAGTCCTCCACCCAGAGGAATACACTTCTTGTGAGACCCTCATGAATCGGTGGAAGGGCTTGGATAGGCTTAGTCTGTAGTGCTTTGTGCGGGTTCTCGAACAGAAAGAAGAGGCAGGGAAGAAAGTGTGAAAGTCGGCAATGTTCATCCAAAAAAAATAATTCATCAGGATTTTTGGCATATGTTAATAAATATTCATCTCCATATTGCAGGTGAGCCTTGTGGTACCAAACCTCTATATGGAGAAGTCCAGAGTACTGAGAGGGGAGTTGGATTTGGTCAGTTCACATAACCTCTTCCTTCCTTCCGCAGAGGTTAACCTGGCAGATGGGAGAACACCTCTGGCCGCAGACATGTTACACGATGTTTTCTGAAAAATAACCTTGTAGCTGTTTTATCTCTTCTGCTAGATCTTAAGTATGACTTTGCTCAGTAGTTTCTAGGCAGGACTGATGCTGATCCACACAAAACCCAGCTTTGAGGCTTTTTCTCTGTCTTTGATTCCCCAGCAACCTTTCCCCCTTTGCAGAAAAATAGCATACTGGCTTTCCTTCACCAGGTAGGGAAGAGCTTTGTTCCCTCTCAAAGCCTAAAAGTCAGACTCTTACGTGAGGCTGTGTTGCCATCCAGCTCGCCTTTGCAGTATATTTTTGTTTGTAGAGTGTGAGGAGTTTTCCCTGGCTCCTTCCTGCAGCTAGTTCTTCTAGTCTGAAATTCAGTTCAGTTTAGACATCCCTCCCCCCTTTTTTTCTTCTACAGCTACGGTTGCTAAAGTGATTGACAAATTTGAGGATGAAACTGCAGATGACATTTTCCCTGTTGGTGATATACGAAAAAAAGCTTCAGCCTCTCTCTTGGAAGCTGATAAAAGGTACAGTGGAAAAGCTACATCTCGCAAAGCTTTGCAAGAAGAACTCTGGGGAGATGCTCTGTCTGAAGAAGGATCTGGTAAGAAGTCTCATTTCTTTCCCCTTTTTGCTAGACAACTGAAAATTTGATGTTAGCATGTTAACCGAGCTAGTGCTATCTGTACTGAGATGACAAATTTTAGGTCCCTGTTACAGGGCAATAAACAGGTACAATTAGGTTGGACATCTTGAAGTGCCATCCTGAAATTCAGGCCACGTTTTTTGGCCTGAGGGAAGGGGAAGTCCCAAAGGGGAAGTCACTTCTACACATTGAGGAAAGGTTGTGACTAAGTGTAAGGTGGGGCTCAGCACACTGACTGAACATTATGTGGGGGAAAAGGAACAGCTCCCGTTTTTAAGCCAGCATGTCTTGGGGACTGCAAGTATATTCAGATCTCATTTTAAAAAATGCATGTAGCAAATTCTGATCACCTTGTTTGCTTATCATGTCATTGTTTCATTAGAAAGCTAAGCCATAGATCTACTAATCTTTGCTGCAGAAAATATGAGCTGATACCTTTTTGTGGGTATGTCCTTGTGTTTCCATTATTTAGCCAAAACAGAGAGTAACATCATACACAGATAAAATGGAGTTTGGAGCTCAAATAGCCCAAACCTGTAGCTGTTGATGATGTATACTGCAAAGTGGCACATTTTGCTGGTAAGTAAATAACTTTTTTCTCTTTTAATTATTAGCGGAAGAAGCATTAGGTGAATGGTACAGTGGCAGTGAAGATTCAGAAGAGAATGGCAGCTTAGGCAGTAAAACAAAGGAGAAGCCCAGCAGTGCTGGCAGTGACCAGGAGGATGATGTGGAAGACGATGAAGAGACAGATCCATCTGTCAAGGCCAAGGCACCAAAGTTCAGTTTCCAGAATATCGCAGACTTCGAGAAATTTACAGAGGGGATGGATGATGTTGGAAGCAGTGAGGGCGAAGACGAAGATGATGCCAGCATGGAGGAAGGAAGTGATGAGGAGGAATATGGGAGTGAAAACCACAACAATATAAAGGAAGCCAAAGACAGCGAAGATGATGGGGGGATGATGACATTCTCAAAAGGACAAGAGACTGAAGAAGCAGAAAAAGGAAAAGCTGTGAAGAACCAGCTAGGTTTGTGCATGTTTGCTTTGTATTTTGACAAGACTTTCACCTTGCTGACGCTATAGAAACTGGCCATGTTAGGAAGCACTTCAGCATGTTAACGTGCTGTTAGCATACAGCACGTGCATGGTACAGCAGCCCTAGTCATTTGCAAATGTTCTGCCAAATCTGCTATGCAAACTGGTGTCACTGCTGGTACAAAATCTCATGTTATGAAGTGTATTTATCCACTGGCTTAATTGAACCACTACTGAGTATACTTGTAGTATTGGTGGGGATGGGGACTTCCTACGCTGGTAGTGCTGTGCAGTGATGCTGATACCGCTTCTGTTTCTTTTCAAGATGTAATACTGAATGCAGTTTTTTTCTATCTGTCCTATTAAACTGCCAACCTCAATTTGCAGCAATGTCCTTTTAAACAGTAAAGCAAAGGGATGACTTTTTTTATGAATCACAGAATTACAGTCAGGATCACAGCATGGGATGCTGCTCTGTCCAGAGACACCTTGTGGTACCAGTTTTGTGCTGGGTCAGGGAATGCAAAGATTTGCCCTAACCAGGAGTAATGTAGCCCAAAGGAGAGGGCCTGTGCTGTTCAATCAACAGCTCCTTCACAAGGAACAAGTGCTTTGGCTTGCTGAATAATTCTTTTATTTTCTCTTTGTTATGAAGCACTGTGGGATCAACTGTTGGAAGGGAGAATCAAGATGCAGAAGGCGCTTCTAACGGTCAACCGGCTTCCGCAGCCAGATACTTACCCAATCTTCAGAAAGGAAGGTGGACAAGAATTTGACAATGCCGTCGAGAACTGTAAGAATTCTTTAATCTTTCTACTTTGGGTAGACTTTGCTGTAGTCTGTATGTTTTGCCTGTGCAGGGAAGTGTTAATGGGACAGTGAGGGCTTTGAGTTGCGTGTGTCTGTAATATTAGCTGCTAGTTTGTATTGCCTTAATCGTTAATTGGGTACCATGCAAACAGAAACCAAAAAGTGTTTCCTACCCCAGACAGGGAAGATGTCTCCTCTCACCCATGTTTGTATATACCTAGTTGATCTCTGCTGATGGCCTGTCCTCACTTCTCTGATGTTGGTAAGCCTCAGCTCAGGTCCTGCTGCTATTTCTAGTTCTTGTGGGGACTGAAGTTTGCTTATCAAATTTAAGTTTGATGCTGCCTCTTAGAAATAATTGGTTTGGTTATTGCTGTTTGGTGCAGAGTTGGGATGCTTCTTTGTCCAGAGACATCTTGTGGTACCAATTTTGTGCTGGGTCAGTGAAGGCAAAGATTTGCCTTAACCAGGAGTAATGTAGCACAAAGGAGAGGGCCTGTGCTGTTAAATCAACAGCAAATATCTTTTCAGTTTGGAGCTGCTCCATCTGTTTATTTCTTAGGATCACTATTAACGATACTGATCTGATGAGATTTGTAGCAGATTCTCCAATATGTCAAATATAATGTGCATGCTCCAGTTAACAAGTGCAAAGTACTCAGCTTCAATGTGTTGCGGATCTACTTAATTTTCAGAATTTCACATCTTTTTTTACTGGCCTTAAGGTAAATGCACAGGGATATAAAATGTCTGGTATGTTATCCTTAGGAATACATATAAACTACTGCAAATTTGTTGTTTTCTGTTAAAAATCATACAGATGACAATGTTTATACACAGATTGTTCTTTTGTGCCCACTAATCCCACTAGTCAGAAATTAATGAACTTCATAGGATATTCTTCCAGTGATTTTGAATAATAAAGATAAGCCCAGTAGGGTTTTAAAGCTTGCCACGTCGGTTATCCCTTTCACTTCTATTTCTTCTTTCCCAATCTTGAGGTACTGCTGGCTTTCCAGAATGTTTCAGCTCCATAGGTTAATGCCAAGTGGAGGATCCCGAGAAGCCCCCTCACGTGAACCAGTCTGTAGAAAACACTGTAGTGGTGTCTGCAGCCTTTCACGCTAAACATCAGATATGCCATCTGAACGGTCTGTTTTGCCGTGGCTGCATCCATTCAGCCACACCGTGTGCCAGTTTGTACATGCTGTAGTGACGCCTGCGCATTGAGAAATTTTGGCCTGGGCTGGCACAAATCATCTTAAAACTGGATTAGGAACTTTCACCATCATCAAACCTGACCCTGAGTCTTACCCCTACACCAAGTTCTGACTATCATCTTACGGCTTATATATGGTCTGAACACAGTAGCTAATCAGCTTATCTGGAGTTACAGCAGGTGAGGTACTTTATATTTTAAAGTTAGCACTGCTGCTTTAAATGAAGTGATTAAGGAAAGAAAGGCGAACTTCCAACAATACTAAGCTGACCTTTCGGTGAAATGCATGTTATTAATGTATTTAATGAGATGCATTACAAACTGCACCGAGCACCATGTTTCATTACAGGTCTAAAATGCAATATCATTAAAGACCTTTAACAGAAACAATGGTTGACATTTTGATATTTCCCATAAGCAAAATGTATCCAGGAACATGGAGTATAATACTGTACACAGTACCGCAGAGAGGTTAATCTTTCTGTTGTCCAGAACGCTAAAGGAAAATCCACTGTTAATAACTGTTCAGTGATTCCCTCCCCACCTTCTTTTCATAATCTGGGCAGGTAAGATGGACTAGTATATGCTGATGTTCCTGATAGTCTGGGTTCGTCTTCTGTATTTCATCTGTGAAGACAGCAAGAAAATAAAGCTGGAGTGACCTGGGCAAAGTTAGCAGAGGAAGAGCTCAGGCTGGCAGGTGGAAGTAATGAATTTAGGAACATTCTGGTACTATTACACTTGATTAGTGTTTTCCGGTGTTCTCTAAGGGACCAAATTTACATTCCTTTTTTAATTTCTATTTTTTTAAAATACAAGAGTAAACTAGGTTACAATAAAAAGTAATTTTTGCTGAGCTGCACTTCACTGCCCTGCAAAGCCGCTCTTTCCAGAAGTTACAAAGTGCGAAGCATGAAAAAAGGGGTAAATTTATACATGAAGATCTTATGAAAGACTAGGGATGTAGTTGGTGTTATGTGGCAAAGACCCATTTCTCTCGCGCTTTGCTGTGTTGGGCCCTTGGAGAGGGATTCATGTCTAATCAACAGCTAGAGCTTTACTCCGTGGGCAGTCTGAGCTGTGTTACAGCTTCTGCCTGGGGAACAGGGCTGTGACCTGTCAGTTCAGGAGGTGAAACTAAATCCTTTCTGAAAATATATGTCATAATATATTTAAAGTTCTTCCATTAATTGATGCACCTTGATTTATGAGGGGGGAAAACCCCTCACTTATTATAAATCATCTTCCAATAAAAGTCCTAATTTTTATTCTCAAGTGGTTTAGTGGCTTCTATAAAAATAATCTTTTTTACTTTACCCAGCCCATCACTATTTACAATAGACATTTCTGTTTCTTGTCCCAGTTGTATTACCAGCTTGTGGGTAGGATCCCATTCCCTGGAGAGGAAAAATTAGAATTGTGCATGAGAAAGTTTAAAGTTGAGTGGGAGACAGAACTTCGCAAATACTGAATGCTGAGGTGGTTCCATTGTACGTGATGCGCTTCACTCTTGAACAATAATCATGACATTGGCACTGTTTTGGACTGGATGATACTCTCCTTTCAGGGAAGCCTCAGCACTTCTGTCCAAATACACGAAATAAATTTGGCATGCTTTCATCGTCATCACTGAATAGGAGGAAATGATTCGGTGTTCAAGTTGCACAAAGAAGCTGGTGCTAAAAATCCGGACTCTGGGTGTACCCTGCTGAGGGCAGGAGGGCACAGAGAGTTCTCGGCACCCAGCTCGCTCTGAGGTCCTGGGCGAGTCCCTCGCGTCCCTTTGAAAGCCGCCCTAGAATGCGTTCCGTAGTTTATCCCAAGTCCTTCCATTGCTTGTGAAATTTCTGCTTTGTGCTCACAGGAGGGATGATTTTTTTGCAATGGAAGACAGTCCTTCCTATATTTGCCTCTTTGGTATCTCCCACTTGTGTCAGCCCTCTGCGCAGCTCGTGGTGGTCGAGAAATTCCCTAAGGGACTGAGTATAATTGTGTTAAAGAGTAGACAGCAATGTTCTATACATTTGCAGTTTTAAAGCCAAATCTGAGTGGAAATGGTAAGGTCACGCTTGTTTTCCAAATTTTGAGGTTGGAGGTTACAAAACCTGAACTGTTTAATTTATTATTTTTGTAATCTTTTATGCTTTTTTTTTTTTTATTTTTTTTGTGTTTTTTTTTTTTTTTTTTAAATGATACAACATGCCTTGGACAATCTTGGATTCCTGAGATCTCAGGTTCTGGTGGATGATTTACTACAAAATTGCTTGTAAATTGAAGTAGAAAATGTTTTGCAGACCTGGCAGCTTTCAGGCTTCACACCCATTTGTCACCCAGCATTTCCCTTTGTGTATAGAACAAGAATTAATTAGGCTGCACTGCAGGAAAAGTTTATGGCCATAATTTATATAGGATGAATTTCTGTTTAAAGAAACAGCATTGCTTTGTTTGCACTGTCTTACTGTTTCTTTCCCTTTTTAAAAAAAAATAATTAATTATATTCCAGATTTTTTTTTCTGTCACCCTTTTTACATACAAATTGGAGACCAAACTGTGGTCATGGAGCTCATGTTTTTTCCTGTTTTGCGTACATGGGGAAAGTCTGAGTGGTTTTTAATGCTGAAATCACAGTGGCTGGGCTCTGAACGCAGCGCAAATGTTTAGTGCACTGCACACGTGTGAGGTGCTGCTGCCTGGAGTGGTCTGTTTCGCCAAGATACATTTGTATTCTCTTGCACCGTATCTTCCAGTCTAGTCCAGGGCTGGAGATGTTGCCTCTGTTTGGGGTCTTGCACGTTCAATTAATGTTTTTCATAATCAATGCAAGTCAGAATTTGCAATCTGCTCCTGATTTGCACATTAAAGAGACCCATTAATTAAAAATTCCAATCCCTGGCATGTTCCCGCAGGATCCTTGCATTATTTACATAGAAAAAGAGTGCAAGGTGCAAGTTTCTGTGCTGTGTCTCTGCACAGATTGCATGCCTGCCATTCATATTTCGATGTACGTTTTCAAGGGGGAGGAAGGTTAGAAGTGGGTGGAATGAAAATGTCACAAAAAATTACCTCGAGGGCAAGAAAGAGCCGAAGAAGAGGTGGGAGCAACATTAGTGAAGCCACATCCAGTGTCAGGAATTAAACAGGTCTTGGGTTTGGGGCTTGTTATGTTAAATCTTGATTCAGTGACAAAAAAACCCTCAGCTAATTGGAGGGCAGGAGGGCAACAAGAGCTTTAAGAAATGATATCTCTCATCAACAGAGGGTAGAAGCTCTTGTTGTATGTGCCCTGGGCAGCTGGGCTTCCCAATACGGCCATGTAGTTCTGTTTGTGCTATTTTAAGTATTTTCTCTTCACAATTCTCGTTACAAATACTAAGCTTGGAATGTTTTGGTGACTAGTAGTTAAGCAGTGATACTTTATACTTCACAAAAGAGCTGGGAATTCTCATTTTTAAATAGTATAATGTGTTATTTTCAGTTTTTAGTTGGCAAGATGAGGAATTAAAAACATAGAAACATGGGTGAGGCTCTTGCAGAAGGCAAGATGCTGAGGGAAATAGCAAGACTTTAAACAGATGAATAGTTTTCATATATATATGATTTCACTTTCCAGGAGTTCAATAGGTCCCTGAAATGTAAACTACCAGTTGAATTTTTATTTTTTTTTTGCTTTGACTCCATCTGTCAGTGGATTAAGAGAAAATAGTGGAATCCCACGTTTCTATTCTTTAGCATAAGCTCAAGATAAGTTGTTTTGGAGAAATGGAGAAAATACTGGGTTTGGTAAAAGGTAGACACGCGGGGTCTGTAAGAATGGATTTGCTCACTGAAGGAACAAAAGTGGGGACAACAAATATTAACTGTTATTTACATTTTGTAGAGCTGTGGAGAAGTTATACAAAGGTTTGTGATCAATAAGAAAATAACCCTGAATAAAGTGAATCAGATAAAAAAAAAAAAAAGTCAAATGAAATGCTCCATGTGCTTGCAAGGCCATTATCGCCACACTTGCCTGGGTTATTAATGCATTGATGGCACAGCAGCGGTGAGCTCTGCCTGGCAGCAGCCTCAGCTTTTCAGCACAGCGCCTTGTCTGCTGCTAATAGGTAGAAAATTTTGTACAGCTTTTTAAATTCTGCTGAAATTTCTGCATCTTTTCTCAGCTCATGGTGATGTTTGAACTTTAATTTGTATTCCCTCTGGTCAACTATATCTTATTTTTCTGATCACTGTGATGTTACTCTAGATGATTCAACTATGGACGTTCTCTGTGGCCATGAGCTAGTGGCATTGGATCCACGCACAGGATGCAATTCCTGTGTTCCTTGTATTCGAGGAGGATGTATTATCTAGAAGAAACTTTGTGTCCCCCATCATATGGCATTTCTGTAGTATCCCCTTTGAAATCCCTCCAGAAGAATTGTTGCGTTGGGCTCATTCACACGGAGAGATGAGCTTATACTGGAGACCGGGTTTTAAAGAGTGCCGCGGTTAGCGCAGCTGGGTGACCTTGCTTACTGCATGAGCACGCTGCACGGGGACCCGAGGACAGTAAAATAGTGCATTTTGCCTCTTGGGAATAAGTTAAGTGTAGTGGTGGATACCAGTCCTTTTTTGTACCCTGCCAGCAGTGCTCCTTGCAGCCTGTGTGGCATTATGGAGAGTGTGGGCTTTTGTGGCCACTCTAGGGATGTAATTACACCTTGAAATAGGAAATGACCGTTGCTGCCTGAACAGTGGTTCCCAGTCCTGCCTTTCCTTCTCCATATTGAGTTGGGACTGAAGAATACTAGAGCATGTGCACCTTTTACGTCCTTCAATATGTATTTTAAATGAGGGGCTGTGAAGAAACTTTATTCAAAAGAAAGATGTGGAAAGATGAAACAAGGGAAATGAGTGTGAATTACATGTAAAGTTTGCAGGAAGCAGCTCACTATTCATGATCTTTCTTTAGCCAGTAGGAGCACTTCTAGAACTTTGCAGGACTTGCCTGGGACTGCACAAGTTTGGGTGTTTGGTGCCTTCTGGGAAATGAAGGAGGTGTTGACATTTGTTCCTAAAATGTGCAGTCCAGTCCAAACACTTCAGTGTGCAGTCCAGTCCAAACACTCCGATTGACCCAGAAGTGTCTGTTTCTGGAGTGGAAGTAGGTGCATTTGTAGGGAGTGTGCTGGTAAGGGACTGTGCTTCCGCTTGGAGCTGTGTGGACCTTTATAACTGCCTGAGTTGGGCTCTTGGTACGGCAGGTTGGTTAACTGCTCCCGTGACAAATATCTGTGGTTTGTGACTAAACAGCACATTTGTGGACAAGGCTTCTTAAGGATGTGATTAAGAATCCCACTTACGTTCATTGCCAGCAGGAGACTTCCAAAGATGCCATGTGTTTTCTGGTTTTACATTCTTGCATATTAAACGTTTATGTATGAATGCTTCACACTGACTGTCTTCATTTTCTTCTGGGTTAGTTCTGTAATATTTTGCTGAAAAGGGACTCAGGACAGAGGGAAAGATTCTATTTAGTATCTGGTTAGTGTATGGTTTTTTGTATGTTCTCAGTGTCTTTTATTAGAGGATTTTTTCTGTGTTCTGTTACTCTGATTCCTGATCTTTAAAAAAAAAAAAAATAATAATAATTACAGTCTGTGCAACATCCGGGTAAGTCATGTCAGAGAAGCTGATTAAGCATTGACTATGGATAAGATTGAGTCTGCTTTAGGTACCGGAGAACCTCTACCACTTCCTGTAAGGGAGGATGTGTCAGGGAAGGTGTCCTCCTCTCCGGTCGTGCAGCGTGCTCCCTCTGATGGGCTCACCCTCTGCCTCGCTCCTCGCCTGCACCTGGTTGTCATTTTACACATCTGGTTAGAGAAAAGCTGTCAGATGAAACGTGCTTTATTGACACAGGCTCGGAATTTTTCACAGAAGCCTGTGGGAATCAGCTGCCAATAATTCCAGTCATAATTTTGTTATCATCTTTACTCGTGGATCACTTTTAAAACTCAAATGTATCCATACATACATCTGGAGATGATAATACATTAATACAAAGCAGGGTAGGTGTCACCGGGGAGTGGGGGAGGAACTGAGGCACAGGCAGATTACACAGTTTCCAGAGGCATAGAGCAGTTACAGGATTAATTGGTGCTAGGCAAGATCATGGACTTAAATATATTCTTGCTTTGAAGATTTTACTGGGAGCCTGCACAAATGTGTGACAGCAGAACTGGGTTTCAAGCCTGAGTGTAAATTATTGTGATCAGATCTAGCCCACTTAAAACTGGTAGTTCATTTTAATTGAATTGTATTAGTGTAGACACTTTATGAATACAAAAAACATCGTGCTTGTCAATTCATGCAGGGTTGAATTTGATTTAAATGGATGTGGATGCAGGTGTCCCCAAATTTCACCTTTCCTCTCTGATCTAATGAAGAATCTATTCAACTCTTTTTCTGGGACTGAGCCAAAGCCTGTTGACATTAATGAAGACTTTTCTCTCGACTAATATAAATGAATGAATCGGACCCTTTTTTTTTGCAAATTTTGTTGTAATGATCCTCTGCCTTGGAGAGCTTTTGGTAAGAATGAGGGTCAGTAAGGATGAGAAGCTCCCAGGCTCATGAGTGGCCATCCTGTGTATGTGCCAGCGAGTGAGAAGGAAGAGATACGAAGTGAGAAGCTTTAGACAAAGACACAGGTCTCAATTTTGGAGCTTTGTTGTTGTTCGTTTGCGTGTTTAGTTGGGTGATGGTGGTGTGAGGTTTTGTGCATGCGCAGAATTTGGGCTCTGTGAGCTACCAGGAAAGTATTTTGTTGTCTGTCATTGCTGGCTGTGAATTGTTCAAAAATCCTGTGTAGGAGATAGTGGAAAAGTGCAGGATGTTTACTTAACATGTAGTTTGGGGCTTTTTTCAGGACAAAAAAAAAGGTTTTGCCCTTCCTCACTGAGTGCCAAGGCTTTTAGCTTTTGGTATTTAGTCTTTCTGAGCAGAATTTTTGTCTGCTTCTCTTGTATAGATGTGGTAAAATTGAAATGTTCCCATTTTATAGGTTATCTCCATAGCCATATGTGTTGGACACTATGGGCATTGGAGGTTTATTTTAAAGCTGTCTTAAATTCTAGTGCAAGAAATGCTGGGAGAGTCCGTAGCTGTTGACCTGATACACCCGACCTCCAGACCGTGGGATTACACCATACTTTAGGCACATCAAATAGGTTTGCCTACACTTGAGTTTCCCAAGTTAATTATTAGCTAATTAAATTGAGTTTAGCTAAATACTTGTGCATGTTAGTCCTCTGTACTCCACAAACAAGATGCAGGGAAACAAAGGCTTGCAGAGCATCCAGACAAGCATGTGCAAATGTCAGCTAACTGGGATTAATTGGCAATTGGTTACCTTGAGATGGAAACTCAGTGCTTGTCATGATAAATGTAATTAATGGCTCGGTATTATATGGGGAGGTCAGTCTAGATGGGCTAATGTTCCCTTCTGTCCTTAATATCTAGATGACTATGAAATTTCACATTTCTTCTTCCTTTCGCATTCTTGCATGTGTACTTGGGGATTCCTGCCTGGCAGAGATGGGAATGCATGCTGTCAGCTTCTTTACATTTACAGTAATGTAAACCATCAGTTTTTATAAATCTCATTTTTACAAGCCCCGTCCCCTCCCTGGTTTGGGCGGATATCAAAAGATGACGGTTGAGGCGAATCAGTAGAGCATGAACTTCATGGAAGTGTTTCTCTTTCTCTCCCTTCTCAGCTTTCCCCCTCCCCCAGTCCCCTCGAATAAAATCCTTGAATACCAAGCCTTTTATTCTGTTGTTGCATCTAGTTATTTTCTTTACTTTTAGCAAACTCATCTATGTCTGATCCTGTTGTCCTTACTGTCAAATGGAGTAATATTTGAGTGAAAGGGCTAAATTGAGTTCTGTAACTCTTTGGGAGTCAGCTGAACTGCTTGTGTGAAAGGGGTTTGCAGCATTGGCTCCTTTGTGCTGAAGGAATACAATTTTCCCCTTGCAAAGGCTTTTGCATCATTTGCATTCCAATGGAACCAGCAAATCGGGCCTTGGGTATGGAGCAGACCTTTTTCTCACAATCAGCAGAAAAGTCGGCCTTTTTCCTACCATCATTTGCTGAAATTCCACAAACTCGGTGTTTTGGGAAGCATGAAGGGAATGTTACTGCCATCATTTCCTGAAATAACCTGGACAAATTTACAAGTGCTTTGTGCTAGGATTCAGCTGAAGTCTGTGAGAAACCTATACGTAACTACACCACCTCTAAAAAAATCAGATCACTCTCCGCTGCCAAAGGGCTTGCAGTAAGCCTGGAATTTAGGCTGGGCTGGCTCTTGTAGCTTCTGTCCTACACTTACCAGTAGCCTTTTATTCCTGTGCCACCTTGGGTTTGGGGCACCAGGACGTACAGGGCTGCAGCTCTGAAGACCGCGGAAGTCCTGCCTGCCCCATATTGTTCCTCCTAGAGTTAGTTACGCCGCAGGAATTACAGAGAAGCTGTTGTCCAAAGCCCCATGTTTACGATGCGATACCTGGAGGAATTCCCCCCGCCTTTTCCTGGCTGGTAACGTTGCTCTTGCTGTTGGGAATATAGAGCAAGCTCCAAAAGTAATACTGACAGACTTCAGAATTATGATACACTGGAGCTCTGGCGTAATTCTTTGTTGAAGAAGTTAGAGGCCTAAAATGTTAAGGCTTATTGTTATTCTGAGTTGATAATCTCTGCCTTGCTTTAATAATTTTTCCTCATGCCTGGATAGCCTGCGAGTTGCACAATAATCACTCACACAGCTTTGTAATCAATGCCCAAAGTAATAGGATTCCGCTGGCCAACGGCAATTAATAAATTTGTGTCTTTTTTAAAACACTAGCAAGTCGGGCCTGAAATACGACTGACTGGCTTTCCTCATTTGCATATTTATTGCAGTGGAAAAATTCTTGCCGAATGATTGATGTTGAGCCTGCCTCTTGAATTCCAAACAGCACATTATTATGAAATGAAAAATGCCGGCCATACAGTTGATTAAAGTTGAAGACAGTGGAATCGGTGTTTTTTAAGATTGTGGGAGAATTAAAGGCATATTTTAATAGATGTTGACAAGAAGTGAACTAACAAAAGCAAAGCAAAGGATTTGCTTGAAAAGATTTAATCAAACGTGTTTCTTGGGGGATTAATTGCTGGGGATGACTAGTGCAAGTGGCTGGCTTGTGGATTTGAATGAGAAGTATTGTTCTCAGGCCAGCGGATTGAGTGCCATTTTGACCTGTAGTTTAACTCCTGTCCCACAGTCGTTTGAAAGGAGTGAAAATTTCCCCTCTTCATCTGAATGTTGGGATAAATGCATGTACCTGATAAAGATACTTTTCATTATGTGAGGTTCATTAAAGAGGTTTTGATTCCTCGACGCCTTTTTATTTGCATAATGTGAGCAGTGCACTGGGCACTGCACCGTTCGGTGCTGTGGTGACACGGTGACTCTCCATGGTGGCAGGGGGAACTCTCCCAGTGTTTGGCAGCTCAGCTTTTGCTCCACACACCAGCTTTGTTCCAGCTTTTCTGTGTGAGCACTTCATACAGCCTGTGGAGGTACACGGAAAATTAAAGGCTTGCATACCAACAATAGTCCTGTGATGCCAGATCCTCATATTTAATTGAGGGGAAAAAGTAGTTAATTTCCAGCTTTGGCTCGGGCTCTGAATTTCAGCTGTTCCCTGTGCGTGTGGTGTTTCGTGCTAGTACATCACGGTCGCGATGGTCCTGTTTGTGGTTGCGTACAGTGTGTATGCAGTGACAGGCAAGCACCGTTCTGTAGGGCAGTGTCCCCATCACACCCTGCAAGGTGACGTGAGCGATGAAGTGAAAATCCTGGGAGTTTTGTCCTAATTTTAAGGATACTGAACCTGCTGGAGGGATGCACCAGGGCAGGGCGGGGAGGAGCTTGCCTGGCAGAGCGGTTTTGGGAATCCCACTGGTTGGCTCTCTGTGAATACCGTTGAAAGCCTGGCCTTGAGGCACCAGCTTTTTTCCATCGCCTTAAAGTCTCTCTGCGTGAGGCCGTTCCCTGCTGCTCCGCACCAGCTGCCGCTCTCCGCAGCTGCTTGGGAAGATGAAATGAGACCCCATTTTTAGAGGTCATGAAAAAGAGCGCAGATATTTTTCTGGGCGGGAAGCTGCCTTGCTCTGGAAATGCTGAACTTGGAATGATGGTCAAGCACAGAAGCCATTGTGCCTGCAAGACCCCAGCACGGCAGTGCTTGGGTCCCAGCGGCAGGAGAGGCAGAGCTGCCCTCTGCTGAGTCCTTCTCCTCTGGTGGGGGGGACCACATCGTGGGCTCGCCCTGCAGCCAGGAGCCACCCCACGCAGAGGGGGAACGCCAGCAGCACAGCCAGTTTGTCCATAACCACTGGCATTGACAAAATTGATTTTTGTGGTTTGAGAGCAGTAGGACAGATTTCATCTCTGGTGGGTCTCCTGACACTTTGATACATGGCAGTGCTGTCCCTGAACGGAGCTAAATACTCCAGGGCTACTTTCTGACTGGGTGGAGGGATGTATAAAATGAGAACGTATGAGAGAGTATTAACAGAAAGGCACACTTTGATTTACTGATCCTGGCTCCCAGCTTTCTTGGTGGATTGATAGGCTGTCTGCTGGATCTGGAACAACTTTTTCACTCCTGTACACAAAATGAAGGGGCTCCCGTGGACTCTTAAAAGTGACTCTTACAAGTTAGCGTCTCACCACAGACACTCTGAGTCCCATTTAAGCTGGAAGTTATATTCCAACCACGTTTGCTGTTTCTTGGAGCAGCTGCAGACGGATCCCACTCAGCATCTTTTTTCCTTTCCCAAAGGGCAGCTTTGAAAAGGTTTAATGGAAGGGGGGGTTGCGGCTTGTCCTGGGGTTAGTTGGCCTCTCCTACACACAGAGTATGAGTTGTTGTTTTGGGGATTTCAGTTGCTCACACTGAAATGCCATAAAGGGATCCAGCTTCTTTTGTTTCTAAGGCAGGGCTGAGCCACTTGTCCTCAAATAACACAGGTTGGACATGCAGAAGTAACGCCTGGAAAAGGAGATAATTTTGAGATTTTTCTCACTGATGACATATGGCCCAGTGTTAAAGGTGTCAGTTGTGACACTGATGTCACTATAAGGCAGAGTATTTACCCTACCACATTGCAGTGCAGATCATAAGAGAGATGCAGCAAAGCTGCCAGCAGATAGTGGGAGAGGAGGGGTGGGGGAGGCACAGGCTGGGGTTAACTGGGGTGACAGGCTGTGCCTGCGGTCAGGTCAGGAGAGTTTTACATACTGCAAAACACAGCTGCTTTCGCAGTGCTGTGCCTGCAGTCACTGGCCAGGGGCAGCTGGGGGACGTTCAAGCATCTCCGGTTGGCTGAACACAACAGAGCAACACCCAGACGAGATACTGATGGCAGAGCTGGTGTAGTAGCTCTGGGCATAAGCTGTTGGCATGAGGGTGATCCTGTTGGTGAGTAAGTGGTGGGAAGGGAGTCACAGATCTTTAACAGCATTGTTTCAGCCTTGGCCAGTTTGTGGTGCTTGTGAAAACCAGTGTCGATATGTTCCTGGTCCCGAAAGCTTTAGAAACTGAAAATCACTGGGGACTGCCTAGGACCTAACGCAGCTTGTGGCAGTGGGAGGCCCCTGCTACATGGTCAGGGCTGGCATTGCCTGTGCTCTTAGAGGTATTGCTGGCTTTGGTCTGTGAACAGAGCAGGACCTACAAACCTGATGGTTGTCACCTGTGAAAGCTGCTAGTTGGTTGCCTTACGGTAGTGGTGTGCTTGAAAGCTCCGTGTTTGTGAGTACTTTTGTTTAATTGTCTGTTTCTGACAAAGAGCAGCATTAAAAAAAAACGTGCTGCGCGGGGTAGGAGAGCAGGAGGGTCAGCATCCAGCTTCCCTTCAAAATGACATAGTTTGCACCTATGAAACAGTTTTGGTTTATGCTGCCTTCATTCACAAATGGATTCAGTCTTTTCCCCAAAGCAGAGGGTGTAAAGGCGGATGAGGGCATTAGAGGGAAGAGAAGATGAAGAGGAGACTGGGAAGAAAACAGTCCCTTCTGGAATTAACTGTGAAATGGATAGGGCAGAGCTGGATGGGAAGAGGGCAGGGGAGGGTGACTCTTGGCTTCTGAAGTTGAGTTTACAGCACACTTAAGCACCCAACAGTAACAATGAGAATGCCATCCAATAATGCTATTAAATACACAAGAACTGAAAGCACGGAAATTACCCAGCTGTAAGAGGCTCATGATGAAGCCACTGTCTGGAATAATTAGCCCTCCCACCTGGTTAGACGCACGGTCATTGTCTTCCCTGCCCTCTCCATCCCCTTCACTCCAAATAAAATTGCTCCCCATCCCCACTTCTGTTGGGGTCCATATCTCATAGCCTGGGGGAGCTTGAGCCTGTCTTTATTCCTTTCCTGCTTGCCGTGGCCCTGATATACCCCAGAAGAGCTGGAGTGCTACTCCAGATGTAATTGACAGGATCAAAGCCGCCTGGGGTGCATTAGCACGGCTGCTGGAGGATAGGCAGCGGGTAGAAAATAAACAGTTTCGGAAGCTCTGGGGACATTTAGCTGTGTTGCAGGCAGTGGGAAAGATTTTGCTGTTGTAAGCTGTGCACTCAGGCTAGGGTGGGGGCACTTTCCTTTTGCAAGTGATGCTTTAGCTGCAGACACATACAACAAATGCATTTTTAAGGGCTTTTGTCTGTTTGTCTCTTGGAATTGTTTTGATGCTAACAGACGACTGTTTTACAAGTACAGCAAACCTAATCTGTTAATAGGTTTATGTAGAAGACAGAACGTTTCTATAACGAACTGTGGGCTGGGGGAGGGTAAGTCCAACAGCTGATCTGCAACAAAAATCTTAAAGCATCTTCTCCTTGACATTCCTGTTACTGAGGTCAGGCTGTAATTTATCTGAAGATGGTGACAACTGAGCAATATCACAGTGGTAACATGTGGGAGATTGAGACCTCTGAATGTCTGGGCTGATTTCTGCGTGCACTGTCTCTGTCTGGCTGATGAAGATTTGCTGTTCACTCTGCCCATGATCTCTGTGTCCTCCATTTAAAAAGAGAAAAAAAGCCAAAAAGCAAGCGGCGAAAAGTTCTCTCCATTCTGTTATGGTAACTCAAAGAATGAAACAGTTTTGGGATTTATGCAAAACAACCCCACTGACTTTACATCAGTGGAGGAACTGGCAGAGGAGGTACCAGGGGGAGCTCTGGGGAACTTCCCATCACCGCAGTGCTCCTCCTGCCCTCCGGACAAGCCCACGTGCTCCGTCAGCCAGGGTTACTGCTGCCCACGAGGATGCTTGCTGTGGGTGTGTGGGGAGGGAAGCCAAGACTGCGTGAACATATCCTGCAAGAAGACAGATCCTGGTGTGCTGCGTTCCCCCAAGCAGTGCATTTTTCCCCTTTCTGTGGTGCCTCTTTGTAAAAGTAGAAGGCAATACAAATTAATCTGTGTACAGTTCAGTTTAGGTTTTTTGATAGAAGCGTACTAAGTGTTTTACCTGTAAGAGCTGACCCTGTGATTGATGTGTAGCAATGTACAAAGGGAGAGTTTGTGTAGGCCTAGACAAACACTTGTTTTATATCAGAGCGTTCTGCAGGGAGGCTTGTTGGTTGCCACAAAAGAACTATTTTTAAAGAACAGATGCTGCAACAGTGTGCAGTTAACTCTTCCCACAGTCAGCTGCAACTGTGTATCCTTGCAGAACATAAGATCGGAGATCATTTTCTCTGCATCTGCATAGATTCAGCAAAATTGTCAGCTATGAAAGCCTTCGGGTACACAGAATCGGATCTACATTCAGGATTTGTGTCTGCAAATACCCTGGAAAGCAACTGCTCATCTCCCTAAAACTAACCTTCGCACCATGTATTGATCATTTTGTACACCTCTCTACTCCAGTCTTTTCTTCACTTTCTCTCATTCTAAGGACCTCTGGGCCTGCAGTTCTGCTTTCTGATCAGAATCCTCTCACTGAACTTGCCAGGTCATTGTTTAAGTTTCCCCCATAGATCAGATCTTGCTACATTTAATTTTACTTACAATCTAATTTCTTATACCTCCTGCGTGGTGAGCACAGCGGCATAGAAACCAGCAGTAGTCGCAGCCCTGCAGGAGTTCGGTTTTTCTTCTTGCCCTCCCTCCTTCTGCTCCCTATAACATGCACATTATGTACAAGAAAGAAAAGTCAGAGGTCAGGTTTAGACGGGATGTACATATATACATTTTCCCTTGTGTTGTTTCATATTATTCAACTGACGCTGGCCTCTGCTGCGGAACTTAATGCAGGAGAGAAGTGAGTTAGTCAGCAAAAAGGGTTGTTGTCACACGTGTGTGTCATCAGACACTTGTGCACGCAGTACTTGCTTCTTCAGTGTATTGATCCTTTAGGCTCTGCAGTCTGAATGTTTGTTGGTGAAACATTAGATCAGAATACTCCCCATGTGCAGCCAGGCAGATGTTTAGAAGGCAGTCCGGCCTCCTTTCCTCCCTTTTGAGGAAAGAAGCTTTCTTTCACAGCGTGGTGGTGTTTGACATTAACAGCTATAAATCAGTTTGAAGATACACCAACATCTCTAACTGATTAGAGAAAAACAGTTAATGGAACATGCAGTAGCTGTGGCAGGAATTCAGATTCAAGATGAGAAACTAAGCACCGCAAAGCTGTGTCTTCACCAGAAGCAAAGATCAGGGGGAAATTGTCACTTGTGTCTCTTGTTCTGCAGGTTGTAAAGCCCTGGAGGCATTGCTGAAAGTATTAGTGGAAATTCAGGATGAGCTGCTTTATCAATACCCAGGCACAAGGCATCTGGTAGATGGAAAACAATCAAAAACTGAGAGGTAAATACAAAATTAGACCTTTCTGAATCCTTTGGTCTCCAACTCTCCAACAAAAGGACAGTGCACGGCTTTCCTGACCATACTCACTCTCTGCTGTTCTCTCAGCTGCTGCTGCTGTGTCTGCGTGACGGACACTCTGGATAAATGAACATTTGAATTCTTTCAGCCAGACTGGGAAGTCTGTTTTGTAATCTTTCTGATAACAGAGGAGGGGCTAAACCAGGGGTCTTTTGCCATAAATATCACCACGGTGTGGAAAAAGCAGGGGTGATAGCGGAGCAATTAAGTATTCACACATGTTGCCTTAGAGAGATGTAGGGTGTTTAGTCTGCATATTTTTGTTCTAGTGAGGATGAAATCCCTAGCAGTAGCGATGAAGAGCAAGTGGATAAGGCTCAGGAGAAGAGAAGGAGCCTCCCCAAACGAAAGCTAAAGATGGAGGACTACCCAGAATTCATAGCCAAGCGATATGCTGACTTCAGGACATATCGGAACAACGTCTTGCAGAAGTGGCACGAGAAGACAAAGCTGGCATCTGGCAAAATGGGAAAGGCAAGTCCTTGTTTCTGTGTGCTGACATGCTTATTGTTTAGCAGAGGTTTGTGGAACAAGTTGGTTTGACAGTTTTGTATCATGGATGTTCCAAGTTAAGCCAACAGTTACAGCAGTAAGAAGTAAATACACAGGTACGCACTTTTCCCCAACCTTAAAATTAGTTTGGAAAGAAGCTCAGCCCTCGTATTTCAAAGGCATAAAGCTGTTCTCTTTTGTTTGGAGCAGATGGGCAGGAAAAAATTTTTAAAGGCAAATGGTTTCACAAGTTTTGGGAAGAACTCTTGGGTAGTGTTGGTGTTCTCCCACCCAGACATCTCATCAAAGCCAGTCTCCAGCAGCAAGAAAGCTCTATGAAGATGCCACTGTTGCTGATCAACAAGCTCTCCGTGTTTTATAACACAACTAGGGGCTTCTGTGGCTTCCTCCTCCGCGAAGTGTGCACTTTAATACAATGAGTAGTCATTTCACCGGAAGATCCAGGGTTTCCTAACATCTATGAGTTAGTATTAATCATTGAGAAGTTCATCTGAACCAGAACAGCAAAGGCATTTTATTAAGCCAGGCGTCAAGTTGCCTCAGGTTGGGAAGGGAGGGAGAGGGAGAAATAAATAAAAAATCCTAGCAAAAATCCCCGCAACGAAACCCAAACCCCCTCCTCTTGGAATGCTGTCTGCTTATCCACTGACATGGAAAGATAGAGGAACATTGCTGCCTTGAGGAAAAGCTTTCTGCATTATCTGACACTAGTTAATGTTGTTGCAGGGTTTCGGTGCCTTTGAGCGTTCAATCTTGACTCAGATTGATCATATTATGATGGACAAAGAGAGATTACTACGGCGGACGCAGACCAAGCGATCAGTATATACAGTGCTGGGAAAGAAGGAACAGGAATCTCATCCGGTCCCTGAATCTTTGCCTGAAAATTCGGTAAGAGTATTTTGTTTATATAACTCATCCTGTAGAAGCAGCGAAACCCTCAGCAGAACAATTAGCTTGAGCCTTTAGCAGGTAACATTCTTGTTTATGAGAGATTTATGAAGGAGATATCTGAGTGTTGATTCCTGTAATGTAATGGCTAAGAAAAAGATGTAAACATTTCAATTCCAGTTTTATGGTGTTTGCATTCTCTCCTGTGCCAGTTCTTGACAGGCGAAAACAGTGTTTGGTCTGTGATTTGCCCCTCCTGATGCTCACTAAATCTGCTTTTTTGAGGTAGCGGCTACAAAACTTTGTTTTTACTCTGGAGTTTAGAATCTTTAACCCAGAAAGTCACTTCTAAAACCATACTGCATATAACCTACAGAATATGTTAGTAGTAAGTCTGTTATTAATTTAGTATTTAAGAATGAATAAATACTCAATTCTGAGAGATCATGTAGAATTACTGCACTTGCAAGATATATTTTTGCCATTACGTTAAAAATATCTGTAGTATTTTGCCAGAAAGACTTTGCACAGTCCTATTTATTTCCCAGTAAAGGTATCATAAATCTATTTTGGCATTGGCAGCGTTTCTGCCTTGCCTTTAAATGTATTCCAAGTCCTTAAAAGCTTGTTATGTTGGGAGCTTTTCTCCATTCCTTCGTATCTTCAAGTGTGTATACAAGCCGCTGCTTGTGATGTCATCAGAGTTAGGGACAGAAATACACACATATGAGCTTTTGGTATTTCCTTTGTGCTTCTAGGAGTTCCTCCCTCAGTCAGATTCCAACAGGCACCTGAAGGACATAGATGAGGAGATATTTGATGATGATGACTTTTATCACCAGGTAGGTGATGGTAAATCTGTGTTGGAATTATGGCTCCAGTTGGTTTTTAATACTTACAGAGCTAACACGGTTGGTTCTGTGCTCTAAATTTCTCTGACCAATGAAACTCAGTTCTGTTCTGACAAATCTGTTCTGACATCTGAAATCTCTGTAGATACTTAGAGGACTTTGCTCTCAACTTTCGATACAGGGCTGTGTGAGCTCAGACTTGAGTTGTGGATGTCACTGCCATTACTGGCACTGCTGTTCTTGAGTGAGTCAGGGCTGCAGGACAAAGTCTGTGCCTGGTGTTCTCGCTGGTGAACGTTGCTACACAAGAGAAAGATTACTGAATTCTCTGAAGGTGACTGTTCTCTGTGAGTCCCATAATGAAAAACAATTCTAGTAGATCCTCAAAAGCATCTAAGCTACTCTCATGTCAGCCTAAGTCATCTCATCTACCTACTGGATGAAGAAGCTGCAGGGCTTCTCTAGCACTTTTCTTGGAGTTGTGCCAGCTGGGGTTTAGGCCAGTTGTTCTTTTTATTTACAAAATTCCTAGAAACAAGGAATCTGCACCCAGGGCATGGAGGCTGCAGCTTAGGGCAACCTTGTGTTTGTAATTTATTTAATAAATGATGGTGCCAACTTTATGAAATACAGAAATTGCCATGTATTGAGGAGTGAGATTCACTGTTAAGTCTGTCCCCAGTGCACGAAAAACTAGTTTTGCTCTTAGGATCCACAGAGAGCTTTAACTTTAGAACTAAACAAATATCATTATATCACTAGAAAGGCAGAAATTTCTGATCTGAATAGATATCAGAGTGGCTAGTAAAGTGTTAGGACAGTGGAAGAGAGTTGTTGCCATGTGACTGTGCTCTGATAACTGATTTAACCAGAAGCATTTGAATACTTTCAAAATTCGGGGTTTCATGTACGGAGCAAGGACGAAAGATGAATAAAAAGATGTATTAAATTAGTAATTCTTATCTGTGTTTTACCGATAGGAAATACTGAGAATTTTAATACTGCCTTTTATTTTTCCCCTCCAAGAAGGTTTTCAACACACTTCCAACCCTACTGCTGTCGATGTCCAAGAAAAGTTTTGCCATAGACCTCACCTAGTGCGGAATTAGGACAATTTGAATATTTAATGTAATGAAGGATTTACTGAAGGCATCCTGCCTCAGAGCCAGGAATGGCTTCCAAGCTAGATCCTCTCCAGGCTGTGTTATTTATTGTAAGAGCATCTCTGCTAGTATTGCTGGGACTTGAGCAGCATCTCTTGGGCAGGTGTAGATGCCAGGTTCATCTGCGGAGGTTCTAAAATGGAAATCGGAGAGTGCACTGGTTAAAGAGGCCAAATCTGTAACGCAGTGAGATAATGCTGAGGTGGAATTTGGGGTCCAAGTGGACCAGAGGCCCAGCTTTAGGGGCCAAATGAACCCTCAGAACACAGAACAAATTAAGTCACTATAACAAAATAGTGAAGTGGTGGAGGAAAAATAGCTGTGATTGACAATCTGTGGACTTGTGCAGAGGAAGTGCTCATTGGCCATGAAATTTTAAATTTTTAAAAGAAAAATAGCAATAGATGAATGGCCCGTCTTTCCTTCTAATAACTTTAACTTCGATAAATCGTGATTTCAGAAATATGACTAGTCACAGCTTAGCTTTTCCCCTCACTGGTTAATTGGGGTGCTGGGGTTAATCTAAATTAAAACTTAAACTAATAGAGGTCATTGAGGGAAGAGAATCACCTGAGTAAAACAAATGGGTCTGCCAGGCACAACTGTATCTTGGCCATTTCCCAAGAGGGAAGTGGCAGCAAATTGGAGTTGTTTCAGCATTCGGCAGAGGTGAAGGATGGGTGACACCGGTTTAATGTACAGCACCTCCGGAAACGTTCCAGATTGCATTCCTTGCTGAGCCAACTGCTGCCTCCCGCGCACAGTGAACAGGAGCAGGACCAGCCAACAACATCTGGCAGCACAGCAAGGAATGGGTGCAACTTTCGAAACCCCATAGACTCTAAATATGGTGCTTAGCCTGGTGGAGGCTTTAATCACTTACCACTCCTTGGCAGCAGGCTACGACAGCTTATCCCAGCCTCGTACATCACGCACAGACATCTGCTGAGCCGCGAGGCAGCTACACATTCATTTTCCTTTCTTGCTTGTGGTTTTTTTTTTTTCATCCTTCCTCCCTCCCTTTCTCCCTCCCTCCTTCCCACCCTTCTCCTCTCCTCCCGTCCCCAGTATGCTTCCTGGGAGAGATGATCTGTAAAGATTACTGCTTCATTGTGTGCAAGTAATTGTGGGGACGCCAGCCCCTTGCCAGCCACCGCGCAGCACCTCGTCCGCTGACCTGGTTAATGTCTTCTCTTGAGTGGGATTTGGCAGAGATTGGAGCTGAAGCCAATTCAGTGATAAGGCTAAAGAAAATGGCTGTATGTTTTCTGTCACCTCCCAATTAAATTGGTTTCATAAAGTGCTTTCCTTTATTTGTCAGGGTGGTAAGCCAGAGCTGAACGTTGCATTCAGAGAGGGTAGAGCGCATTACAATAGAGCGCTGACAACACAGTGAATGGGGTTTCTTTCAGATGGGTCATAACTGTGCAGCGCTTTTGTGTGCGTGTGCGGTGGCGTGTGTGGACGTACATATATAAATAAAACGTAGAAAGGGAAGTGGTCTTCAGGAGTAATCAGCAGCAACGCCTCTGGTTGGTGGAGCTAAGGTTGCCGAGAAACCCTGACCTCCGTGCATAATACTTATTGCAAAGTATATGTGTACGTTTCAATGGGCGCTTTTTTCCTTTGTATTTAAATTTGGATCCAGATTTTTTTTAGTATAACTTAAATTTTTCTAAATAAGAGTTTATAATGATTAGTTTATTTTTATTATTGCTTATGATTTATTAAAGGGAAAAATTCAGATAAAGAAGGATGTTGGAAACCAACTTTGCATATATTTCAGTGTGAAATTAAGCAAGTAGAAATGAACGAGATCTGATGAATGTGCACAAGTTAATGACAGCAGAATAAGTAGCTATACTGTTTTGTTATAGATCATAATACAAAACTCTTTAATTAATCTGTTTTTCCTGTGGAAAAAACAATTTTCTTGTCCAGGTCTTGGTATTCGGTGGAATTCACCATGTGGGACTGGTGGAATTTTACGACAATTCAGGATTTAACTCTGTCTGTTCATCCCACTTTGCCTTTTCTCCTATTCTTCACATGTTTTATAAGCAGTTATAATTTTTATTGTAGTGGCCCATGTTGAATGGTAATGTAAAGCTGCGCTGAATAATGCAAGTGAAATATTTTTATTTGCGTTGCGCTGGGTGTGAATAGTTAAACTGTTTCAGAGAGATCCTCATTACTGACAGCAGTGAGAGCCTAGACCCCATTTCCTTTTCTTTTAAACTCTCCTTCATACATGGTTTTAAGGGAAGAAAAAGGCTTTTTATTTTTAGAAGTCATATTTATGTAGAATTCATTACAGCTGATATTGGAGCATTAAGACTTAAAATTCCAGCCTGCTACCAGGGAGCTGCTGGTCTGACATGCTACAGTGGAGATTTTATTATTAGGTTGAAATACTCCTCTAGTAAAGGAGAGAGTGGAAATTGGTTTATTTCCGACAGGAATTAGGTTAGTGTTCATATGCTAAGCGTTCCACTGGTAGCAGCTCTTCCCAGAACAAATGTTCATCATTGATGGCAGCAGGTATGCCTAAAGAGAATTAGGAATATACATAATCCCTGTTTTCCTCTGCTCTCCTGCTCCCTCCTCCCCCTGATTTGGGTTGTGTTGTGTGTCACCGCTTTTTATAACGACCCGCAATCATCAGTTTTGTCTGGTCACCACAACCTCAGAAGCTGGGTAGAGCCAGAGTGGCTGGGGAGCATTCAACCAAGCGCTGCAGTGTTGAAACGGGGACGGCAGCGGTTTGCCAGGCAGGACTGCCTGTAGGCTGGAGAGACCGACATCCCACAGGTCTAAACGAACTGGTTCTCTCTGGGATTTACTCCCAAGGTGAGCATGCTTCAGGAGTGAGGAAGGGGCTTGCTCCCTGCCTTATCCATACCCTAATTACTTAGGAAAGGAGTTGATCATGTAGAAAACATTGTAAAATTGTAGGACTTCTAATTTTCTTTATTGTTGTCCCTTGTGGAGTGGCACTGGATGTGCCTGCCCACTCTTTGCCCACGCTGTGTGAAAGATGTGGTTTTACAAGCGAGCGAGAGATCTCCCTCACTTCCTTTTCCCTCGCTTAGTGTTCAGCATGCCTGCGCTAATCCGAGTAACCACAAAATGAACTTCCAACTCTGAATCTCTTGTTCAGATACTTGTAGCACAATTTGTTTCTCTTCTGGGTTGTACCTGTGTCTAAATCACATTGTTTGGCTTTTTAGAAAACTTTATCTGATGGGGTGGATTTCTCCGCGTGTCCCAAAGAAAAGTGGGCCTAAAGCAGGTCTTGGGCACATACTGTGGTTTTCTCTCCCAGGTATTTGATAATGCCATAAACAAGTAATTGCTAATCCAGTGAACTATTAAAAGTCGATAATGGTGAAGAATAGAGAGAAGACTGGCTTTCTGACAGGCTGGTTTACCTTAATTAAACTGGTGAGTGATTAATATGGACAGCTGATCTTGTGGCTTTAATTAGATGCACTTAGAGTTTTGTGTGAATAAGAGATGTCTCAAACCATCCCACAGGTTAATGGCAATACAATACTCTTATCACAGGCATGTATCTTTCAAATGGCTGGGTAGATGGTTAATAACACGTTTTAAGGCTTGATTTGAAACTTCTCTTAATGGGTTATTAGAAAATACGCAAGTCAATGCCTATTTTATACAAAACTGAATTTTAATAAAATGTGTTTTAAAAAGTGACTGTCCAGTGTTTTCATCTTGCAGTTCAGGTTTTTACATTATAAATAGATTGCAGAAAATTAAATTTTTTAAAAGTGTTTCAAGGGGATTTAAAAATGATACTTGAGCTGCAGTCTGAATTTTCACTGGTGTTGCTAGAAACCAAATGGTGTTACACTACTACTGTGTGGGAGCTTGAAGGAGGAAAAGAAAGAGCTTGTTTCTACATCTGGGCAGAATGCAGTGTAAAATGTACGCCGAATGAGGCCTGGGCTGGAGGCAACCTTGTCAGAATTTATGCTGGTTTAAGTAGTTGTATGGTGCGTAAATATGAAAAACGAGGAGGAATTCATGTGATTTACCATGTGTCTCCAAAGACTAAAGGAGAAAAAAAGTAAATAAGAAAGTATGAAACTACGTTGATAAAATGCAGCTTTGTCAACTTCTGTTGAGTAGTGCAGTGACTTTGCATTTTCACCAGGAAAGAGGAAAAGCAGTTGGTGTTTGTCATATTACTTCTTTACTCGGGCTTGACGAGTTGTACTTAGCTTCTCTCTTTGTTTCCTACAGTGATTTTGTTAAAAAATAACTGCTTTGTAAACTGTTAAAAGATAACTTAACAATAGCACATTTTTTCAATGTGACACGTCATGTTGGGCTCTGTGAGGCAGGATGAAGGGAATTTGCCTGAGCTGTTGAAAGGATTCTGTGTTAACAGGTAGCGGGGTGCCATTTGGAGGCCTTCACACCACAATCATTGTTTGTTTGCCATCTCTAGTAACAAATACACATGGAATCATAGAATTGCCCAGGCTGGAAGGGACCTTTCAGATCATTGAGTCCAACCATCAACCTAACTCTGACAAAAACCATCACTAACCCATCTCTCTAAGCACTATGTCTACCCGTCTTTTAAATACCTCCAGGGATGGTGCCACCACTGCCCCGGGCAGCCTGTTCCAATGCTTAATAACCCTTTTCAGTGTAAAAATTTTTCCGAATATCCAGTCTAAACCTCCCCTGGTGCAACTTGAGGCCGTTTCCTCTTGTCCTATCGCCTGTTCCTTGGGAGAAGAGACTGATCCCCACCACTCTACAACCTCCTTTCAGAAAAGTCCACATAAGCAATTTGCGAATATTTTAGAGTTCCTCACTAATAAACAGAGTATTTTTTTAGCCAAGGAGTGACAGAGTGTTCCACTACAGCCAAGCAGCTGCTGCTAAACCTGAAGTCTGGGTTTCCCTCATTTTTATAATTGTTTCAGAATCGATGGATCGGCAAATCTCTCTCTGTTTCTGTTGCTTTCGGCAAATGACTAAGATGGCAGAAGCGGTATGAGGTGCTGCTTTTCCATTGTTCTGCACAGTTGTTTTAAAATGAACATTGTCGACCCCTTGTTTGATATTGTTATTGGTGCAGGGAGCCCAGTGGGACTGTCGTGACTTCCTCTGACAGCAGCCAGGCTGAGACTGGGCTCACCTCTTCGCGTTCCTGACTCGTGAATTCAAAGGCAGCAGTGCCCTCGCAAGGCAGAGTAGGTGGCTTTGATGCACTGCAGCAGAAATGACCCGTGCCTTTACTGGCTTCTCTGAAGATTTTAATAACATCAGAGAGAAAAAGTGTTTCTTTTGTTCCAAGTATATTTCTAAGCTTTGCAAACCAAAACCGTTTCCTGTGATATACTACGGATCAACTTTTGCGAGGTAATTATTTGAATTGGTCTGTGAGGGCTAAGAGAAGTGAGCCTTTTGTCGCGAGGCTTATTGCAGCTATCCTTAGCTCTTTGTCTCAACTGGAAATTCTTAGGGGTCTGCAAATCAGAAAGGTCAGCAACTGTAGTATCAGAAACACTGATAGATAGCGCATGAAAATGAGACCTAACCTCTAAAATGAAAATTGACCTCTAAAATGAGAAATGAATCTCTATTACCCTTGAACAACACCCTGATGGCATTTCTAAATCCCTCTAATTTTGTACAGTGTACTTTGTGTGCATCTCTTTAACTAGCGTAGAGACAGAGTCCTTTTAAGGTGAATTCTTCAGAAAGCGCACATCGTTGACTCCAGTGTAAGTTTTAACAATGGCTTTGGTGTCGGCAGAGGTAGGTGAATACACTCTGCTTTTGAAGCTCTTGCCTTCGGACACATTCTGCAGGAACACTGCCGTGCTCTTTGTCAGCGGTGGCAGATTTTAAGCTCTCTGGCGTGCTCAGGACACAGGAGGGAGAGTCAGTTCCCGTCCGCTCTTGGCCCTTCGCGATCGTGGCTTTTGGACCTTGGCAAACGGCGTGGCCTTTTCGTGCTTCTCTTTACTGGTGCGGTAGGTGATCCCTGTTTTTGAGGAGGGAGTCTGACGGGTTGGTTTTAATAGCGAAGCTTTGTTGAGTTCAGAAACACACGCACGCAGGAACACTTGTGGCAAGCATCGCCGCTTCCTTCCAAAGACAAAGAAAACTGATGTTAGCCACTTTCTTCTGCTTGCTGTTGCCCGTTGTCTGCTTTGCACATAGGTTGTCCTCCTGCTTCCAGCTTTTGGTCGGAGCAGCTTGGAGCTGGTGGTTGAGCTGCTGGACGTGGTTGCGCTTCGTCACAGGTTGGCAGTTGTGTTTGCTTGTGTGGGAGACTGAGCAGAGTTTTTTGAAGTTCAGGGAAGATGTGAAGAGGTGAAGGAGGGAAGGCAAAAAAAGGATATGTTTCAAATCAAAGCCTTTTGATGCTGAAATTGCCTGACTCAAACTCTGTCTTCACACATCAGGGCTTAATGCTGATAGTGATTTACTTACACTTCCTAGTTAATAATTAGACATTGGGAGACACCATATATCACTCTTAATGGAATATATGGGGTCTGATGAGAGTTTTCTGTTTTGACTAATAAATTTTAAGCAGAATCGCCAAGCTTAATGAAATACTACAGCTTCGGAAGTGTTTTAAGTCTTGCGCTGTGAAAACAGTGTTGCTTTATTCAGTAAATGGTTTTATCATTCATTCTGTATCCTGAGCCCTGGCTGGCTCTGGAGCATGGGCTGAATGCAAGACTCTGAACTAGAAAGCGGAAAAACTAATCAAATCCTTAAAGACCAAAGGCAGCGAGGCAGGTCTAGACTGGCTTTTTCAGTGGTAGCCTCTGGCTACATCCGCTTTTATTTTAGTAACCATTGTTAGCATGATTTATAACTTTAGCTTTAAGACGTACACTATTTAGATGTAATCAGATGCTTCGCAGCTTTTATTTCTATTTCCTAATTTCCCTCTTGTCCCTGCTCTTTTTTTTACTTCTCCCCTGTCTTTGTCTCCCTCTCCTCTCCCCAGGAGTGTCCCCAGTCCTGCAGTTGACGCTGCATTGAAAGAACATTTCACTCTCGGCCCCAAGATCAACACAACTGGCTCTGCCTCAACTAATGGCTGGTGGGCTGGTGGCCTGGGTAGTGCAGAGGAGACGACTGTGTGCCGGGTTCGGTCTCCTACTGCTGCACAAAGCTTTTCCCAGCTAGTTCTGGTGAGAGGATCCTCTGTACACAGAGGAGAGGGCATGCTCCCCGCCAAATGATGGGGTCCCTGTTGTTGCCCTGCTAAGTGGCAAGGAGTTGAACTACTCCTTGCCCTTCACAGCTGTCATGGGAAACACTGCCTTGCCAAAAGGAGAGGGATCCTGTCCACAAAGATGCTGCCCACTTCCCAGTACAGCGTTAGGAACCTGCCTCCAAAATGCATCTTGTGGACATCGTTGTAAGATCTTGGTGGCACTCCTTAGTCTACCAGTCTGTGGATTTGGTGGCCCACAGGAAGAGCAAGTCCTGCTGAAAATGAATCACTGCTTAGTTCTCTAAGGGCGTTGGACGTCTGTGCATTACTGTCTTCTGGTGCCTTAGCCTCTGCCATTACCACTCAAGATAAGAGGGGACAGTAAACACACCTTATTGCTGGTACAGGAAGAAGCCACTAAAACCGTGCTGCACCATTTCTCGCTGTTGTTAAAACCCTCCCTCCCACCTTGCTTTTGACAGAATATTGACTAGAAACCAAGATCCCATTTCTGCTTAGCCTTAAGGGCAGCTGTTTACAGAGTGGTGGTGTTACATAGGTTTACTGTGTCGTATGTCTGTGTAACACTGGATTTGGATCTTGTATTTAGCTGCCAGAAGTGACTGTGATGAAGTGGGAGAGATAAACTGATAGATTGCGTGCCAGAAAGATGTTGGGAATCAATCAGATAAACGGGGCAGAGAAGTAGCTTGCTGTTTCCTAGTGATAATAAACCAGTGGCCTTGTTTGTTGGAATTTTTAAATGTAATTGCTGCAGTAATAATCTCCAAAAATAAGCAAATAGAAAAAAAGTCATAGCACGTTTTAAATTATGCTTGAATCACTCTTTTATTTGCAAGATGATGTATGCCTTGAAGGAGAGGAAAGATGTGGACAGGTATAAATATTATCTCTGTTGCTTGAGTGTGTCTTACTTGAAAATAAAAAGGGTCATAAAATGATACCCATCTACCTTTATGCCGTTTTTCTTTTGGGGGGTGCATGCCTTTTCTCTCCCTCCCTCCACTACTGTACTTCAGTGATCAGAAACTATGGGGGTCAGTGTGTTTCTCCCGTAGCGCCGTGCCGGGGCAGCTTTCGGTGGGGCAGCATCGGTGCCGGCAGCCGTCTGAGGGCAGGCTGCGCTGAGCACAGTGGTGGTCAAGAGCAGAGCTGTGCTCAGAAATGCCGTCTTCTCGCTTGAGCTGCTGTGGGGGGATGTGGAGGTTCTGTCTTGTCCTCTTGCCTTGTCTGTGCGTGCTGTCATGGACCAGGTGAAGGCAGTAGCCAGGACCATGGCTGCTCCCCAGGCCCTGCTTTCCATGACTCTTGCTGTACCTTGACTGACCATTGCAGTCCAGCTCTCCTGCTTCAGCAGAGGTATGTGGTGGAGGAAAAGCGTCTTTCCTCCTTTCTTCTCTAGCATCTTTGTGGAATGGCCTGGACTCCCTGGTTTCCAGGTGGCTCTGTTTGGGGTCCTTTCTGAGCAGAGGCAGTTACTTCACTAGTCAGTGAAATGTCAGCATCTAGAAAGCAGCCCGTGCCCCTCAGTTTTGGAGGGTTTATTTCTGTTCCTTGTGTTAATATGTTGGCTAATACCCAAGGCACAGCACGTACAATTTACAGTGAGTCAGTGGTGATAAACATAACAGCACTGGTCAAGTATTCAAAAAAGGCTGTTCGCAATATTCTTTGGCTGCAGGAAGCAAAAAGGTCAAAACCCAACCCTCAGGACATGAAAAGAAATAGAAAAGCCTGCTTGAGCATTCCTGCTCTAGCTATAAAAATTATTTTGCTGCGCTGTTCCTCAGAGCGAGCGTTAGTGCCCAGCAATGCTTGACTTCTCTTTGGTGAAGTGTTTCAGTTCCTCCCTGTCCTGCCCACTTGAGTGTGGGGCCTTGGAAGTTTTCCGTTGGAAAACCCTTTCGTGCAGAGGAAATGTTAAAAAGCTTTGGTTCTTGGCTTGGCGTTTTCTAGGGAGCTTCAGCAAACGAGGCATACAGTTTCCCTTGGGAAATTGCAGCTAATTTCTTAAGTCTTCTGAGAAACCTGTGAGCCTGGTTGCATTAACCTGTCTTTACTGTGTTTTTAAATGGGATTGTTGTCTGTCTTCTAGCTCCTTCGAGAACTTATAGAACGTAAAACCACTTCATTGGACCCCAATGACCAGGTAGCAATGGGCAGGTAAGTAGGAAGTTGTCCGTAACATCACTAGCTTTGCCTCAGCACTGCATCCCAGTCCAGGAGTGCAAAACTACTTGTGGGCTTCCAGTCCAGCTCATTGTAGAGGGAAAAATTTTCAATGACTCTGGAGGAAGCATCTGGGTGTAAGACATTGTATAACAAATTATTAAAACGGTATGACGTTGGTCAGGAAAGCCATCCTGTGTGACATACTCCTTAGATCTGGATCACACTGTCTGACTGTGAGTTTGCAGCCTGCGAGCTGTGCCCTGCTTTGTCTGTGATCCCCTGAAGATACTTTCCAGTTGTAAAAGGCTTGTTCCAGTCTTGATATTTCTGTCTCTCAGTGGTTCACGCAGCACAAAGGGAATCTGTAGGGGGATGTCTTAACTGACCCTAGCGAGGGGGAGCTAGACAAAGTGACTGACCGCAGCTGAAATTTGGCCTTTTCTCATGATGAGCTCTGATTTGTCACTGTGTTAGAGGAGCAAACTGTCTGGCGTGAGATCAGTTAAAGCAATTCCTGTGTACGCTCTCTCCCTGCCATAAGAAAAGATACTATACAATTAAAACAAGATCAAGGAATGTTGCCTGCATGAAGAAGTAAAATGTGATTCCATGCAGGGAAGATCTTATTTCTCTGTTTAATTCTATGCTTAGAAAATAAAGAATCTTCCAAATACCACTTAATGAACAGTGTGCATTTAAATAGCCGTGGGCTGTAATTTAGAAAAGTGTAAAAGCAGAGGAAGGCTGAAAATGCTGGAGCAGGGCTCTCCACTGAAAAAGTGCTATGGGGGTATGTGTATGGGAGGGGGAGAAAATGCATTAGGAAGTTTTGTGATGGTGAAATAACTTTTATACTTGTAAAATATTACCCAAATTTTAGTGCAATGTGTCAAATTTATTTTGTGTATGTCTGGAATGTTATGGAAAGCTATTCACTATAATTTAACATGATATAGACAAAATTACATTTAAGTGGTGATTACATTGTACATTTATCTGACTTTACAATAAAATAGATTACAGTAATTAAGATTATATTAAGATTGCAGTAATTGGATTTTGCTAGATTTTTTTCCCTGATGTTGAGTTTTCGTTGTATAAATCAGGTAAGATGACGCTCATGTTCTTAAAAAAAATATTTATAACTAGTAGAAGTTTTCCCCTGCTGAAAACTTCTTTGACTTGATGAAGTTCTGTTTGAGGAGTTGAGCTCTCCCTTCTAAACGCAGGCAGGGATCAGACAGCGCTTTCTGAAAGTGTTTATTGCTTTTCTTTCTTTTGTAGTTTTGTGTAGTAATAGTTGGAGCATTAATAGGACTTCTTGGTAGATTTGCCAGGTTTAAGTCAGAGAGGGTGGGGAGATATACTTGCTTATAATTTTCAATATACTTTGCAAAACTGAGGGGGGAAATAAATTCAGAGCATCTATTGCATTGTGGTAATTCTGTTCATGAAGTTAGCATAACCTATCTCACTTGAGGAATCAATTTAGGATGTGGCAGACCATCTATTCTGTTATGGGCTTTCTATATGCAAAACAGAAGTCCTAGGAATCAAAGCAGAAACAAAAAAGCAGTGCCTGTAAAGACATTTTTTACAGATTTTAGCATTTATATTTTGTAAAGATTTTATTTTTAATTCTAAAGATTCTTAAAAATATTCAGTAATCAAGAAAGAATGAAAAATGGAGCCAAGCTTGCGGCCTCCGTGGGTTTCCTTGCAGGTAGACTATTCTCACTGAATAGCGATTGTCTCATTGGGATCAGCAGCTCTGGTCTGTGTCCCGTTGTGCCTGGAGTTGGGAGAAATGCTTATTGTTTAAATGCCATGTCCGGGGAGTGAAGCAGTACCACGGGCACTTGAAGTTTCATACTTGTTTTCCTGAGGTTCTGGTCGCCTTCACTTGTGTAAATGCAATGGGCAGAAGGGCTGGTAAGGGCCTCAGACCCCAGGGTACCTAATGCTCATTTTCCCAGTGGCCCTAAATGTTGTGTAACGGTCGTTTTGCATTCCTCAGGCAATGGCTGGCCATCCAGAAGTTACGAAGCAAAATAAAGAAGAAAGTGGACAGAAAAGCCAGTAAAGGAAGGAGAATCCGGTGGGTCACAGCTTCTGCAAGCAAACAGAAGTTCTGATTTTGCCAAATAAAGTCTGACTGAGCTGGGTTGGCTCTGGGGTGCGTTGGTGGGCTTATTCATGCCTTTTAGGGCAAGATGTCTTGCTTTGGGGCATCCACTGGGGAATCTTAATGTGCTTTGAGCCTAGAATAAGGGCTTGGTTGGATGCAGCCTGTGAGCATTGCCCAGATCAGTCTTGGCAAGAGGGTTCATTGGTCTCAGAAAACACTGGAGAGAAGTGTTCAAATGTCCTTAAGTGATTTGGGGCTGTAATTTCCAGTGAAAGCCAATAAACACCCCTTGTGCAATATATATTTAGCTGACTAAAACGTGGATAGCAGCTCTAGGGGAAGATGTGCAGAAATGCCTCAGTGAGGTAAATGTCTATTTCCTACTGACTGTCAGCTGGAATTTGGTGTCTAATCTCTCTTTATTTTTCTAAGTCCTGCTGTAGCTTTCTTTAGTTTCAGAGCATTTCACCTCCTGACTCCTGGATCACTAATTTGGGTTGACCTCTCCTGTTTTGTTTTCAGTGGAAGAATCTTCCACGCAGAAGGGTGGAAAGGGAAGCAGATTGGAGAGGACAGGGGCTTTTGTTCCCCTGTGCCGAGCAGATATATTAGTCTCCCCGAGTTTAGCATGACTGCGTGATTTGTAGTGGAGGAGGTGTTTGTGGCAGGGAGGCATGCTGAAAAGCTGCACCGCTTCCTGAAAAACCCGCAACATTAACCATCCTTTTGTGAGTAAACTATAAATCGTGAGTTTAGATGGCATCTGATAGAAAGTCAGTGGAGTCAGTCTGGGTCAGGCCTGGCATAGCAATTTTTAAGATAGATGTCATAAGATAATTTATTAAAAGAGGGAAGAGCCACTTTGTTGGCCTGAAAAGCCTATAATTATTGACTATCAATATTCTTTTCTGTCAGCATCACACATAATTGGATATATTCATGATTCAGTCAAAACTACTGACAACATCACACAACTGAGTCAGACTCGTAAACCTCCAGGAATAATGGGGAAGTCTCTCATTGTGTGCAATCTGTGCGCTTCAGCATTCCTGAGAGATCAGCTATCTTGCCAAGTCAATTGCCTCTTAGATCTTAGGTGCCTTTTTTTTCTTCTTTAAATAAAAGTTGCACTGACCCTGCAAGGAAAATATCAATAAAAGAAAGAAGTGTCATTGTCTGTGTTTAGGATTAACATGCAGTTAAGCTCCAGCATCTTTCAGAATAGTCCAGTAGAGCCCAAATGGGTGTTTTAAATAGTTGGTTCTTCCACTGAGAGACTCAGTGTCACCCCAAGCCGATCACTTATCCTCTGTTCTTCTTTTTCCTTCTCTAAAATTGGGGCAGCTGTGCTTAGATTTGCTTTTGTGAAGGACTTTGAGATCCTGGAGAGCAAAGTATCAAATATTAAGTTCCATCTGTCTCCATAATTCTTCCTTTTTGACAATCCTTTAGCAAACCTTTGATATTGTGGCATGTTGGGATGAAATGTGCTAGTTTATTGTAGGGTCTGAGGGTCTTCAAGTGCTTTCAAAAGCAGTCGATCTTCCACTTGACGTGAGTACCTGTCCCTTCATAGCCAGGGAAACTGGGGCACTAAGAGGGGAAGTGAGCTCCTCCAAAAACTCCACAGTCGCGCTTAAGAGACCTGGTGCACTAGTCCCTCGCTAGGACATGCCTTTTCTTGAGGGAGATGTGGAGGAATGGTATGTGCACACCTATTTTTCATGTCAGTGATTTCTGGTCCTGCGCTGCTGCAACATGGGATGTCCGTCAATGAAATTAAACATTTTATGTCTGCTAGACTGGGATTTTTGAAGTCCGCATTTTAAAAATGTGACAATAGTTAGTTCTGGACAAACAATTCTTGTTAGAGAATTTATCAGAAGTGCTAAGTCCCCTTGCCACTCCGCAGACTGTCCCTGTATAAGCTTTGATCTGTATGAATACATCAGTTGTTAATGTCTCGTAAACGAACTATTTCATAGTCCAGTGTATTGACCTGATGTTTGCTGCAGTACCAGCCCTGCACGGCTATTCTGCTCCCTGACTCCATCATTACAGCCTTAGACCAGGGCAGTTGCTTCCATTACGAGTGACAAAGACTTGATTGTGCAGAGAAGCCCTTGTGTAAGGGTGAGTGTGTGCTGTGCCTGCAAAGCCATTCTGAAATAGTCTTGTGAGCTAAAAATCCCCTCAAGGGAATGTTCCTGCATAAGCAAACAAAAGGGAGTGCAGAGGTGACAGAGTGGAAAGGTGATTCTGGGCAAATGCTTGTGAATCCTTTTGCCTGCTATTTGTCAAGCTCTAAAAATAGCAGCGGCTTGGGTAAAACATTTCAGACTTGGGTAGGCGGCATGGTAGTGTACACCAAAAGCCATTGGTTTGGAATACCCTGCACTTAGACACTAGGGTTTAAAACCACCTTTTCATTCAGAGTTTTTTGGCACTCTGATAAATTTTACATGTCAGGTCCTTGAATGTAAGTCATGAAAAGCTACTGCAAGTTCCTAGCCTGGTGTGGAAAGCGGGAAGGGGATGCCATAGCTGGAGGTGCAGTACAGCTTGCAGAAATATTTTGGTGGATCAGAAGCTGAGGCAGATGCAGCACTCCATCACCTTGGACATGCTCCATCTCCTCTTTGCACGGGTCTTTTTCCTGTCTCCTCCTTTGCTTGTTTTTACATGCTCTGTTGATGAGTTATTCAGGGTAGGACTTTCCAACTACGACTATGGCTAGCGGAGTAGGATTTTGATATCCTTTAGGGCCCTAAATACCACAGAGCAAGGAAAAAGGGGTAGCAGATGGATGCTTGAGAAGGTCTGATGCTCTGACGCTTCTGCTGCCTGCAGTGGGCTCTTTGGGCACAAATTCCAGAAGGTGATTAAGACACCAGCTGAACAGAAGGCTGAAAACAAGTTCCTGTTTCTCTCTCTGACTTTTCAGAGTTGTCTGTCTGGGAGGCTGATTAGTTACTCGCGCACAACTAACGGATGTTGTATGTTCTCTCTCTAGCTCTGATAAAAAAAGGATTTTCTTGCTATTCAGTTCGTTGTATCATCTGATTATTCTTCTGTCCATGTTATAAGAAAGGAGGAGGAGGGAAGGGAGGGGGAATCGCTAGCTACAAGTAGTGCCTCATTAGATATCAGCAACCAGGAAACCCAGTGCTTTGCGTTTCAGTGACTGGTATGTTTCTATTCAAGCAGCAACATTTCCTTTTCATTAATAGTTACTAATGTGCTGCCTGCGTATTTCCTCCACTGTTCAGGTATCATGTCCATAGCAAGCTGGTGAGCTTCATGGCACCTATTGACCACTGTACAATGAATGATGATGCCAGGTGAGTAATAGATTAATTACGTTTCTCAAATGGCTTCATGACAGCATGATATTGACCTGTTCTTCAGTCTGTCGCCCCCTCCGTTTCTTCTTATCAGTTAACCATTTGTCACTGGCATCATAGCCTGGGTGTCTTGGTCGCATCTGTCCAGGCAGTCTGGCTGAGCTTTCACTCTGTAATTACTGTGACACCAAACAAGAAATTTTCATAAATTTTGTACCTACATTTTGATTCCTGCTTTAAACTCCTCTGATTTTGAAATCTTTTAGTTTTATGGAATTATTTTGGAAATAGACAACTAACTGATCTGGTGTCTTCAGGTATAATCGAAACTTACAAAGAACTTGTCTTTTAACAGAAATGGCAACTGGTTTAAATTCTGTGTAGTGTGCATTTACTTAGATCGGTTAATAACTGGAATAGTTCGGTCAAGATTCACTCAAGACCTAACTGTTGCTTCTGTTTATGTCTGCTTAAAGAATGAAGTACTTTATTGGAAGCCTATAATGTTTTAATATGCTACTCGGTAAAGAACATATTAATGAAGTTCTTGTGCATAGCTACTGGATAGTTTTTCTACATATACACCCATATTTCCTAAGTATTACATTTTTAAACTGAATCTCAAAATGCTGAGCTTTTTGTGGGAAGGAGGTGGAATAATTTTTCCAGTGAATGCATGTAGAAGGCTTGAGAAACATCTTTCCCCTGGGTTGTGTTTGTGAGAGAGAGATGTCATTTGTCTGTTTGCGAAATGGAAACCAAATACCTGCTGTTCTTAAGACTGCTGCCTTTTGGGATATTGCACAGACTTCTGGATGAGAGCTCTCCAGTAAGCTGTCACTAAGGCATTTTGTGTCCACAATAAGACCTGTGCTGTTCCATCATGCTTCTGTCTCAGAGTTTCTTTACTCTTTTTTTCCTTCTTTTCAAGTGAGAAAACCTCCCTGATTTCTGAATATTGTCTAGATCCTCTCCCCACAAAAAAAATGTATTGGATGTGTAGGGTGATCGCTATTCCTCCGGCCATATCAGGTGGTCAGTTCTGCCACCGCCTTACCTGGGTCATGGGAAGAGAGAGACACAAGTGGCTTGGGCACTGTGAGATTAGCCATACACGCTTTTTTTTATTTGGCAAATAAATCAAGTGCATTTTTTTTTCTGCTATGCAGGGCCTGAGCTAGCAGCTGTCTGTGCTTCCCAGCTGCCAAGGGCCTCCTTACCTGTGTGGAATTGGTGTCTTTGCTGTTTTGGATAGCCCCAAATCAAATGTCAGGCAGGACAGACACACATGTACCACCCTGTAGAAATGGTTCTGGGATGCGCTGCTCGTTCCCCACATCTTTGTGTTTGAGGGCAATTAGCAGGTGGTGTATGTGTGTTTGGGAAAAAACAGTTCATAACCATTTTCATTAATAATGCGTATGACTGTGGCATTTCTCTTAGTATTATGTCCAGTTGACTGGTTACTACTTATGCTTTGAGAATTTCAAATTAGGTTAGGGTGTCTGTAATTTTTTGCATATACTACATACTGCACTGTCCTACACATTAGGCAGGCATACAGACTCCTGCTCTGGCCCCGGAACGAAGGCAAGCTCAGCTTGTGTGAGGGGGAGGGAGGTGAAAAAAACCCAATGAGACTGATCCTAATAACCTGGGAGTTACACTGTTTGCTGTCCCCAGAGGTGACATTGCCTCCTCCTTTGCAGTCCACCGCACTCGTGTTCCAAAAGTTGCATAGAAAATGCATTCTGTAAGCCAAAATCCTCCAGCAAGTCAATGCAAACGTGAAGTGCATCGAAACAGCTGGGACAGTGGAGTCGTTCTGCACAACAGCCTTCTTGGGCCTCAGCTACACTTCATTTGGCTGCCATCTTCATAACCCTTATTCCCTTTGCTTCTCGGGAGGCACCTTGAGTCCACCACAAACTGCACGGGGCCTGGCTGACCCTCCGAAGCTGTTAGAGCTAATAGGATGCTATCTACGTTATGCTGTGTCGACATAGTTATCATTGTGGTAGGGACAGAGCGTTTGACATTTGGTTTAGTGAAAATGTCTCCTGGGGCTTTTCTCCACATTGAGCGGGTTATTACATCGCTTGCATGTTTTACTCATTCTTTGGTGGCAGCAGCTGCTGCTGCTTATTGTCTGACTGCGGGAACTTATTTCTTACATTAAGTTTATTAGTCACTTTGGAGGCCCGCCATACTTTCTGTTAATGGCGTTTTAGTGGCTTATCTCCTGATGGTGGTGTAGCCGTCTAGAGCGAGACTATCGGTTGATGCATTCGCACACCAGCAAGTGTGCCTGAGGGTCGCATCATGTGGGCAGCTGTATCCCAGTCTGCCAAGATCAGGCTTCCCAGCAAACCCTGGGCATGGATGAGGCAATGCCGGAACCTGGGCAGGTTCTCTTCCTCGTTCTGCTGGTGGCATCGGGGATGACCTTGAAGAGGTCACTCTGCGTTTCTGTGACTCCGATTCCCCTTCTGTGCGACGGAAGCCTGCTGCTGAGAAGTGCCTGTAAGAGACAGTGGTTTAGTAATAGTAGTAGTAGTAATTAATTTTTTAACATACATAGCAAAGCTTTTGTTTCAGAGACAGCTACACAAATAGAAGAGCTACACAACAGACAGCGACACAAATAGAAGCTTAAGCTTTCTTCACTGTTTGCCAAAATACCTGCTGGTAACCTGTAACACAAAGAATATGCCTTACATTCGCCTATACTAGGCATTACGGTCTTCCTTAAGCAGTTTCTATGCAGCTTCTTCCCCACGGGATGTGCTTTGCCATTGTTTAGTCCTAATGTTGAGCTTAAATTTCCCTCTGCTGTAATTTAGGCCCGTTATTTCTTGTCCTGTTCCGTGCGGGCTTTAAGAACAGATTCTTACTTCCTCTTTGCAGCAGCCCCTCCACGTTTGGGTGGGAATTCTTGCTTTGCACACTGCAAACCTGGGCGTTGTTTAGCTTGGCTTCCTTCCTTTCCTCCCTAGTTTGCACCATTTGTGTTTGCATCCAGAGATAAAACATATTCAAAATATTGGAGTGGCTAGTGTCTGGAATTAGACCTCTAGAGGTGTTTTGGTTCAATTCTCCCAAAATGAAGATATCTGCTGCTACCAGTCATTTCTTTGAAAATCATAGCCACTCTCTAGGGGTCACTTCACATCCCTGTTTAAAATGCCCCTGCACTTGCCGTGGGCCATAATACCTCTCTAGCAGCACACAGCCGTACTGGACAAGGCAAGAAGAATTCAATGTCTGCTTTAAACTGCAGGTGAATTAAAAAGAAAAGACCAGGCCTGTACGCTTGAGAGGGAAGCAGTAATGATAACAGCTTTCCTTTGTGACAAAAGAAGGTAATTTTATTGTTTGCAAGTGTGAATTACTAGATTGAAAATGCAAGTATACACTTCACAGTGATGTGATCGTGCTCTGAGACATTTTTTTTTCCTGGTCAGGCACTTAAAAGGCATGACCCCAAAATAAATACACATCTGAACAATGAGGTGCTCTGCATTGTAGCGTGAGAAATTTTAAAGTGTCAGTGAGCGGTGTATAAAAAAGGGTTGTAGAAACAAAACTGGCAGAACATTCCCTTTAAGTTCTACCCGTGGCTACAGTGGCAGGGAGATCCCTGGAAAAGGCCAGTAAGGAAATATGTATGTGCAGATGTGGACAGACGGAAGCCTGGGGGTATGGCGTAGAGGCCGGGGGCACGAGTGGTGGTGTATGTAGTTCTGGTTCTCCTTGGCTGTGCCAAGGCCTCACTCCCCGTGATGAACTGCGCAAGCACTTTGTGACTGGGGCAAATGCAGAGGGGAATTGTGACTGTTTCCTTGCTTTGCTTGCTCTAAGTGCTTTTGAAGGCACGAGTCTGCGTAGCACTGTAATAGCTTGCTGTTTTCTGTATATTTAAATAGCTAATGCAGCCTAGGAATACATTTGGGACCTGATTCTCTTGTACATTTAAGGCATTTTACACTACTCTGGCTGTGCAGAGAGACCCTAAAATAGGTCTAGCACTCACCTGAAGGTCCCTGTGTGGTGGTGTCGTGGCTGTGGGATGCCCAGGACTTCCGGGGAACTGGCACATCAAGTTTATCACTTGCCGCTGCCACTGGCTGGGGAAACAAAGAGCAAATGCATATGAGGAGAAACAGCCCGAGCGCTGCATGGAGAAGGGAATGAACAGTCACTCCGGAATTGTTTTACAGCCTGAATTTGAGAAAAGAAACGTACAAATGTAATAACTGCCTTTGTCAACATCACTGCCACTTTCTTTCTTATTCTTGCTGCTGGTTGGAATAATAGCATTCGTGCAGGCAATTAATCTTCCACTTGCCAGTTTTTCATGCACCCTACGCATGGGCATGGCTGTTTAACCTCGTGCTCACATATATTATGTTGTAATGTGTGGGACACTGGTGGCCTCAAGCCCTCCTCTATTTTAACCCCTCTTTGGTAGTATTTTAAAACATGCACTGGAAAGTGATTTTTATGGTTATCTTGGGGTATATGTTTATAGACTTAAATACATTTATAGGACTCTTGGGCCAAGGTTTTTCTAATCGGTCCAAGGTCATTGCTATGTAAATGGGCCTGCCCTAAGACGAGGAACCTGAAGGCAGAAGCTTGAATGTAACTGCACTGTGGTGGTTGTCCAGAGGAGAGCGAAGCTGTCTCAGGCAGGAATTACACAGGATTAGAATGGGGTTGATCTCTCTCTCGTTGTGATTCACTTGGGTTTGAGGGTGGCACCATGTGGGTGCCACTTGTTGGGCTTCTCTTGAAATACTCTTTTCCCATCTTCTTGACCAGTGTACTTCACTGATCCCATTGCTCCAGTATCTCACGGAGTGTAATCTTTATTTTAATCGTCCTTCAGTACCACCACGTACAACAGAGCTGGGGAGATGCCAGTTGTCTTTTCTGTTTTACGCTTTGGGAAATTGGGCATGGAGAAATGAGATCCCGTATCTCCACAGGCACTTGGGTCCAGAAATCCATGAGTCAGGAGCCTCGGTGACTTGCCAGAGGTAACACAGCAGGTCTGGGTTAGAGCTGTAGTTGAACCCACGTCTTCTGTGCGGTCACCTTCAGCGGCCTAGCTCTGAACAGCCGCATGTTTTTAGGAGATCAGACAAATGCGCACTTGCAGAAAGCTCCTGTGCCAGGTCAGTGTATTTCTTTAAGGGCAAACTGAGGCTAGAAATGCCCACTGGAGGCCTGCGGGTCCGTGGACAAGTGAGCATATTTTCAGTACATGCAGAGATGCCGTATCTGCAGGAGTGGATCCTATAAACAGCCCAGTTGTGGCAAGGTCAGGTAAAGTCTGTGTTCCTGGGAAGAGCTGCGTGGGGATTTTGGTGGTGTTATATCTCTCTGTCAGCTTTGATATATAGATCTTCAGATCTCTGCACTGTACGTGTGTGTGTGGAACAGAGACTAAACACAGACACTTTAGAAAAAGGTATAATATCAAATTACTGCTAAGTTTGATGAACATCATTATTTCACCTCTGGAGGACGGTACTTGCAGGAGAGATGTTCTTTAAGGACACAGATGTTTGGTCCAAACACCTTTATCTCCCAAGACGACTCAGGATATTCTGACAGGTAAAACAAGATTGTGCAAATATGCAACAGTGATCTAATCAGCTGGAACAACAGCAATATTTTAACTGGCGCTACCTTTTAACAGCATCATTAAGGGCTCTCATTACTCTTTTATTAGAGGCTCACTCTATTTCTTATCAGATTACAGAATGAACATAACTCATGGCACTGATTTGATCTCTTGTTAAAGAGGATTACAGCTTTGCATTAACTTGGATTGACACGGTTTATAATTTGCTGTTGATACACATGCTGGCGGTGTCACATGTTTGACCCCCTCCCCACAGCACCGCTGAGGAAAAGGACACCCATACATCATCATTAAAGATGGCACCCAGTGCAGAAACGGGAGGCAAAAGGAGGCTTTTCTGCAGTAAAGTCAGGCAGGACAAAAGAGACGTGTTCTCAAGTGCAAGCTGAAATTCAAAACGGGGATTTATAACTGGGTGAAGGTGGGGGAGAATATATTGGCTTTTAGATAGGTTGCTTTTTACCTTGGCAAACGGTTCTTCATCACGGAGGAGGACTTTGCATCCGTCGAGAGCCAAATTAGAGGGAAGAAGATGGCCGTAATGGGACTGTGTCAAACCATGCAGTTCCACCCACAATGTGAGGCACAGTCTTCCATGAGCTGGGGAAATTTCCCTGGCTCTTCTCAGACCTCTCAACATTGCGATTGTCACCAGTTAGTGAACGGGTCCCTGCCTTCGGGCCGTATGGATCATACACCACCCGCTGATGCTGTTTAGCCAGGTAACCTGGCTGCCTGTGGTGGAAGTTACCTCGTTGTCTTGTCCCTGGTTTGTAGGAACCCCAGGCAACTGGGGGTTCAGGCCTGGGCAGCGTGCCAGTGTTGTGGCTTCTTTTTCTAGCTCCCGTGTGCCGCTCATGCGTTGTAGGGCTGGTCACGGTGTGTTTTCTCTATATATTCTTTTTTTAGCATATGGTCAAGTCCCAGCACACCGTGCTGTAGTACAGATGCCTGTATCTACATATATGCCTGTGGTGGTACGTGTTGTGTTTGGCTTTGGAAGTGCAGACTCGGAAGGCAGCAGAACTGAGCTCGGGGCAGGAGTCACTGCCTGAAATCCCACAGCCATGTGCAAGAAATTATGCCCATGACTCCACAGTCCCGTTGGCCTCAGGTCCTAGTTGGTAGAGCATCCAGCCCACTCTTGCTCTTGCAGGAGCAGACCAGTGCCTGCTGGGAAGCTGAATTAAGGCACAGATTATCCAGCTGCCAGCGAGGTTTGGATTAGAGCGTCTCCCTTGGATTCAGCCAGGATGTTGTGTATTTTCCCAATCAGCGTTCTCACTTACTGCAGTTGCTTTGTCACAGTGTGTCTTGCTGCAGGCAGAGGGGGTACGTAGTAGGAAATCCTGGTATTAAAAGATTAATTTACTTATATGACAAGAGTTTAATATTAAAAAAAATAATAAAAAAAAAAGTTGGTGAGATACCAGCGTTTAACTTAGCTCACTTTGTACTTTGGATATTAAAACACCATGAGACTAGATTAATGGAGGAATTTGGGCTCTGCGATTGTCAATCCAGTACGTTCACCGCGACACAAGTCCCCGAAAGGCGGCAAAGCCCTTCTTTCTGGAACATCCGAACCAGCGGCTTCAGTGCTGTGCAGCGCAAACCTCAGGTGAGAAAAATCGTTCTAAGTCTGTATAGAGACAGCCTGCAAGAAAGGTTGTCCTGCTTTGTATTGGCTTTGTCTTGGGAAACAGAGAGAGCAGCACTAGTGTGGAGGGCAGTCTCTGAGTGTGCAGTGCTCTGACATCTTAGAGAAAGCAGGTGTTTCTGGCATGAGGCTGCGGGTGGGAGCACAACCTGCCCGCCTGGGCTCTGTGCCTTCCAGAAGAGCCCCTGCTATGGCAGGGACCCTCTCGGGTCCCTTGGGGGAGATGTAGGGACTCTCCTGGGGAGGTGATGTGTACCCTGGTGCTCAGCGGCGGGGAGACCTGGGCTGTACTGGGAACCAGGAAAAAAGCATGTGTTGTCCCGTGAAACTAAGCCTGCTCGGCTTGACTTGGTCCCGAGGCACCGTGGCTTCGGTATCGTTCAGACCTTTGTGTATCGTTTTGTTTGGTGGATTTTATCCCCCTAACCTTTGACTTAGCCTTAGAAGTCAGCGCACGTAGATGCAGTTAGGCATCCCGTATCGCTGTTAACCATATCTGTTAGAAGGGTTGGTATTTGAATGAGGAGGTTTTGTATATTTTGAAGCTGGCAGTAGTGAAGTGGCGTACGTGACCCCGGTTAGTGCCAATGGGCTGAAATCATCGTGTCCCAACGTTTGATGTTTGACATCCCTGGTAAGAAGACAGACGCCTCTGTTATGGAAATTTCCTTTTTAAAGGGAAAAAAAATAACCTGTTAAGAGCTGCAAGATGATTTGTCGTCCTTCCTTTGTGAGACAATTTGTCTTCTCCTGCATCAAATCTGTTATAAAACAGGCAAGCTGTGAAAGAGGGAAATCATCCTAGGAATATGGGATGTTAAGGTACACAAAGAATGGTCCCCTCCGTGCGCCTGTGAGCACGTCTGTGCAGGGCACTTCACGTGCAGCATTACAGTGGCTGCTCTGCTCAAATACCCATCGAAAAACAGAGACTGAGGAGGCAAGATTTTATGAATTTCATGGGGAAATTAAAGCTGCTTGAAAGCATGCCAGCGGAGCAAGCTGGAGGTTTCTGAACCTCCCTGTGTTTTGCTACTTCTCCAGCCTCTTGTCCACATCTTTTATGCTTGGTGCTGTAAAAGCTCATACAAAAACGGGCCAAAATCAGGATGAGGGACGTGCCATCTCATGAATGCTGTCCTGAGCTCAAGGCTGGTGAGTAGGCAGATGGCTGTGTGCTGGTGTAAGGGGGAAATGTTCAGAATTGGTGACAGAGGTGGCAGGTCTGAACCCTGGGTCCGGTTAAGTTTGGGGGATGGTACCTTGAGCAGCAGCTCCTCTGTCTCGCTGCTGCCCTCCCGCTCCCCACCCCACCCTCAGCTCCAGCCTCACAAAATGTGCAGAGTCCCTTTGTTTAGGGCAAGAACCAGCTTTCTGAAATATTTATAAATCTTGTGCCTGGTCTCATGAGACAAACCAGAGGTCACATGTCACCTTTCATAATTTAAAGCCGTGGGGCTAAAAGCATTTGCAGAGACTTGAAGGACCCAATCCTGACCTGCCTGAGCGAGAGGGAATTGCGGCAGACCTTTCTGCATCTCCTTCAAGCGCTGGGCACGGTGATGAGAGCCGTCTGGCTCTGTAATTTATAGCCGGAGTTACGCGCTCCGGTTTTGGGCCGTGGCGGGGAAGCGAGTGAGAGAGTGCCATCTCGTGGGGCTGCCTTCCCGGCCACGCTGCCCGCACTGCACCGCACCACACCGCACCGCATCACACCGCACCGTACCACATTGCATCACACCGCACCGTACCGCATCACACTGTACCGTACCACATCATACCGCATTGCATCGCACCGCATCACACCGCACTGTACCACATCACACCGCACCGTACCGCATCACACCGCACTGTACTGCACCGCACCGCACCGCACCATCTGTACCGCATCGCACTGCACCACATCGCACTGCACCGCACTGAACGCCGGCCAGCCAGCAGCACTCTGCTCTGCGTTTCAGGCCCCTCACTTTAAAAACCATGGTTGTTTTAATTCCGCTTTGATGATTGCCACTGCTCATTTTGTTCCACGTCATCAACCGTAGCATGGGTTTGTCGCTGCGGAAATACCAGCCTGGGGAACGCGTGTCAGAAGGTGTGCAAATAGAGAGCCAAATCCCACACCCCGCATGCATTACATTTAGGGTAATGCCTCCGACTAGAAATTGAGAAATAAAGGGCTTCACCGTGCTTGCTTTTCCTGGGTACCTGCTCTGCTTGCTGGGCACTTAGTAATCTGAATTTTGTGCTGGTGGAGAAAAGATTCCTTAGGATACAGACAGAAAAGTTTTCCAAGCAAATGATCAGCCATCTGTTCCACAGCCAGCTTCCGTTTTCATCAGGAGGTGTGTGTTTTTCATCCTCCCTTTCTTCATGGGTGTTCATGCTCCGTCTTTCGCCAGTTTTTGTGAATTAAAAATTCATTGCTCCCAATGGAGGCTGTCGTAGGAATGGGGTAGTACTGCTTGGGGCATATTCTAAATTATCTTTTTTTTTTTCTTCTTTTTTTTGCCTGGAAGAAGAGAAGTAGTAAAAGGTACATGGGAAAAGGTAGCGAAATTTGTTGGAGGGTATTTTTATAAAAACAGCACAGCAGTGACTCATGCAGTATTGTTATATTAATAATACTCTGAAAAAAAACACAAACACCCAAACCCACCAGAAACTGAATTTTCCCTCTTAATATTGTTCTTCTACTCGTTTACAGAACTGTATCAAAAAAACCCCGAGTAACATGACTATAATTAAACAAATGAAATAGTACAGCATTAGCTGTTCTCCCTCCCGTGGGCAGGTATGTGTTTTTCCCCTTCGTATATTTGGTGGAATAGTGCTGCTGCAGGTGGGCAAAGGAGATTCCTGGGGAACTCGTAACAGTTTTTATGATTTATATTTTGATGATTCATATATTTATCAAATGTGCTGTTGCTATTAATATTCACCTGGGGCACTCCTGCCCTCTGTGTGTGTGTTCCCTTGCTCTCTGTTGCAGGGGTTTTGCCCATAAAATGTGTGTAGTCGCCATACCTGGGATCTGGAGGGTGGTGAAGTCCAACGATCAATTAGCACACGGACCTCACTGTGTGAAGTAGCTGTGCCTTTTATTTTTTTTATTTTTTTTTTTTAAATACTGCTGTTGACATGCAATCACCGGTTTGTACGACGGGGAGCTGGTCAGCATTTCCGCGCTGCCACGGAGCCGGGGCTTCACGCGGGGCTGGGGGCCTTGGCACCTCTCCCGTGCGCCGCCGGATCCTTTGTCTGCAGGGCGTGCGTGGCAGCGCCGCGGCGGGGGCTCCCCGCAGCCGGCAGCGATCCTGCCACCGTGCCAAGGCTGCGCAAGTGTTGAGTCGCGCACGGGGAGACACTCGAGCTGCCGGTGTGGGGTTTGCACGGGGAATGGCCTCCCCGGGACACCCCTTCCCTGCACTGCCCACAACACCCGCGTAGCCACCACCAAGTTGCAAATTGCACCGAAACCAGGATTCTTCTAACTGCGCCGGGGCACGGAGAGCAGAACAAAACACCTCCCTCGCATACACCTTTTGTCGCAGACTGCTGGCGCGTTGAAAGAAAGGACTGGGCAAACTTAGCGGGTGCCTGTGGAGCGGCCGGTGGAGCTGGGCAGGGGTGAGTGCCTGGGCACAGCGCTGCCGGTGCCGTCCGCTGCCTTCGGAGCCAGCTCAGAAGAAATGCATAAATAATTAAGCCGAGGTACTTACACACACATGTTTTATGGCAAATGGCTGTGTGGTTCATGATCATTTTTTCCAGAAACAGGTTTTATGATAATATAGTAAAAATATTAAATTAGAAAATGCCTCACTAAGGGTGATAAAACCTTACTACAGTGGAAATAGGTAATTATCCCCTCTACAGCCTAAATGACAGTTTAAAAGAAATAAAAATGTTAGTGCTCATTACTTGCTTTTGTAGGTTGCAATAAAGGGTGAGTTAAATTTTAATTCGAGGAAGACCCCTGTATCGACCTGCTTCTTCCACACTCTCTACCTGAGGTGTAAGTACTGTTAATTACTCGCCTAGGTTATTCCTCAGCACCGTGCTCAGACCGGTGCCTCTTTGTGCTAAAGTCACCTTTCCTTCCGCTGGAGGTAGTGGACTTGCAGCGGGGTGGGTTGTTTCAACTCAGTGGCTCAAGTCTGATGTTTAATATGTGTGGGTGGAGGAGAGAAATTTTATATTTTTTAACCAAAATCCGAGTTCATTATGCGTAGCCTTAAGGGGGCTGAAAGTATTAAAATCCACACTTCCCCTGGTGAATTGAAACAGAGACAAGGTTAAACCTGGAGGATTGATGAGTTTTACTCTCTGCATGGTTAAATCCTGCTGAGGGGAGATGCTGTAGAAGAAAGGTAGCCTAGATGATGAGAACAGGGAAAAAAAGGTTGGGTTAGTATTTTTTTTTTTAGCAGGGTAGAAATATTTGTTCTGTTTTGGGGCTGTTGGGGTTACCTGATTTCCCTCCTCCTGGCACTCCCTGCCAGGGTCTTTGCCCGTGCTGTGCTATTATCCAAACAGCTCCACCTGAATTTTTCCTTCAGCAGAGGTTGCCAGCGTCGTTCCCAGCAGGATGGGGGCCGTGGGAGCCTGTCTGCGGCAGCCGGGGCAACCCCTCTTCGCACCCATGAAACCTGGGGTGCCGATGCTGGAGTCTGTCACTGCTGGCAACATTTCTCTGCTGGCCAAGAGAAATTCTTAACTGATCTCTCCCCTCCTTGCTTGAAAAATGACCGTTTATTTAAAATCTGTAGGATTGGAGCAAATTCAGCATTGATCCCTGAACTCTTCTACCCATCAGATGACCATCAAAAAACAAAAATGAAGACAAAAACCTGAGGGGACTGGTTCACCGGGGGGAAAGGCCAAGGCAGGCTGCAAAGAAACGTTACTTTTGGCTTTTGCCTACTCACCGGGAAAACACAAACTCTTGCTGTCTTTGGCTAGTTTGTGTGTGGTTCCCCAGAATGTTCACGTGGCGTTTGAGCTTCCTTAAGCTACTGGGGACTGTAAAAAAAAAAACCATGAAAGAACGTGTAAGAGGAGAAGGGCGTATGTAGAGAAACGGCAGAGGGGAGCCCCTCTGTGCGGTGGAGGTGATGGTTGGGAGCAAGTCCCGTTTGAATTTTGCAAAATGCCTTTGATGTGTGTTTGGCAAGCAGCACGCACAGCCGGCACGTTTGAAGCCTGTTACCTGTGAGCGAGGCTTGTGGACAAAATAGAAGCCGTTTCTGCTGCTGGCTGGCACCAGGGTGTGGAAGAGGAGCAGGAGAAGACCTGCCTGCAGCTCGCTGCGAGTGTCTGCAATGTCCAGGCTGAACAGGGGCTGCCTGGGAGTGGGTTCGTGCCCCTGGCAGGCTCCAAAACAGGATTCCTTCAACCCAGTCTTTTGTGCTGCCTGCAGGAGAGTGTGGTTTTACAGCCAGGACAAAGAACGTCCCCGCACGGGGCAGTTAATGTCGGTGGAGGGCAGCGGAGCCGTCTGCAGTGGATCCTCCCAAGCAACAGCCGTGACTGCAGAGCCAGGACTACGATCTCAAACTGTGTTTAGGTCGGTCCTGCAAAATCTGTGGGAGAGCCTACGGAGCACTGGCGACGCATGGAGCCCGTGTTGTTCCTTAGCAAAGCACGGAGGGATGGGAGCGAGTCCGTGTGCGAGAGCTGGGAGTTATTTCATAGCTGCGAATGGAACTGGTCTGGTTGGTGCCTGTGCCCAGCACGTGCTTTAAAACAAACCAACCGCAGGACTAGAGGCTTCGAGCCCTGAGCTGGGGCACGAGCAGCATCCCTAGGGTGGGATGGAAAATGGAAACACTCCAGAGAAGAGGAGCCCGCAGGCCCTGCTGGCTGGGGGGCGTTCTGCTTCACAGACACCTTTCCTCTGCGCGACCAGGCGGGAGGCTGTCGCTGTCGCCGTCGCTCTCACCTTGTGCGGCTCCCAGTGCTGCACCTGCGGGCTGGAAACCAGCAAAGTGGGTGCCTTTGCTGTTGTCATTATCTTCCTTAGAGTGTTTTGCTCAGTGCCGTTAAGCCGCCATATTTAAAGCGAGGCATATACCGGGGAGAAAGAATGAAATCGGTGATGTTCTGTTGAAAGTACCCAAGCTGCTCAGGCTCCTGACGGGAGCAAACCCCCCGCGTTTGTCAGCTTTGCCCACCTGAGTGTGAAATGATCTTCCATCAAAACACCGGTTTCAGCATTTCCTGACACGCGGACCCCGCTGCAGACAGGACCCGCTGCCCGGGGATGTCTCTGAGATGGCAGCACAAGTGGAAACGTTTGCGCCGTGTGATGGCGGGGTCTGAGCCCCGCCACAGAGCCAGGCTGCAGGGCCGCGGCTGTCGGGGACTCAATAGCATCGCGCGGCGTTTTCCTTCCGATTGCTTGATGGAGCCTTAACGTCGCAATGTCCTTGTTGACAGCAGTGCCGCTTGCCATCCCATTTCTCAGTTAAAACAGCAAAAGCGAGTTACGTTTATCAGTTTATCAGCCAGGAAAGATGGAAAATGGTGTAGGTTTGGGTAAGGCATTCCTCTCCTCCTTTTCCTTTCAAGTTTCAGAGTTTTTAGCTTATCAAGCTCCAGTTCTGTTTTCTAGAAGTGTTTTGGTTTTGTGTTTGTGTTAAACTTGCCGAAACCTGCGTGCACGCTCCTGATTGAACGCAGAAATTCCAGCCGGGGTTTCCCAGGCTTGGCTGAGCTTGGCACACAAACCACGGCGTCGACCATTCTGTTCAGTAAGGAGGCCACAGACTCATTTTCTGAGGGTAGAGCAGCTGAGTGGTTAATCAGCTTCTAAATTAAAATTAATTTAAGAGAAGTGGCCCTGTGAATTAGAACGGTTTCTTGTCTCAGTCGTCCGTGCGTCTGTCCAGCCTCCTGCGTGGCTGGAGCGGGTACTTCGTTCCTCGTCTTCCCGGGGTTAATGGCTGGCGTTTTTCTGCCATCGCTGTTCAACACTTGGGAGCTCCTTCCTTCCCAAGGCTGGCGGGTAACTTTCTCCAGTGGAAGTGTCTGCAAGAAGCAGTTACTTCTCAAACCAGTTGCCATCTTTTATCGATCTGTGAAGGGACAAGGCATCAGAGCAGCCCGAGCGAGAGTGGTCCCTGTCGTGGTCTTAATTGAGGCGGCCGCCAAAAGCACCGTGTGGCTGTCAGGTCGGAGGCTCGTCCTTTGAAGCTGTGTTTTACTCTCTTGAGCAGTGCAGAAGCTTCTCTCTGCCTGTCCTGGCACTTTTCCCGGCTTCTGCAGCAGCTGCTTTCCCAGGCACTGGCCCTGACGAGCCCTCGGGATGGGATGGGGTGGGATGGGGTAGTTGGGGCTCTAATCCTGCTCCGAAGGAAGAACACCGTCCTCCGTGTAACCAGCGCTCCTCTGTGTGCGCCGTCTTCTCAGGCCCTTGCTTTAGAAAACGCCTCTGTAGAAAATAAGCCTCTCCCAACGCTTTTTCCTTGATTTCCAGAAATGCGTGCTTTATAAAAATGCTCTCTCCTTTCCCCCATCGCTCTTCTCAGGTTACTTCGGTTTTAAAATTAAAGATAAATAACAGCAGCCCACTTTTATTTTTTTTTTAGAGGAAAACTTGCTCCTGTTATCCGAATTGCTGCATGTGTGCTATTAATTGGAAGCTTGTTGCTGGGTCATTTTCATTGTTTTTCGAGTACCGTCAAGTCCAAGAAAATGTATGAAAACTGAATTATAGCCCCACGTAGACTGTCTGATTGAGTCCTCCTTATGGCGCCGCGGTCTCATACATCCTATTAAAATATTCAATCTTGTTTTCTTACTTGAAGAGCCTGTCTGTAAAGGGCAAACTTATAGAAAACCTCATTCTCTAGAGATGTGGTATCCAGCCACACTGAAATATTTACATATTTCTGTACTGCATGTGATTGGTCTTACGCAAGTTCTCCCTTTTGCCTGTATTTATTAATAAAGATTGTTGAATGCATTTTTAATTATACAAGGCCTTTTCATTTGAAGGAGTGGATGGCTGTGCTGGCAGCCTCTTGCTTCCATTTTGACCTTGAAAAGTAACTTTTCTCCCCTCCTCCTTCCTCTTTTCCCCAGGACGGAGCTTTATCGTTCGCTGTTTGGAAAAATCACGGGTCCCGAAGAACCGGAGCGGGATTAGCGTCGTGCCTCGGCGCCGGCATTGACCACAGCAGCAAGCGTGGCCCCGCGCGGCCTGGCCGGGAGCAAGGGGTCCATCCCGCTGCCTGCGGCATCTCCTGCGCTCTCCCCTGGTCACCCAGCGCTGCTGTGATCTCCCAGAGATGGTTTGTGCCTAAAAACCTCACTGAAGGAACATCAGATCCCGTTACTGCTCCATCCCACGGGCTCAGAAAGAAGACCAGGAGGGAGATATTTCACTTGGCTAAGTGTCCTCCCCTCTAGCTTTAAAATGAACTCTGCTTCCTCCCAAAGACAATCCATTTTTAAAGTATTCTCTTTAAATTCCTGACCCTGATTTTGCAGTCCCTGGGGGGACAGGGACATGCCGTTCAGGCCAGCAGGGACCACCAGCCCCACCCCCTGCAACCAGGTCACCTACGTGTGTATTAAATCCTGAGAGATTTTTATTTGGGGGATTGGGGGGTGTTTAAGCGTGCTGTTCTGGTTGTTGGCTGCATATCTGGAATGTGTGACTTTATTTTTCACCAAGTCAAGAGGATTTAAATGTCATTTACGTAATTAACGTGGCCTTAAAGCAGAGAAAAGGTGCTCTCCCTGGCCAGCAGCTGGAGCTCCCGGTTTGCACTCCCGTCCCTGAACGAGCACACGGGGACATCTGCTGCCCGGCCATGAGCTCAAGGCGGGGTACGGCTGGGGCTGGCTCTGCCACTAGAACTTACTGGTGACTTTTTCAGTCCAGCATTGATCCTGTACACTCAGTTATTCCTGCGGATCATGACTCTTGAGCCGTCCTGTCTTCACCGTCGCCCTGACACTGCTGGAAGATGCCAGCGCGAATGTAAAAAACTGGCCAGAGGAGATGACTCACTTGAGGGGTTTTGTGGGGTTTTTAGATCCAAAGGTCAGGAGCCAGAAATTAAATCCCCGTAAGGGGAATTCGTTAGCCTGCTGTGATCAATCTGAAATGGAGATTATCTTGCGTAAATAATATGTGCATATATATATGTGCGTGAGGTGGCTGGTGCTTGTGACCACGTGAACCGCACTGCCTTTGTTTTGTGTTCTGCGCAATCTAATTAAAACGCTTTATAAACTGATTGGCCGAGTGTGATCAGCGCAGGAAGGGTACCGGCAGCCACGGCCTCGCTCACCCCCACCAGCACCGTGTCGTTCAACTGGCATCTCGGCGTCGCTTTGCACCGAGTCAGAACGGCCCGAGCGCCAGCGGGATGAGCTGCCGACAGAGGAAGCATTCGGGGAGTTTTAATGCCGGAGAGGCCGGAGCAGCGTGGGACGGGGCTCATCCCCGGCAGCCCATGGGCTACCAGGGCCTCCAGGCCCCCAGACTCGGCACAGCCGTTTCACCAGGGACAGGGGAGCTGGGGGAGCCATGGGATGAGGGAGAATGGTTTTAAACTGGAAGAGGGGAGATTGAGATGAGATCTCAGGCAGAAATTCTTGGCTGTGAGGGCGGTGAGCCCCTGGCCCCGGTTGCCCAGAGAAGCTGTGGCTGCCCCATCCCTGGAGGGGTTCAAGGCCAGGTTGGACGGGGCTTGGAGCAACCTGGGCTGTGGGAGGTGTCCCTGCCCAGGGCAGGGGGGGTGGAACTGGGTGGGCTTTAAGGTCCCTTCCCACTCAAACCATTCCATGATTCGATGGTTCTAGCCTTTTTTTCCCCACCCTTAGAAGACTTTCTCTGCAGCTGCGTTGTTGTGCTTCACTGTGTCCCTGGAGCTGTCTGCAGAGCTGATATTAATTAATCATCTTTGCACCTCATCATTACAGCTCTAAGTCTCCCCTGAAGTCACCTGCCTCCAGTAAGCAGCTTCCCAGCACCTTCAGTGTTGTGCAGAGCAAAGGCTCCACCACGCCGAGGCAGAACCGGCTCCGCTGCAGAGTCGTGGCTTCAGCCGTGGTTGGTGTGTGAAGTCCTGGGTTTAAAAGCAGGGGAAAAAAAAAGGCACCTGTGTACGGATGGATTTCTGGCTGAATTCCACCCCACGCCTGGGGACAGCCCGGTGCAGTGTGATGTGAGGGGCCAGTTACCGGTTACCGAAATGGTTCCCTTGGGCGAGGAGCCAGTGCCCCGGCCCCCTCGCTCCCCGCAGGGAGAGGTGGCAGCGCAGGGCAGGCTCCCTGCCCCGTGCAAGAATGGAGCGTTTTTTCTCTTGGCTTTAGAAAGTAAGTGCCAAGGTGAGTATTGACTTTGCGTGGAGAACATGCGGATCATGGATGAATAGATCTTTCTGCTCGCTTGCGGCGAAGCGGGAGCTGCAGCTCTCGGGGAAGTGCATTGATTTCTCCCATCCCCTCCAGCTCGCAGGGCTCCGGTCAAAATTTGCCAGGTGGAAACACGCTGAATGTCACCGTTGGCTCCTCTCTGCCACCTTTTCTATTTCAGCAGCCCACTGATGCCCTTCCGTCCTGCGAAGAGCCCGGCAGCGGTGGCCAGCCCTCCTGGGGGGAGTCACAGGGCCAAAGGGTCCATGGCTCCAGGGGAGGGCGGAATTGTAGGACACCTGGCCCAGGCTGTGATGAGTTAATCCCACGTTCATTAGTGAGCCAGTTCGTTTGGTTTAGTGTGACACCTGTCAGTGTGGATCCATGTGCAGAGCCACGGGGCTCCCCGGCTCTTACGGTCCTCTGGGTGTAACCATCTTCCATGGCAAAGCCCGGCACTGCCGCATCCTGTCTGCTCTGTCCCCCCACCCCAGCAATTCCGGCTCCCCGGCAAGCGGCAGAACCCAGCACAACCCGACAGCACCTTCCACCGCACCGAGTCGGCACAACCCTCACGCCGAGCTGCCTGTCCCACCCCCGGAGCTGTACCTGCGCTTCTTGTCTGAGCGGCAGCAAAGCCATGTGGCCTTCCAACATCATTAAAATCTCATGGTTTAATAACCACAATTCTGAAAGGCATCGAGGGGAGTAAATTAGCTGCTTCCAAAGTTTGTGTCGGTGGAATGGCTTCACGCTGCTTGCGCTGTCGGTGCGGGCATTAAGGATGTTTCACAGAAAAATCTGTGTCCCCACGTTGGGGTTTGCTGCGCTGGCGAGTTTTCTGCCCTGCGTTTGTGGCTGTGCTCGGGGTCCTGCGGTACCCGCTGCCGCCGTGGCCCCCCCTGTCCCCTGTGTCCTTTAACGTTGTAGCACCCGCGCTCTTGATTTATTTTTTTTTTCACGCAAGAGCGGGATGTAATGTTAAAAGGGTAATATGAAACACTTTAAATGTGATAACTTCTCGTTCGTATTGTTTGAAGAGATAAGAGTCAAAGCCCTGCTAAGCATGCTTTTGAATTTACTTATCAGTGTTTAAGCAGGCTTTTCTCCCTGCCACCCCCCACCTGGGCAGCGCGATACTCCAGGAGAGCCCGGGCCGGCAGCGGCAGCTTACGAGGCCCCTGTTTCATCTCCTGACCTCGCTGGCGCAGGCAGCACTTTATTCCTGGCACGGAAACGCTCCCTTGCCCGGATTTGAGTTGGCTGCGGGAGAAGGTGCAGCCTGTGTCACCCCTGGGGAGCAGCGGCGCCACCCCGGGAGGCTCCCGCAGCGCCCAGCCCGGGGCCAGCCGCGGGGCTCTGGTGGCTCTGCCATCGCTCGCCCCGCGCTGGGGGCACCTTGCAGGGCCCCGGGGACAGCCCCGGCCCCGCAGCCCCCGGGGCGCACAGAGCCCGGGGACGGGGAGGCCGGACACCCGCAGCCCCCCGCTCTGGGTGAACTGGGGCAGCTCCTGCCCATCCCCATGGCCGCTGGGAGCCCGAGGCAGCTCCGGCAGGTTCCGAGCGCTTGTGGCCAAAGTTGTGGGGCCGTGGGATGGTTGGAAGCTCCCAGCGCTGTTTAATAAGGGCACAGATAACCAGGATGATTTCCACTAAGTTTTCCTAATGCTGTCAATTAACAGAAAGTGAGATATCCCCCCCCCCCCGCCCAACAGAATATTAATTCATGATACAGCTGCTAATTAGTACCTACACAAACGGGCACTGCACCTTCGCAAACCATTGCACAGCGCCCAGACGGTGTATTGGGGAACGATGGGTGCAATGGGGGGACAGAGGGGTTGTGTTAATCTCCCCCCCAGCCCCACAATAGCGAAGAATTTCAACTTTCAGACAAACAACTTCATTTACAAGTGTGTCTCTAATTAGCTGCAGAATTAGTAAAGCAGAGTTTTCCCCCCATGGATCGGCCAAACCCCTGAGGGAGGCTGTGGAATAGAGAGAATCGCATTTCCAATTATTTTGTTGAATTGCTAATTTAGTTATTGTGCCTGGCGTAATTGTGATGGGTATTGGGTGTGCAATTCAATTTGTTTTAAATATTTGTGGGAAGGCTGATCAGTAATGGAGCTGACCTATTTCATGGCCCAAATTGAGAGAAGAGACTAAAACAAAAAACAGCTACAAAGCTACAGTTTGTCTCAGTTTTTATTTTGATGTCTCTCATCCCTCTTAAGACTGTTGATGCAACAAAAGGTTTACATTAAAAGATGATGGCACTTTGATCTTGGGCTTTTGAGAGCTTACAGCTTTGGTACTTCTTTTCTTGGCATTTTAATATGTAGATATTTTAGGCTAAAGAGTTTTAAATGCGTTTCTGGAGTTCAGTAGGGTCCGTCCCCTCATCCCCCCCAGTTATATTCTGTTTGTTGAGGTGATTTATGTTTTTAACTCTCAGGATTCTGGTTTGAGACATGTGTGAGAAACAACAGAAATAACCGGCTTTGCTGAAGTGCTCCCATTTAACACGTCCCTCTGACGCTCACCTCTCATGTGGGGAACACCTGGGAGGTGCTGGTTTGTACCGAGCCCCGCGTCACCAGGGGACACTCCCCGGCCGAAGGTCCTGGGGGTCCGTTTCCAGCGGCTCCCGCTGCCCCCGTCCCTGCCTGCGGCCTCCTGCGCCGGCAGAGCCTTCGTGGAACTTCTCCCACCACCCTCAGAGGCACCCGCTGGGGCTGGGGGTTTCCTTTCTGCTTGTTTCAGCCACTGTAACGTTACAGGAGACAAGGAACCCCACCTGTGCCGCGCTGGGACGGCGGCTGCGGGCCGGGAGCTGCGCCCGGCGCGTTGGGCTGAGACCGGAGCCTGCGGTGGGACGAGGAGCTGCTCCTTCTGCCCCCGGCTCCTCCCGCTGCTGGGGACGCGATGCAGACACGATGGTGCATGGAGAAAGGTATAACCTGGTGCCCGGTTTGTGTAAGCACTGCTTTTCTCTGGCCGGCCGAGGTGTCGGGACGGGCTTTGCCCCGCGGGGTCACAGCTCAGGAGGTTTATGTCAAACATCTGCAGAGCCCGACGCAGGGCACAAGCGGAGCAGCGGCGGGGCCTGGCGAGAGACCGGCTTTGTGAGGAGCCCGGCAGCCCCGGGCACAGCCCAGCCAGGGCTCCATCCTCCCGGCAGCGGCAGCCACCGGAGCGGTGCCGCGCGGAACTCCTGCTCTCGCCTCAGGGAGAAGCCGAGCTCCCCGAGGGGCGCGGGACGAGGGGTGACAGATTTCCACTCCCAGCAACGGCACTGTAATTCATTCTTTTTATTAAAAGAAATTGAGGTAAGTGAAATACTTCAGCACCAGCGAGAACCGTATGTACCGAGGGCAGTTTCCCCGCCGCCCCTGCCCTGCTGGGTGACCGGCCCAGCACCGGCACCACGGCACCAGGGAGAATGGCCGGGACATGGGCCGGTGATGCTGCCACGGTGCTTCTGCAGGTCTGGACCTCCCCCGGGCTTGTGCTGGACTTTGAGTTCAGACCAGCTCCAGTGTTAGCTCATGGCTGGGTTCTTTGGAGCTACTTCACCCCCAGATGAAGCGGAGCCCAACCCAGTGCCCCTAACGCCGACACGGAGGGGTCTGCCCTTGCCCGGCAGAGGAGAGACCGGCAGCAACAGCTCCCACCCCAAGCAGAAGGAATGGGAGCGTGGGGGGCTGGGACACTGCCGGAACACCCGCAGATGTCCCGGGTATGGGACCGACCTGTGGCACCACCTCGCAGGAAATCCTGGTGACAGCGGAGGAGCCCAGCGAGTCCTCGCGCCGTGATCCCCCCCGCGGTCCTGCCTGGCTGAGACATTCTCTGTCTGTCCCGCTGCAGCCCACATTGGCATAAGTAAAAGCATCTCTGGGGGTTGTTCAGGGGGCTCTAGTGGGAAAAAGAAGTCTTTTAAATCAGATTTTTTTACTATTAAGAAAAAGCTAGTCCTTTGGATGGCACGGCCGCCGCTCGTCCCCCGGGGAGCAGAGCAGTGACCCCCCCCGGGGCTGCACTGGGATTTTACAGGAGCTCTGGCACCGCACGCGCAGAAGGGCTGCGTTGCACTTCAGAAGGAAACTGTACAGGTGTGAGGCACTGGCATCATCATTAATTAAATCTCTCATAAAAACATCCCTTCTGATTCATGCTCAACTAGAAGCGGGACTGTAAAATCTGAAATACTTTTAAGACAATCATTGGTGTAAGCTCTCCAGTACTATTTAGACCAAGTTCTGTAACAGTATCCAGGGGTTGACCACGCTTCTCTCTAGAGTTCCAGCTTCTCTGATCTGTTATCACGGTCGGGAGGCCCATGAAAATAAAGAATTATAGCAATAAGCCCTGGACCGGGGCTGGGGCGTGCCTGCGGTGACCTGCGCTGCTGCCGCAGCTCCGCGCTGGGCAGCCCGGCTCCGCGCCGGCGCCGCACTCACCTGCCAGACACCCACCCCGGGGAATCACTCCTCAGCGGCTGCGAGAGCCACCACTGGAACGGGAGAAAAAGCAAAAACGCCAGCTGGTGCTAAGGAAGGGGATTAGCAAAAATAACTTTTATTTCCGTCTTCCCACGTGAATAACAGCGGTCCCTTCTCCCAGGGCCAGACAAACAGGCGGCTCCGCTCGAGCCAGCACCGGGGCAGAGGTGGGCGATGGAGAAAAACTTTGCTCAGATGTGTTAGATCTGAGATTTCCTTTCGTGGTTCTAACCCCACCTGTGTTTTTTGACACTGTCCCTTCCCCTCCCTTCCCCTGGCAGGTTTTATCTGCTTTCTGCTTCAGCCACACACTCCCATGAAGTACGTGCGGCAGTGGGGCTGCCCGTTATCCCTCAAAATAAGCAGGGAAGGAAGAACAGAAACGTCTGAGCAGCTGCATTTTGGTCTTCTCTTTTACCTTCTCCTAGAAGGGCCTTTCACACAGTGTACTGACCTGTTCTAAGGGAATTGGGCACAAAGGCAAAGCGAGTGGGGATTTAACCCCCAAAATCCTGCCCTTCGCATTCCGGGAGGCCCAGGAGCCTTCCCCGCAGCCTGCCCGGGCACGGCCCTGCCCACCAACAGCCTTCAATGCTGCTTCTCCTCTACTACCACGTAACAAGCCAAGACGTTTGAAATACAAATCACAACTGGCTGATGGAGACAAGAGGGCGGTGGGCTCCGCTTGCCCCCCGGAGGGAGGACGGTGGGCTCCCACCCACTCCGGGGAGGCAGAGCCCATCCTCGGCTGCAGCAACGCTCTCGCAGGGGGTGACATTGGCACTTGTCAGCACAAAGCTGCCGCTACCCAGCGGGGTGTGAAAAGAGAAGCAGGCAGGGGCATGAATTTAAACGAGCCCCTGCTTTGCTATGCCAAGACCTCACGGTACCGGAGCACCCTTCATTGCCTGGCCGTAGCGTTTTCGGGTGGCGGCCGAACAGCGAACTGATGCATTGGTCCAGTCACGCTTTGTTAAATAAATAAGGTACAGTTAGACAGCTGTAACTCAATTCCGCAGGCGCTTGTGTTTATACATTTTCCTCGTGTCTCTGGCCAAAGAACACACTTCCTCTGGTCAGTCTGATTTGAAAAAATAAAAATGTCATTCTTCCAGCGGTTCCCTGAGCCTCCCCGTCTCGGTACAGTGGTCGCAGTCGAGCAGACAAAGGGCAATTCTGAGCTTCGTGGTTTTTTTTTTTCCTCCACTGTACCGGGCAGGGGGGAGTGTGGGAAATCGATGCTCTTACGTTGAAGAAGGCGAGTCCATTGTGGAGAGGATCCGCACGATCTCGGCTCGCTGGGTGGGTGATATATGCTGGGTCATGTGCACTATCGAATCCATGGCAACCTCCGGATTGGCCTGGACCAGGCTGGAAAGAGGCGAGAGTTAAGTGACAGCAGCCCCGGCACTCGCACCGGAGCGCGTCCGACAGCTCCCCGTCAGACCCGGGGGGGGACTGGAAATCTGGGGTCTGTAGGAGGGACCGGAGGGGGCACGCACCCGTGGGAGCTGACTGCGAGCAGCGCAAGAGCTGGGCTCGCTTGGAGGCCCTCGTGCCACCCAATTTGCTGGTGGCAACCAGCCCAGAGGCTGAAATCCCGAGAGGCTAGACCACAGAGACCCTGGGGGGACATGGGGAGGCCAGGAGCTCTGGAGCGTGCCCTGGTCCCACCAGCAGCACCTTCAAAGGCCATCGAGAGCACCCACACCTCCCCCTCCCCGATGCCGCAGAGCCCCGTCCGCTGTGGCACAGATGGAGAAAGTGGTGGAAATGACGGGAAGAGACACCCCACGGAGACAGACACGGGATGTGGAAACCAGAGGAGCTTCACTCCACGGTCCGGTGCCCTCCCCGAGCTCTCTCAGAGGCAAAGCCCCTTTAAGAGACCCTCCAGTTTAAGACATAAAAATTATCCGAATTAGATCTGTTCAAGTCTAGCAAAGCGTTTGGCTCACGAGGCTTCACGGGCTCCGCTGGATGAATGTCTGTGCAAATGCGCACAGTAACTCTTACAATACCCCACCAATGTTGAAGTATTTTGGGGGGTTATTTGGTGTAGTTCTAAACAGCAATCGAAGGGAACTGGGCATTTTATGGCATTGAGCACAGAAGAAACTAGGTAGCTTGCCTGCGCAGTCTGGGGCTAGAAGAAAACAAAGGGAAATCAGCCGTAAGGATATTCTGGCCCAGTGCGGTCAACACACCGCTTTGATAACGGTAGCCCAGAGAGTTGCTTTCTCTCCCTGCTTCATGAAGTATGCGGGCTCTAAAATAATTTTGCATTATCTGCCTCAAATAGAGAAAAGCCACATTAACGGTGAAAATTCTCTGCACTGGCTCTTCACGGCTCCTGTTTGAGGGAAGGGTGGGCACGGGCAGGGAGGTTTGGACGCTGCTGGATCAGATGCTGCTGGGTTGTGAGCTGTGACTTTGGTCAAGGCGCCTGCACTACAGCCTGGGCGGGAGGAACAGGAGATGCAGACTTTGTATAAATCCCTCTGTCTCACCGTAGCTCCACATTTGCCTCTGTATTTGCAGTTCCAAAGGAATCTGCATTTCCACATACTCCTCCCGTGTTTGCCACAGAAAAAGGCCAATGAACGTGAGATACGTGTGGAGCTGACGGATCCACTGCCCTCAGCTGGGGAAGCACGCGTGGCCAGGATCAGAGCTTTGTCAAATCCCCGTTCGGCAGGGGCAGAGCGTGCGTCGTTGCCTTACCTGCGTATCTGTTTGAGGATGTAGTCCCTCGAGATGTATTTGATGTTTTCATCCACAACGGAGCGAACACCTTCTTCTTCCGTCAGCTGTTTTTCCAGCCACTCCACCAGGTCCTTATTACTGTCCCACAAGTACGCCTGCGAACAAACCACACGTGTCACCCGGTGTCCCGGTGCTCCCCAGGCACCGTCCCCGAAATTTAACTCGCAATTATTGGCAGCCGTGGGGAAAACATTTGGCTGGAGCTCTCTGTGGTTTTCCCAGGGCGTGTGGCTTTTATAAACACGACTAACAATTAGCAAAAGTCAAAAGGTGATATATTTCTTTTGCATTTCCTTCTGTAAACGGGACTAAAGGGAACCACAGAGGCAGCAGTGCTGCCAGTGGCGGCCGCCGGACCGGCTGCATCAGCCCCAGAAGCTGTCCCAGGGAAAATCCCTGTTTCCTTCTGAGATCCAATGCCCAAATACGAGTGCCCAGAGGGGAAGGCAGGCAGAGATGCAGCTGATCCGGGGCTTCTCCCAGTGCTAAGCTGTCATGGAACCCACAAGTCCTTGTCACCTAAAGACTGACCCGGTGTCAGTGTCCCCCAACAACCATGGGATCCACGGAATCCCTCATCCAGCCCAGAAACACAACAGCACCTTCAGCCGGTGTGTGCACAGCAGAGGCGGTCAGGGTGTCCACATCCCTGAAAAATCTTGGAAACGACCCCCTTTTTTCCTTTTGCAAGATCATTTCACCTGATATTTGCTAGGTAGTTGACTACATAATAATTCAGGAGTGTGTTAGACGCCTAATAGCCTTCTCGCTCCTCTCTTCTCCTCTCATTTTCTTTACAAATCATTTAAGAATCGTTTTGTTAATGGTTTCCGGAAAAGCAAGTACTGCCATTAGCACTCATTCATATTTATGTCATTTTATTTGGGTAATTAAACACAAAGCTCGTCATTTAAAGGTGCACTATCCTTCTCTGTTATCACTGAGGAGTCAAAGTCAGAATGACAATGAGCTGGGTGCAGTAAGGCCATCGGTGGCGTGGGGCTGGCAGAGCGGGCACCCTCCCGGCGTGGGCGCAGAGCCCAGCAGAAGCCTGTGATGGATGTTTGCACCCAAAACCGAAGCCTCGGTGGTGGGGGAGAGTGTTTGCAGAGCCCCTGGAGCAGCAGCAGGGAGCCCAGCAGAATCCTTCCCGTACCAGGACTCACTGCACGCCCTGGGCTCCTCCAGCCTCTCCCGGCAGAGCAATCCCTGCGCTCCACAGCCACCAGCACCGTCCCAGCCTTCCCAAGGCTGGTTTTCCCCCCGTCCTTGCCAATAGCAGAGAAGTGCAAAGGGGGCACTCGCATCATCAGCCTCCTCACCGCTCCCTCTTTATTTATATATTTCATTACCAGTTTTCAAAGTCCAAGGAACTGTCTCCCTCTTCCCTGGGACTCTCACGAGCTGCCGAAGGTGCTGCTGCACCCATGGGCGAGAGCCAGCACCATGGGGACGCAGCCCCAGGGGCAGACCCTGTCCCAGCCCCCCTCCTGCCTGACACGCTTGAATAAGAAACCGGGATTATTTTTTTTTTCTTTAACATTAGGTATATGAATGTCGTAAAACAGTGATGTCATTTCAACCTCAAGATTTTGCTTATTTCATTGTTTTTTCTTATTATTATTTCAAACTCGTTAGGTTTTGCTCCCCGCTTCTGCCCCTAGACATGCCAGAAATGCTCCCGGCATACAAAGTAGGGCACTTAGGAAGATTTCAGGGAAAGGAAAAAAAAAACCCACCCCAAGAAGCCGCCTTACGGTTGCAGACCTGCGTAAAGCTAGATTTACCCAAGAATCCCAAAGCTTTTCATTTAGGAGAATATTTAATACTCTTATTAATCATTTTTAATCCGTTTGCTTTTAATTAAGAAACAGCATGATGCTTTCCTATCAACATATGCCAGGGAGCAGATTAATTGTGGCTTAAGATAACTCTCCTTGATTGGTGTAATGTATTAGCTAACGAGATGCCCGCTTTTAAAGACGCTCAGACACTACCTTGGAAAGCCTGCTGCCCTCCAGAGAACACTTTCCCCCCTTCTCTGGAACCCCTGAGTGTTTGTGACTTTAAAAATAGAATAGAATAAAATAAAATGAAATGAAATAAAATAAATAAATAAAAGACTCGGATTGGAGGACTGTGACAGAAACAACCTGAGAGCAGCTCCGGAGATTGCTCTTCAGAGCTTGCCAGCTTCAGAGCTGGCGCGCAATTGAAAAAAGAAATCCTCACCGCAGCTACCAGACGAGGGCTGCGGACGGTGCCAAGGGACCCCCCCGCCCCAGGCCCTGGCAGTTGGCTCTTACAGCGGATGCGTGCCCCCGCCTTGGGCGGCGTTAAAGCCCGGTGCACCCCGGGGGACGCCTGGCAGGAGAACGGCAGGGGCTCCCCTGGCTGGGACACAGCAGCGGTGACGGACTGCCAGGCACGCGCGAGCTGAACCCACCGCCTCTGAGCTCGTGGCCCGGGGAGAGGGAAGGAAGGCGAGAGCAGCCCAGGGGAGGGGGGGCACAGCGCGGCCATGGTCTGCAGCAGGACGGGCAGATAAGGTAGGCTGGCTGTACATCTGTCCCATGAAACATCTGGATACAAGCAGTGCATCCCTACACCCTTCTCGCTGTCAATGGGACAGAGCAGGATTGAAGATATTATTCAGTAAGAAAGCATAACTAAAAATAAAATAAAAATCCTGCTTTCACATCACAGAGGACTCCAAGGGTAGCAGGGACCGGTGTGCCCAGCGAGGACTGCTCCTCTGTAACAGCCTCTGTAACCACCAGCAGCTCCACGGCGCTATTTTAGGCACGCTGTGCGCAGAAACGAGGAGAGGGAGATATTCAGGGCTGGTGGATAGAGCACGTGTTGTGACTCCCGGGATTCCTGCTACCGGTTCTGCCAGACAGCAGCACCTCTGCGCAGCCTTCTTCCCACACCCTGCCCTGCCTCGCTCTGCTGAGCGCGCTCTTCGTCTTTGTAAGATGCTCAGATTTTCATATCAATGGTGCTACAGGCTTGGGGAAAAAAACCTATTTTGATTTTCTGGCATGCTATAAAAAGCATCCCCATAAAACAACTCATGGCCCGGAACATTCCCCAGAAGTTCTCTTTCGTCATCTAAGATGTTTTTTGGACATTCCGATTAAAAACGAGAGACCAAACTCCACCTGGGAGAACTTCACTGAACTCAAGCCCAGGAAAAGCTATGGCCTTGGTGAAGCTGGTTTTTCATTTACCTTCACTGTCCCTTCAACTTCCACAAACCATCGTCTCAGCATAGCCTGGATCTGCCCGTCAGTCAGCTCAGGATTGGCATCATGGATCTTCTTTTTGACCACATCTTCTAGAAGAAGACGTCTTAATCTCCAGTAGAAGAAGCTACGGGAAGTTTTCCAGTCTAGAATGTCCTGCCCAAGACATAAGTGGAGAAGGAGAAATGAGTGAGGGACAACATTTACATAGAGAAAAATATATGCCTTATTGCCAATGGCAAAAAAAGGCTTGTGCCCATTACATACTTAGTTATACCGCTTGCACAAGAGAAATACTCCCACATCTGAGCTTTGCAGACTTTCACCCTGTTGTACCATTAGGTCACCAGAAGCTGCATCCAGCCTCCTTCGTCTCCCAGAAGTCTGCTCCCTCCTGCCAAAAGCTCCCCAGACGAGCAGCACAGCCCGAGACACTCACATCCAAGGGGAGAGGGAACCAGGAGAATCCCATCGGCCAGGGATCCAACCCTGACGTGACAGCGGCCCTCCCCACCACCGAGGGTCCCCACGGGTACAGGCTCACCACTCCCTGCCTTCCCCTTCTGCCGGGGCACGCTGCAACGTGCTCTCGGGGGGTTTGGTGCGGTGGCTAAGGATCTACCAGTGAAGCCCAGAAAATGTGGGGTCTCAAATGGGCACGGATCAGGTAAAGGTGCTAGAAAACACCATGTGCTTGTGTTCTGGGGCCAGAAAACAGCTGGTGGGCGGAGAGGGTTTGCTCCTGTGGCAAGTCATTGGGGTAGAGGTTTACCTGCAGGCCTGCAGGCTGCCTCCAGCAGCAGCCCCCCCCACTGCAGACTGCCATTTCCCACACGTGCCAACCCCCCCAGAATGTCCCCAGGGAAAGCTCCCCGATACTCACGGTTATGGCACCCTTCTCCTGCATCCGGCCGGGTGTGTCGTGCAAGTCGGCAAACTGCATGGCTACCTGGTGGTAAATGGGGATCAGGAATTCCTCCCGCTCCTTTAGCTTGGTCTCCAGCTCCTTTCGGTCGGCGGGGCTCAGCTCGGGGGTACCTGCAACCAGGCACAGCCACGCGTCAGAGACCTTTGGCAGGGCAAAGCGAGGGGTGCTCGGAGGAGAGGCAGCTCTGGACAGCCCAGAGGGAGAATGGAGGTTTCTTCCGTTCCTGCGCACAGGTGAAACCCGGACTGCGTTTGGCCAGGGCAAACACCAGACCATCAGCTCCCAGCAATGCCAAGCAGAGCCTTGCCTCAAATCTAAGTGTTCCAGCCCAGACTTCCTGCCACCAATATTCAGGCAAGAGCTTCAAAGGAGTTCTCACCATGGAAACTCTATTCCATTTAAATGCCAATGAGCTGAGCCATCAATTAAGTGACATTTACTGGACTTACTCCTAAAAAAGAATAATGTCCCAACACGCAGTTCATTTAGCAAGAAACACGGACAATGTAAAACCACCTACACAATTTCAAGTTCTGCAGGCTGGTTCCTGCCAGCAGCTGTTAGAGCCACTGCCTCATTAAGGACAACACACAAGTTATGCTAGAGATGCCAAAACCGCTCACATTCAGTTTAGCAACGATCGGCACACACGAGTCTCAATCACGGATGGACAAGAATAAAACTGTGTCAAGAAGATAATGTCCTGTGGAGTTCATAATTTTTAATTTATTTTAAAGCATTCAGCTCAGATAAAATTAACTTTGATTAAAACAAAAACACACATTAAACAGTTCCTGATTAATTTCGGAATTGCCTGACCCGGACTAAGCCAGGCAAGGGGAAACACGTGGTGCTGTGGAGGCACGTGGCAGGTCCCGCAGCTCCCCTGCTCCTTCCCCTGCTGCCCCTTCATCAAACCAAGAATATAAATTCCCTCTTCGCCCTGTAACAGGCCACAGGGAGCGTAATCGTAAGCGCAACCCTCCCCTGAACCTGCAGTAATTTACACCAGGTCAAAGCTGGTCCAGAAGCAGGTCAATGCTTCTCCTACACGGTCTCACCGACACACGTGCAAGAGGCCCTTGTGCAGCGGCAGAGTATTTAGAGCCAATCTTAGTTCAATTTAAGCAAAGATTGCAATCTGAGCCAAATTATACAGTACTGGATATTCTGCTGAATTGTGCCGTTTTTTAACCTCCCACCCACACCAGAAGCTCTGGTTGCAAGTTCAGGGCCTCAGAGACAGCTGCCTCCCATCCTGCCTCCCCTGTTAAAGCCGAGGTCGCTGGCAATCTGAAGCCGGGTCATGGAGGAGTCTTGCTCCAAGCCCTGGTGGGTTGTAACATTCAACTGTCCATTCAAATGTTAATATAACCGCCCCTGCGCCCGGGAGACATGCAACGTGATTGCTCTTCAGTGTGCGGAGGGGAGCTGAGACCTACAACAAAGAGGTGTCCTGCCCAGTAGCACAAGAAGTCAACTGGAGAACCTGGAACAAAAGCCGACTCCGTGATCCAGCTGGAGGACACTGCTCCTTTCCTTGTAGCCTGAGTGTCATGGCTGCATTTCGTGGTGTGTGACCACCACCAAGCTTTCTTTGGTTTTCATCTTTGTCGTTTGTGAAGGAACGTCAATGGGATTAAACACAACATCTACCATGACATCAACACCTGTTGTTAAACTGCCAGGCTGGGGGACATGCAAGGCAACGGCTGGGGAGAGGCAGGAGGAGAGCTGAGCCATAGGGGTCCTCAGCAGCTCCGTGGCCACCGTCCAGTTTGGAAACAGCAGGAAGCCAGAGCAATCCAAGTCCCTTCCAACAAAACCAGATGAAATTAGCAGGCAGAAGCTCTACAAAAACCCCAACAAGAGGGAACGCTTTTACACAGTGCACAATCAAATGGTAGACTCATTGCCACAGCAGGTCCCGAGTCCCAAAAGGACAAAGGGGCTCACGGAAAGCCATCAGGCAAATTAATGCAAGGGAAGTCCATCACAGGCTTCCAAGCACAAAGATGCAGATATAAATCTGTTCTCAGGAAGCCTCTAAACCACAGGACTGCTGGAAGCTGAGGGCGTCTCGGGAAAAGCGTCACTGCATTTGCACGATGCTTCTACTCTTTCCTTGAGCATCCAAGCCACGGGCCAGCCATACAATGGTTCTTTCTAGGGAAGGAATGTTTTTATGTGCCTACCAATATAAATGTTACCTAACCTTTCCAATGCTAGTAAGAAGGTTTTAATTAAGAGAAGCTACTCTTATAACCTTCAGAATAAAAAATTATCTATATTTATCCATGTTAAATTCACAGGCTCCTACACCTCCGTGTTTTAAATGGCAACGCATGCACTTAAGGCAGTGACGCTCATGTATTCTGGCCGATCTGCCACACTCGCCGTGTACAGTCAAACCAGCCAGGCCCAGTAATGATTTAGGTGAGATTAACAAATATGTCAATGTCTATTTTCTGCTTAATTTAAAAGCAGCGTCTATAAAGATTTTTGACTTCTGAACCCTGTTCTCCTGGAAGAAAGAAGGTAACAATGAGGAGGGGGGATAAAGAGTGATTATCCCATCATCGATCGTTTGTCAGGAGCATTTCTTATTCACTGGACTATTGTAAAAAGCTAAGCTCTCGATCAATCCTGTAAGCCCCCTGTACAATTAAATATCTTGGAATGGTTTTCTTTCTTTCCTAGCAGATCTTGAGGCCTCAGGGTTTTTCAGAAAGCTGGGGCTTTATTTATTTATTTCTCGGAAAAAGAAGTCTCCTTCCACAAATCTTATACCGGTAAGGAGAGGGGAGATAAAATATGGGATTCCTTTGCTCTAAAGGTACTTGACAGTTAATGAAACTGTTAAAGTTTAAATCATAGGAACATTATAGACCTCTAGGTATGGATCGGCTACTAATCAATAGAGAAACAAAAGAAGCAGCACTCGGAAATGGCCACATTACAACGCAAACACCAAGCGTGGAGGGTTTTGGCATGCAGGTGGGGCACGCAGGTAAGACAAGACGACAATTTAAAGGAAGAAAGAACATGTGTGACCTTCCTAACTTGGCAGGCAGCACCGGACACTTTCTAAGGCAGCACTCTAAGTGCCATAAAATGTCACATTTATCTTGGATTGCAGTTTGCTCTGCAGTCTCCAAGTACGCTTGTATCTATATATAGTGCTGGTATGATCACAGCCATTGGCATGATCGGAAGAGGCCGGTAAATGTCTTAATCCAGCTCTCAACACCTTCAAAGCCTACCCACAGTGGTAAATACACCACGACCTCTTCATTCTATGGTGTCTTTTCCTTATTCCTTTTTTGATCAACAACAAAACTGCCTTAAACGAGTTGAAAAAATACCCTGGGGAAGCAACAACATCAGAGATACCAAATTAGAGCGTCTCTTCTGAGGTCAAAAGAGCAGTGGCCAGCGTCTTGCCAAAACGCCCTTCGCCCTGCAAAAATTCTTCATCAACAACAGGCGAGAGATGTGTCCTTGCTAAAACCCTCCACTCAAAACCTACAAAAACTAATTTAAAACCACACGTAAAAAGCATTTCACCCAAAATGTTCCCAAATGTTTCCTGGAGGAAGCTGGGAGCTTGCGCCTGCCCGCATCGTCCACCCCTGCCCTGTGCCCACCTCTGCCGTGGGGTGACACCAGCTGCCGCAGCCTGGCTTTCGGGGCGATGAAAATCTTTCTTCCATGTGCTACAGCCCGGAACAGGCCCCCAGACCTGCGTCTCTATTGATTAGTAGGGGCTCTCAGGACCCAGAAGAGTAAATGCCAAAATCTATGGTTGCCCAACCAAGCCCTTTGCCCACCCTGCGGGGAAGCGCCGCCCGGCCGCTGCGGCAGGGACGTGCGGGCGTACAGTACAGCCCGTCACCATGCAGGAAGGCTTCGGAAGAGTCACCCTCCCTGCACAGACAAATGGAAACGTGGCGCCATAAATCCAGGCAGAGGCCTCTCCTGTAAAGCACTCTGATACCAAATATCAATTTATACTCCTCTCCAAAAGTTAAGGGGGAAGCATCCTCGCAGGGAAAGCAACGCCTAAACTATTTTGATTTGTGCCCCATTAAACAAAACGTCTCCTGTGAAGGAAGCGGCATCCCCGAGCGTCCCTGCCATGGCAGAGGGAGCGTCCCCGGCGCAGTGTCCTGCAGTGGCTGCCGCCTGCCGCGGTGGCAGGGCTGCCTTTTAATAAAGTTCCTGCCAGACGGAAATGGCTCAGCAGGACCATGAATCACGGCTTCCCATAACATTTAGTAGCAAAGTGCTTTTTTTAAATATGACCAGTTTAACAGGTTAGACAAAATGACTTCAAGAAATGTTATTGTAGGTTCCCTCTGATTGCAGAAAGCCAGGCAGCTTCTGAATCAATTTGATGGTTTATGGTTTCTAAGCTGCTAAAATGTGGGATTTTCTCCCTCACCCTCGGCACGCAGCCACAGCACGGCCAAGCATTTACTTGTCCATTTTCTTGCCTCTTCCTCAAACACGCACTGAAAGACCTGGGCAAAGCCCAGCATCGAGGCCTCTGACCCTGCCGATTTGTGGCGATGGTCTCCACGCTCACTCTCAGACTCCGCAGGCTCAGAGTCGGGCAAAGCTTCAGCCCAGGCTCCAGCCCATCACAGCAGGGACACGGGGTGTTGGCTCCTGCGTACGCATGTGGAGCTCACCCCAAAGACACAGTCCCCCTTGGAGGAGCTGGGACAAGGCTTCCCTGGCCACAGCAACAAGCCAGCTCCTCTAAGCGGGGAGCCGAGGACGTGCCCATGACCCACCACCGCAGAGACCGGAGGCCACCGAGGCCACCCTTCCTCTGGTGCCACCATCCAGCCCTCAGTTGCTCACATGCATGTTTGACCCTGGCAAATGACCCCACACCTCTGATTCTCAAAGGTGACTTTTACAACATAAATAGCCGCTATCTTAACAGACTACGAAGGAGCACTAATAACGACTGATTATCTTGATGTTACAATTACTACAGTCAAATTTGGGGATCCCCCCGCAGGTAACATCAAAACCCCCATGTTAAGTTCAATTTACCTTGGCATCTGCTTGTGGCCGCTCTTCAGCACAGCAGTTAAATCCCACCGCAGCATGTGCTGGAAGGGGCCTTAGGAAATGAACTCTGGAGAAGTACAGCAGTTACTCTGCACCCAATGACATCCTCACATGTCCATTTTAACCCTGGTTATGAATGTCCCGCCTAATTTCCACACCTGCAACAACAATCTTCCTACTTGAATCTCACCTTCTCTTTCTCTGCCTTTAACAAAGCAGATAAAAATTCAGCAAAGGCAGCAAGAATGCCAACCGTGTCCGGGCTGCCCAGGCAACGCGTCTCCCACCCCAGCTGGAAGGAGCCGCTCCAGAGGGGAGAAGGAAGGTCACCCAGAGCCACTCACGTCCCTGGAGAGACAGGCATTTTTGGATTGTCGCTTGTTTCTTTAAATGAGACTGCTTGTAATTGCTTCACTAAATATTCAGTAGGATTTATGTTATAAAGGTGCAATATGAAATAGCAGCGAAGGTCACACATGCTCATGACACGGGCTTGAAATATCCTTGTACAACTGCACCGCGTGATGTTCCACCCTTGTCCTTTCCAACTCTTTGCTCCTGAGGTCTCACCCTGGCAAATGGGCAAAGCGCGGCGGGTGTGTAATTCCAAAAAATTCCTGTTTTGGGGAAAACATCTACAGCCCTCCTGGGAGGATATTCAAGATGCCAATTGTCATGAAGGAGCTGAGAGAAAGCAGTACTGGCTCTTCTAGACTCATGATTGTGAATTAACAACAATTTAAATGCAGCAGCACTTGCATATAGAAGCAGTTACTGAGAATCAGAATTGCCTAAAAAGACAAAGTTACAACCACTCACTGCATTTGTCCAAGACTTCATGAGAGATGGAATCGCAACAGCAGCATTTTTCTTAGTTGTTGCTCAAGAAAACAACCAGCACTTTGATTAATTACAACACTGAACAACCAACCTCCCCCCACCAAAAAAAAAGAATTACTAGACTTTAGAGCTGCAATCCAACTTTCCAAGCTAAAGCTTGGAATGACACAGGTCACGGGATGGAAGATTTCAGCCCCTCAAGAAGCCAGGCTGTGCCAGGGCCGTCCCCAGGTCCCCCGTGGCACAGCCGGGGCCGAGAGGGACCTGCGGGTTCTGTTCTGGTACCCGACCCCGGCACGTTTATTTGCAGGAGGAATTGCTGTGCCGAAGGGGAGTTGTGGGTTCAGTGCTCGAGTCTTCACTCATTATTTGGAAATTAAGAAAAGTTTAGCACATTCTTTAGCCAAATAAAGTGCGAAGCAAGTCAGAGGCCAGCAGCACAGACTACCTGGCTGCCTCCCACTCCCCAAAATGCTGTATGCTCCACCCCACCCCCCCCCGCACCTTGTACAGTGTATACAGGCAAATGCAAAATGGGCATATAATTTCAAATAAAATTAAAGATGGATGTCAGCACACTGGCAACTATTTCACAGGATCAGCCAACGACACTCACACTATTACAACATATACCAGGTGATGAACAGATGCTTCCCTTTTACTATGAGATAAATACCTGATCAGAGAAACGTGAAAATGTAATATCCAATCTCGCTCTCACTGGAGCCATTTTGCCATTCCTTTCATTCATATTCCACCAAATTTTTGCGTACATTACACCGCGCATCTGGCACGTTACACGCTTGGAATCTGCAGGATGAAGTTACTTTTTATTCCACTCCTAAATGCTTTACTCTAATTGTAATAAATAAATAAAGTAAAATTGAATCTCTGTATTTTTAACTCCGGCCTGAGGCTTGTCACGTGAATCGTTCCTACATTTCTAGGCAGCCACCGCTCTCCTGGCACACCTCCTCAGCGTGGCATCTGCTCTTGGGCAGGAGAAGGGCCACCCTTCCCTTCCTCGCCCTCTGCTCCACACCATTCGCTGGTTTGCGACAGCACAAACCCTGAGTGACGTTTTAATAAAACATGGGGGCTAATAAACATTTCAGCAACAGCGCTGGAGAATTGATAATGAACAGATTTATGTCAAATTATTCAATATGTGCCAGCCTTCGCTGCTCTCCTGCTCCTCAGTCGCAAGTCCAACCCCAGCGTGCGAAGACGCCTGGGATGGGAGCGCGGCCACCCACTTCCCACCCTCCGCAACAGGCGCACGCTGGCGAGCGGGTCCCTTCTCCCCGCTCTTCAGCAGCTCCAGGGAGGGATGACAGCCATTCAGGGGTTAAAGAGAGGCAGTGAACCCCCAGCTAATGAGTAAGAATTCAGCAGGCAGTGTAAGATAAATGGAGCTTTCTCTGCTTCTGCTGGAGTCAGCATGAACTGCGGCCCTGCGGCTTGTTTGTGGCAAATGGAGTGCGCGAAATATCAAAGGGCAGTGATCCAGAAGAAGACCGACTTTGACAAATTTTAAATTGGCCAGAAAGAAAACCAGCNAAAAAAAAACAACAAAAAAAAAAAAAAAAAAAAAAAAAATTATGCAATTCACTGTGTCCTGCAATCTTGGCTTTCCTGCTATGGTGCGGAATTAGTGGCAAAACAACAGCAATGATCGCCCGATGTTGGGAGCAATTACGAGCCATCTAAGTGAGATGCTTATCAGTGACTGAAGCTTTTAGAGCTCTCTGTATGTACAGTTGTAAGTGACTTGCTCTTGTGTTGCAGTCATTTTAATTAAAGTGTATGGAGTTTGCTGGGAGTAATTACCCTGTAGAGGAAGAGGGGGGGGTGTGTGAAAAACCCTGAACAGGCTTCACATTGCCGGGCAGCGTTGGATTTTTGAGACTGTTGGCAGAAAACTGTATCCCCTCTTTCTCCCTGTATTTTTTTCCAGGGATGCTGGTGCAGGTCCCACCGGTGTGATTCAAGGGTGCTCAGCAGGTGTCCTGCACCCACCTCGGGTGATGGACCCTCTGGAAGGGCCACCCAACGGGGACTAAGCTTGCGTTCTCTGCTCCCCACCTTCCTCCCTCCTTCCCACCTTCAGGACTTAAACACTCCAGCAGCCTCTTTGTCTGCAGCCAGTGACTCTGCTCCTGGGAAAGAATTCATCCGGCAGCCCCGCACAGAGGACTCCGTTTCTTGGCGGAGGCAGTAGGTTGGTTTGCTCGTCGGCAGAGCCAGTGCTGCAGCAAAGGTAAATACTCTCAGAAACAGCGCTCCCGCCGTAGTGCCATTTATCTGCACGGACCCGAGCTGACTGCGCAGGACTTTGCCTGCTCCAGCCACCCATCTGATTTCTCCTTCCCCCGGAGACTCGCACGGGGGGACAGCTCTCCTGCGTGGGCCGCGGAGGTGGAAACCCCCCCAGGAGGTGCAGCTGGGAGCCCCGACTGCCGCCTTTACCCCGTGGAGTGTGAAACACCTCAGGAGAGCATCATTTGGGACCCTGTGCTGGGTCTCCACGATTTGCTGTAGTCACGCTATCCGTTTGCTCCTAAAGGGACACTGACAAGTCCAACACAGGTCAAAAGTGAGGTTTTGTGAAAAGAATCTCCTTGCTGCAACTACAGCGACTAAAACGGGGTTTGAATTCCAGCAGACACGGGCAGAGGGAACAGCACATCCATCCGCCTGGGTCCCCGCGCCCGCTCCCTCACGCAGCAACACAGAATGTACACCAGCAAGATCCGAACTCGGATAAAGCTGCTGCCCTGTGCCGGTCTGCAAAACTCCAGCGCCTGCTAACCTGCTCTGCCCAGAAAGCAATCCGCACAGTGAGAGAAAACAAAGAGAGTATCAAAATACTATCATTAAAAAAGGAGAGAAAATGTCTTTGATGCTACCAAAGACATCAGTAAGAACCTGGTTTGCAGCAAGTGTCTGATTCTTAACGCTCCCCGCACCCTTTACAATTATTATTCTCTTCCCAAGGCACATCAGAACGGTTGTTTTGTATATAAATTGTTGCACCGCCATAAATTAAAAAAAGCCAAATAATAAAATGTAACTGCAGCAATAGCCACGATTTATCAGTCATTTGCAGAACACTTTTCCTCCTGAAGGATCCCAAAAGGCTTTATAAATTCAAAGCATACCCATGTAGCATGCCTCTTCCTCTACTGAAATGTAGTCAATTTTGGAGGTAAAAAGAGGCTCTGTAAGATTATACTCTTATAGTAAGAGCTAGTAAAGAACTATTTAAAGAGTCTATTCCTCTGAGAGAGTACATATCTGATATTAAGTGCGTTTTGCCGAACACTCTGTACTTTGGGTTGTTGGGTGTGCCCCAGGCGCTGGAGCGAAAGGCACAGTAATAATCCGAGGCAGGCAGTGCCGTGCTAGCCCCTGAGCACTGCGGATCACCCCGCACTGTACTGAGGAGGTGAAGAATACTTTTTCTTTTCTTGAATCCAAAGCGCAGAGAGATATCATTACTCAAAACTAGCTCAGACACACAGTCACAGTCCAGCAGCCCAAAAAGTCTTTGACCAAATTCTTAGTTACGCCCAATGACACCAGCTGAGGGTTTGGCCCACAAGCTTTTAGTGAGCTGAGCAATTGCTGAGATGGAAACCAGAGTCAAGCATCTCTAGTGAGTGTCTGTTGTAAGACCCATTCAATTAAAAATAAATAAATAAATCCATCCATTCAAAAAGACAGTACATTACACACCCCCTAGGTATGCTAAATGCACATGGATATCATCTCTCCCTCACGTACATACATGCAGCTTGTCTCATCTGGTTTTCTTCCCAAGTTAGATGACAGTAAATAAAAATTATCATGAATTTGATAAAATGCCTGAGCGCCCCTTTTTAAGGTCTCTAAACACATTCATTAGCCCCCCGCGGGACGGACCGCTGCTCGGCAGCCCCGCGCAGACGTACCCAGCCGCTCCGCCAGGCGGATGTAGACGGGGTCCACTCGCCTCATCGTCTTCACCAGATCCTTCCTGCGGAATTTGATTTCTACCGTCCCCTCTGGCTCCAGGATTCCTCCTCTGATCAGTGACGGAAAAGAGAAAAGAAAGGCACTTTCAGGTCATCGGACAAGGGGAAACACAAAATGGAATGGTTCAATGTTATCTAGAAAGTATGTAAAAAAAGAAGACAAGAGAAAGGGGGGACGAGACAAAACAAAGAGAAAGAGAGAACAAGAAAGAAAGACTCTTAGCTATTATTTATCCAATGCCACAAATGCACACCAGGCTTCAGAGAAACAGGTCTGTCCAACAGAAATAGTACAGCCTGGTACAAGCAATGCACTTCGGCAGTCTCTTTTCAGCTGTGACCTGAAAGCTCTTTCAAAAGGCAGGTAAGCTTTCTGAAACAAACCAATTAAGCAGCCATTTTCATTAGAGATCCTGCCCACTTCCCAGGTCAAAGACAGAGCAGCACGTGATTTGAAACTTGGGCTTGGGAAATAAAATCACTTCAGTCATTAACTGTGAGGGCGGGAGTGAGGACGAGGAGGAAGGTCAGCGCCGAGGGTGGTGGAACAGCACCAGCCATAAGAGTTATTAAAAAAGTGTAACGGTTCTTAGGGACAGGACGACACATTTTGGAAGATAACCTCTTTCTTGGCTGCTGCAGCTCAAGACCTCTAGAACCCAACTCCAGCTCTGCAGACCACACACGGTCCTTCCCAATGTCTTGCAAGGTGGGGAGCTTTTTTTTCTCCCCCCGCCTGCCCCTGAGCAGCTGCCCAGGAATTCTGCCCTGCCGAGACGGTGGGGGTTCAGAGGATGCCCTGACAGCACAATATTCACGTTGTCCTGCTATACACCTTCCTTCTATCTGCTACAGATAGCCCAGCTAGGGCTGGCTTTTCCTCCAAATGATTCAGTATCTCTCTATTTTGGAGATGCTTTAAAATATTTTTAGAAACCTGCTTCCAAGAGTTTGCCTGTAGTTTTATATCCTGATTCACCAGTAACTAGAACTTCACTTATGCAAGTTGCATTTAATTTAAAAAGTGCAATGACCCAAGTGCCTGTATGACAGGTAGTACAACACTCAGGGATTTTAAAGCAGACACTTATTTACACTTATTTAATTTGCAAAATTGTATACACAGGCACTTGTTTCAAAGCACAAAGCAGTGCGTGGAAATATCAAAAGGGTAAAAAAGAATCCTAAGCACCAACACCTCACTGTGCTTTCTGAATGTTAGTCATGAACCTTGTCAGAGGCTGGCTCACACCGGCTACAGAATTTACCCCATCTAGGTCTGGCTCCGAGCGGTGATCACACACAGCAAACTCCTCGGAGACGTGGGCTACAACTGGAAAGTGCTCAGCCCCTTACAGCAACAAACTAACCGCCACGCTCTTAACTGCGAGCTTCTCGCTCAGCCAGGTCATTATGCCTCAAAGCAGGTGGTTGCAGAGGGAGGAGAAAGCTGCCATACCTGCTTTCCCGGTCTGCGTACATCTCCATGTGACGAGGATTAATGGTAGGGTCAATCACAGCCCAGGATCCTCCTCTCAGCTCCGCTTGCGGTGGGATGTAAATGAGCACGGGCTGACGATACTCTCTCAGGCCGTCCACGATGTAGGCACCAAACTTGAGCACTTGGTCGTACATGTCTGCAGAAAAAGGACACAGCGCTTGAGTTCACAGCACATCAATGCTTCAGCCCTGCCACGCTGGGTCAAACTGGGGAAAAAACAGTTATTCAGCTCTTATAACCACCTCCTGCTACAACACCGCAAGCTCTGGCTGGCGTTGTCAGGGCCTGGGCAAGATGGGCTGAGAAAGGAGGTGATCCCACAGCAGCCCTTCAGCTCCCAGCCACTGGACCTCCGCTCCGGAGACCGGGTCTGGTTAATTCCCGCGTAACCACATCTAGTCACAATGCATGGACTGCCGGCTCCTCAGCTCACCCCAGCCAGACCCACACCATGTGTCCTGGGCATAATCCATCCCTTCCTTCCCAGCCAAACGCGTATTTCAGCAGGCCTGGAAGCCAGGTCAGGTATTTCTGTACTTAATACAAGCACAGCTGCCCGATTTCAGACTTTATACCACAGACCGGTATCACAATTGATGTGACATGCATGGGGCACCTACCGGCAGCAGACCTTTTGCATATCTTTAATCTTTATAAAAATTAGTGTGTCGGAAGGGTTCAGATGTGGAATAGCATCTTTCTCTTCTTGCATTAAAATTTGTTTAAGGCATTTTGCTCAAAATTACTAAGAACTCCACTGTGTAAAGATGGTACATGGAAAGTATCAGCCCCAAAGGTGATTTAAAGAAAAGAGAAAAAAGGGAGGCAAAAGAATTTATATGAGATGATACAGTTTATAACAGATATAGTTTGTAATGGAAACAGGCACCCTCAAATACATATATTTTGTTACATATAATTATATATTGAAGTATCAAATCAAATATACAAGAAATGAAAAATACTTATTACGATCATCCACTCCATCTCTTCGTTCACACAGGACTGTATCCTACGTTTCTTTCCCAGTGCATTTTAAAGCTTTTGTTTGGAAATCCCAAACAATAAATCTACTACTTCTTTAGGGGCATTTCCACAGCCAAAGAGATGAAATTTCCCTCAGTATTCAGCCAAACTTCCCCTCCTTCCCATCCCCATTAATTTCGTATTACTACTCCTCGCGCCACTCTACAGAATCTCTCCGCTCCTTCGGGCTTGCTATAAATAGCAGTAGGTTTTTCCGTGTTTGTTTTTTTTTTTTCCTTAGACACACTACAGGTATTCATTTCTCATGTCTCCCAGGACGGTATTTCCAATCCCCTCCATCATTTTTGTTTTTCGCTTGGCGCCTCCCAGTTTGCCTAATTTTTTTCTGGCCATTGAAATACCAGTGCATTGAGCAAAACACCGAAGTGGGCTGCAGGTATGTGCCACACACACACACGCTGGCTTTCAGTAGTAGTTTTAAAAGACTGAGACACTTTTATTCACCTAAAATCATTTGAGACAGCCATCATTTGTGGGGAAGAAAGAGAGTCCAACCAAGGCCCCCTTGGCATTTAAGTGCAGTTTAATGTTAAGCATTAACATGACATTAGTTAAGGAGCCTTTGGGAAATACGCACACATACATACATACATATACACACACTAACACATACAGAGCAAGCGAGAGACAGAGGTGTATATAAAGTACATATATATATGCGTGTGTATATATATATATATATATATGTAAAAATATGATAGGCGCTGATGTGATCCCTCCAGTTCATTTGCAAGGTCATTGTCCAAGTACCCAAGAAAAGGAGTTTCATGTTATTTAAGAAATGTCAAATGCTGATGAAGCGAAGAACAATTCATTTCCTCTAATTGCAAATAAACATAAATTCTGGCAGAGACAGTGGGGACTGAGAACCAAACAAAACTCCAACCTTTTCCTTTGTCCTGAGCAAAGAAAAAGACCTCAAAAGGGGTGACAAATTTATTACTAATTACACAATTATTTTATTATGTAGTGCTAGTAATAAACCACTTGAAGTACTTTCAGCTAATTCTAGTGTTAAGAAAATAATTGCTTGATTCAAATTATTTTAACTGAATTAATTCTTTACTAGACATTTTTTACTAGTGCTACATAATAAAATAATTGCGTAATTAGCAATACATTTTTCACTCCTGCCAAGGGTATATATTTTACTCAGGTTAAGTATAGAAAAAAAAGAAGCGCTACTTGTTTGAACAAGGCAGAGGGAGGAGGAGCAGAGAAACTGAGAGAAATTTGCTGCTTTCTGTGCACGGCTCCAGGTCTCTCCCAGGGTCACCAGGTGGCATCAGCAAGGCCAGGGTGGCATTTTTGTGTCACCACCGCTTTCAGCATCCCACTTCAAAGCTGTCCAGAAGCATGAACTTCACTGCTGTGGGGTTCTGTACACAGCTACGCCTTTTGGGATCCTGCAACACAGCACTTCATTTTCCTGCAATGTCCCAGCAGCCTTAGTTTAATATTTTATACCTGGATTTACAGCAACTGCTGGCTTCTCTTGCACCTCAAAACCCGCTGCTGCACTTCTGGGCTACAGATACCCCTTAATACTTTCAGATCTGGCATAAACGCCTCTGCTGCAGGGGATTTCCCCTTTTCTTGCGGTAACCGCTTCCGCTAATGGAGACCAAGTTTTGCCCAAATAAGGATGAGACAATCAACCCGGCTGCCACCACAAAGGGTCCCCATGTNATTATTAGATTTTTCTAAGTAGAGTTGATGAAGATCAAAAAAATACTACAAATACAACTCAAGACACCTGCCTGTGGTCCCCATACCCAAACACCACAACACCCATACAATCTCCCTGATTTACGTTAAGGCTGTATTTGAGTGTGAAACTATGAAACATTTGCTGTACTGTGACTATTGCCCCTTATTTGCAGTTTTGCTGCGTCCTCCACTCTTACAATGGAAAATAGTGCACCCAACGTAACTGCTGCGGGTGGTGAATGATGCCGGGTCCGGCTGGGGCCCACTGCTCTGTGCCTGAGCTGCCCGTCCAGCCCCAGTGCCTCGGTGCAGACTTTGTAAATCGTTACTACTGTAACCGCCACNCACGCACGGAAGCTGCCGATCTCCAGAGAGGGGCCAAGGGGAACCGCTGTGTCCACAGGCTATGAAGGGCTCCTGCTCTTCTGCAGGGTTTTGTCCTCCCGCCATCTCAACTGTTCAATTTGCACAGGCTTACCGGTTCAGCAAGGTGGGGGCTCTTAAAGAATGTATATTTTTATTATATTATTNCCCTTATTTGCAGTTTTGCTGCGTCCTCCACTCTTACAATGGAAAATAGTGCACCCAACGTAACTGCTGCGGGTGGTGAATGATGCCGGGTCCGGCTGGTGCCCACTGCTCTGTGCCTGAGCTGCCCGTCCAGCCCCAGTGCCTCGGTGCAGACTTTGTAAATCGTTACTACTGTAACCGCCACCCTTACTACATTTAAAACAAAACCCAACCACTTCCACCATCACCCATGCACAAAGCACACACGCACATTAGAAAGCGGGCTGTTTGCACAGCTGTTCTTGCAAAGGAGTCGCTCACGTCGAGACTGGAAAAATTAAAATTAAATATTATGTTTCTGGGCCGAATCTAATTCCTGTATTAATTTAAACCTGAGCATAATAAGCCATGTGCAAGACAGAAATGCTGCAGAAGTGCTCTAGAAGAGCAGTGCTGTCGGTTGTTCGGTAGGGCAGCGTTCGCAGCAGACTTGCCCGTGCCCTGCCTGCTCAGCTGCAGCGTGCATCACCCTCTGCTACGCATAGACACGAGATCTGCTGGAAGCTGTTATCATTACCCTGTATGTGTAAATATTGGCAGTCGGATGCATCAAGCGTGCTAGAAAGGCTGCAAACAGCTTTTTGCACTTCCATCGTGGCGGGCAGCGTGCCCTGAACCTCCGAAGCTGGAACGGATCTCATCAGCTTGGCTGGATTATCAGATAGGACCTGGAGGTAAACACCAGGCGCATATCGGCTGCAGACACATAATGTCCCTCATAAACCCATTACATACAAGCAATACCGTCATTCAACATCCAGGTAATCAGAGATTTAAAACAGCCTTTTCATTCTGCTGAAGCTTTGGGGTTTTTTTATTGTTATTTATAACCTGTCCCAGGAAAAAAATAGTAAGTAAAACATGAAAAACCAACTGCGAGTGACCCTGTACACAAGCAGCGCTGCAGTTTAATGTCGCGGGGATTTGCATGCTATCAAACTATTCATGCCGAGTCCAAGACCCTGGTGCTAATTTCCAGTAAATTTCACGCTTGATGTCTCCCCGTTGTGGGTCACTGCCGGTTCGCCTAAATAAACCACTTCCAAATGGCTCCTCCATCTAAATATTCAAGCCAGTTTTTATAATTTAATTTTGCATTACGCTGAATAGCCTTCCGGCCAGATAGAGCTCATTGGGGAAACCACCAATACCATTGTGATACGCCTTTATTTATGTTATTTATTTATTTATTTTACGGCTTGAATTAGACCTCCTAGGCCGACTAGTAAAGAGGGGGAATTTTCTTCCGCTCTTTCCCGCCCCCCCTCCCCTCCACTAATGTCAATTTTCAGCATAGCAAGAGCTGTCTCTAATCTTTTCCTACTCATTACACACAATTTTGGAGTCATTTTACCCACAGTGCAGTCGGCTCCTGGCAGCGTGTTTGTGTGCACTGAGGGGTGGCATAATTGTTTATTTTCCCTCCCTGCATAATCCCCAGCCAGCGCTGAAACCAAAACTGCAAACAACTCCCCAAGGAGCGCCCGGAGTGTCAGGAGAGACCAAAATTGCAGGAAAATGCAGGGACCAGGGTGCAAAGCGCAATGGCTCTGCTCTTCCCCCCTCTGCAGCCGCTCTCTCCTTCTCCGCCTACGGGCTGGGGACACGCGATACGAACATCAGCACCCTCGAGGGACCTTCTCCACCTTGGGCTTCTGGTCTCACCTCCAAAGCTAAACTCAGTTCCTGAGGAACCCGGAAAAGGGTTCTGGCAAAGCCAACAGATCTCAGAACATGCTAAGGCAAAATAATTTAACTTTACCAAGCATTCATTAATCAATCAACTACTTCCCCATAAACTGGGCGGTAGGGAAAGCAAGTCACGAAGGGAGTGCAGTAGCAGCACAGGGAGCAGAGACCATCCTGCAAGGTAACGGGTATTTTCCAGAGGAAAGAATTCCGCCATCTTTTCCCATCTTCCATCGTCGCATCTGCAAACTCAACGGCATTGCTTTCTGCCCTGCTAACGAGACACTGTCACCCCGCCAGTCCTTCCAGAGCAGGAACTTTTACTGTGTTAGAGCAGCTGGAACTTTTCTTCTGTGTTTGTTAAGTGCCACATGCAGGTAAGAGGCCGTAATCTTTTACTTATTTAAATTTTATAGTATCAATCTCACATTCTTGGCACTTCACAAAAATTTCAAGTAGCAATACGTGGTGCAAAAATGTCACTGCTGGTACATTAACTGAGCAGTTTTAGAACTGTTTGCTTCACATGAACATCACTGCCACCAGAAGAGTCACCTGGGAGACAGCCCCCCATACCACAGTGTTCCAGCGGGAAAAATCGTCAGACAACGTTTCCACTTGACAGAATATGCCTGTACGTTTTTGATATGCAATAATATCGGCCTATCCAGCCCCACTTTTAAGTTGAGGCACAAGGACATAAAGCTTTCTGAGCAGAAGGGGTTTCCTGAGATTTGCGTTTAATTAGCACAAGTTGGCAGCTGTAAATCTTGTGAGCGACTAGACCACCGTTAACACCCAATTACCCGTTCTCACTGCGGATGATCCGGCCAGTTCCTATAACTGTATATGAGGGTACATATAAAAATACAACTGCATTGCTTGTTTTGATAAGAACTTGATATAAAATTAGCTTCTTGCATATTCTATGTTATTTCTGCTACGTGCCTATTAAAGACAAGACATGCCCGGGGCAGAGCGGAATGAAACCCTCCATCACCGCAGCTCCTGCAGCGCAGAGCGGCCCTGTCCTCTAGCTGGCTGTGCAACGACCAGGACTGACTTTCAGCAGAGCCGGGCAGAGCATCGCCACGATTTCAGCGGGCTGACATGTCCAAACACTCTGGCAGGCCTAGAGAAGTATCCCCTTATTAGCATTTCTAAGGGAGACCACGTACTGGCCATGAAAGAGCGGGGCTGGATGCAGACTGCATCAAAGACGCGTGAAGCAGATCCACTGTGCAAGTTTATGGGCCCAAGTTGTCACCACAGTTAAGCCAATCTAACAGCTGGCTGCTGCCCAAAGGACCTGCTTCTGTCCCTTGCCACATACTCCCAGCTGCTGGTCTGTCCCCAGAGAACCCCTTCAGGACGCTAAACCAGCAGAGCTGGTGGGAGTGGGTATGCCACAGCGGGGAAACGCAGCGGTGCCCTGAGTAAGAGACTCCATGGGACAACACTAAAAAGGGATCCAAATTGATGATTACCTTTCATTCCACCGGAGAAGCCTCTCCAGTTCGCAAAGACCATCAGAGGCAGCCCTTCTCGGTTGAAGTCATTGATAGCCTGCGCAGTCTTAAAGGCAGAATCAGGGAACCACACCTGGCCAGCCTGCTGGATTATCTGGGGGGAATAAAGATGACTGTTAACCCTTGAAACACATTAACAGAAGAGTTTGCATAAAAACATAGAAATGGATGCAACAAGAGCTGTGATGTGGAATTAACAATGAGGAACGCAGCGCATGAAATGTTTAGCATCTGCTTGCCCACAGAAAAATCAGGACAATCCTTCTGTCACCACCACCAACAGGAATGTCCCCACTGATTTAGCCAAGAAGAGTAGCGATGGTATGGAAAGCCTGATACTACGACTGCTGTGAGAAGGTGAAGGAGAAGAAGAGAGAGAAAAGGACATGCAAAGGAGAAAACCCTGAAGAGACGACGCAGGGCCAGAGCTGTGAAATCAGGCAGGAGAAAAGCAAAATGTCAGAGCAGAAAGAGCATGAAACACTATGGTCACAGCAAGAGAACAGGGAAATGATTTTTTCTTGCCAGATCTCCCGAGCCCTAGTCGCCACATCTCTACCAAAGTCACAAGAGAAGCGGGATGGCTGGGGAACGTGTCTCCTGTAGGAATGGCCAACGCAACTGCCCCTTCACTCCTCCCAGCAGCTGCCATGCATTAGCACCCCCCCAAGGAATGGCTATACTTTTTGTCCCACATTTGGGGGGAAAAAACCCCATCAAAACAAGTGCACTTTCCCCAGGAACATGTGCAGAGGACAAACAAGCAACCGAGCACACGTTCAACCTACCTTGGCCTCCGAGTCCAGGTTTGCAGGATCAGCGGGGATGCTGAGCTCCACCGTTCTCGTTTCTACGGCAACTACTCCTACAGGTATTCCTCCCAGCCTGGTAACATGCGAGACAAATCAAAATTCATATTTCTACTGTTACACAACTAGACGTCTTTTCCAATTTGCATCAAAATACTCAAGAGAGACAAATCATGCAAGCAAGCAGCGGAAGGAGCATTCTGGCCTTTTTGAAGCGTTCAGGCATGTGGCTAACCTTCAGAGTAGAATTTACAGTTCTCAAAGCAAAATCTAGTCCTAAAAACTAGCACATACCTCACTAAAAATTAAACAGAATAAACCGAAGCCCAAATTTTGAACGATATAGCTACGTCTCCACCACCCTTCACCTGCTGCCGTACAGCTTTTGATACTGACGGTCCTGACCATGAAAAATAAACATGCAGACCCAAGGCTTCCCAAGCCCCGCTTTCACAAGCACTCTCAGCTGATGAAATACATCCACAGGTGCCACATGTCTAAGCAACGCTGATGTCTCAGCCACCCGGAACCGCCACTGCTCACAAAAGCTCCCTCTCCCAAGAGCTTAGGGTGAATGACGGGTAGAAGGTTTGGGTTTGCCTGTCTATCTCCTCCCCAGACCCTCTCCTGGGGATGACCGTGCAGGGACAGAGGGATGCGCAGGGAGCGCCGGCACCAGGGAGGATGCTCAGCTCCGCTTTCCACAGCACCGGACCACTCCGTTACACAAAGGGCATCTCGCTCGCGCTGACAACCACCTCCTCCCAGGACGGGAGTCCCAGCAGAGCCTGCGCTCTCTCCTCAACCACCTCAAGCTGGATGACACGCGCTGCAGGCAGAAAAAGCGACAGGCCCTATGTGCACTAGGGGGTTGAAAATATTCCCATTCACTATGATTAAGAGTCTGCCTAGAAACCCGTAATTGCAGAAGCCGTCTTAAATCGGTAACTTATAACTTCTATATTAGGGCCCATGTGACCTAATAAAGAACATCTTTATCCAAGTATTACAGTTATTTATTGAACTTGAAAACAGCTCAAAACAACTTCTGTTTTCCATTATACTTCATATAAATTTTATCAGGCTAGCACATGAAGATGCTACATCTTGTTTTATAGTGTGTCCCTGGACAAGTTGCCATAGAATAATAAAAGACAATTTACAGCCAACAGCACACATATTCCAAACATACATACAAAAGATGAGTTTTGGCAGCACTTACAGTAACAATCCCAGAAGAATACATTCATATTTGTTTTTTCAAAATGCCACTGCTTTTGAAAGAAGTCAGTTTCATTTGTATTATATATACCTCTATGTGAGAGTCCAAAGCAACTTGGAATTTGCCAGAAGAAAGGAACTGCAAGTGGAGCTGAGCACGGGCCTGGGCAGAGACCTTCTAGCTTTGCCAAATCACTGATTTCCCCCGCCCCCCGGTGTACTGCTTAACCTAAAAGCCTTTAAATAATTACAGGATGTTGTGAGATAAAACTTTAGAGTGTCACAGATGGCAGATAAAAATACCAAAGTGTATCAAAAGGTCACAGGACAGCCCAAGGTTACGTGCTACAATTAGGAGTGGAGTCAGCAGCTATTTTCGTCTCCTCTCAACGATGTATAAAGATCAGACAGTATTCTGAGTGGGAAGGATCTTCAGGGGTAGCAGCACTCAGACCCTGGGACCAGCCGTGGTCAGAGACATGAAAGCGCAAGGCGGCAGAGCTGGGCTGCACCTGCAGACGAGCGCCCCTGCGGCTCCGCACCAGTCCCCAGCTGGGCAGGGGCAGCCCAGGCACTACCTCCCGGCTCTGGCTCTGGCACAGACTGATGCGGTGTCCGAGGAAATGGGTGTTTCTCTGTATCACAACCCGCACTAGGATAAAGGCAGTTCCAAGCCCATTGAAGACCCTCGGAAGTCTTAAGAAAAGAGCAACAGAGGAACATTTTGCTGAGCACACCCTCGTATCTGGAAGCCTCCTTCAGTCATTACGCAGCATTTCATTAACATATGCCTCCTGATGGCCATTTTAGAGCTGGCCAGAGTGGACACAATCCTCCGAGAAGCAGCACATGAGCTCTAGTGAATGCCATAAGCTTTGCTATCTCACAGCGTTGACCTCTGGCTCTCTGTCCCTCGTTAGGAGGGCTCTGTAGAGCTGTGGCTTTGAAAAGTCCAAAAGAGAAATGGGAGCTCCCAGTGCCAAATATTCTGGGCCCACGTGTGCTATCAACATAATGGAGATAAGAAACAGCAGTGATCGACGGCTATACTGGCTGGGAGCCTAGCTGGCTCTCCCAGCTGTGCTGTGTGCTTAGGGAACAGTGGTGTTTTTCCCTGTCTCCCACTGAATTCTCTGGTAATCAAACACAGCATCACAGGGAATATCCTGCTACTACAGTCGGTCCTTGCGTCACCAGTTTGGTGCAACTAGAGGCTGATGGAGTCAGACCCCAGGGGTGGCCACAGGATTTCCAGAAGATCGTAAGCATTATCAGGTAATTTGGCTCTGGGTTGTTGGCACTGTGACACTGAGTGTATGGGAGGTGAAGGATCTGTAAAGAAAAGATTTTTCTTTGATGCAGACTTCTGCTAGGAGCTAAGGCACCCTGAGTCCCCGTCACGCACAGGCACGACCGTATCTCATTAAGGTAACACCTGAAGCCTCCCGGATCCCATTCAGGCACTTCAGGGTTTTTCTACGCTCTCACTTGTTAGCCAAAAAAAAAAGAAAAAGTCTGACAATTAACCAAGACCACTGACATCAATTAGGAGCTGGGAGTCTGCTGGAGGCAAGACTATGAAGCTCTGTCTGGAGAGGAGCGCTGGCGGCGTCTGAGGAACGAGGAGTGACGGAGGATAAGCCCGCTGCATTTGGACAGCTCGAGCACTTGCAGTGGAAACTCATGGGAGATAAATGTACTCTTGCAAAATGGCTTTATTCTGAGAGGACGCAGACAATCTGATCAGGAAACTCAGTGCCATTTTGGAGGGGGCAAAAAACTAAAGAAGCTAGAAAAGAGGTGATAGAGGGGGTTTTGAGCCCAGCTGTGATTTGCATTCTGCCAAAATGCAGGATCCCATCTCCAGGCTTCAGCTTCCTGCCTGAACTGTTGAGAGTTCACGGACCTGCAACACTGAGGATGACCCGGGCTGCAAGTATTTCCAAGGCAGGGATCTAAATCTGAAGGCAACGGGGAACATTTTAGAATCCTGCACAGGTGCCACATTGCAGCACGGTAAGGGGAAGTGACTCCCTTTGGGAGGTGGCGAGTGCCGCAGGTCTGTGGAGCTACACATCTCTGCATCATGAAGAACAACTAAGATCAGGTGTGGCGGGTGCTGGTTTGGAAATGCTGCAAGTTATTCCACACAAACCTCAACGTTAAACTGTTCCCTGTGCAGAGCTTCTTGCCATTTGCTCTAGTTTTAGCAGAACTTTTCTTGCAAGTCAAATAAAATTGCAAACCAAGAAACTGAGTAATGCACCTTCAGTAAGCCAGAGCTGCAAGAAGGCCTCCTGTGCAGCCAGTACCTAGGGAACCGTATATTGTCTGCCATCATCTTTAACAATATCTCTCCTTTTGGCTTTTGTGGTTGTTAAAGCTGTCACCTCCAAGCAAACCAGGAGAAACGATCAGACCATGCTTCATTCATGTGGTAAAGAAGTATCCTATTCAAGTAATGACTTATTTTTACTTATAGCCATCAACTTCCAAAGGAGGTTCTAGAAAAACACAAAGCATAACGAAAACTTGATTTCTACAAATGTCTAAAATGCCTCTTAGAATTTACCTTGCTCTACCAACCACAACTGTCTGCGCCCAGGGCTGCATGATCTCCAGGAATGAGCCATTGTCAAAGAAACCACTTAGCCACTGTCCTTTTTGACCTAAAGGGAAGGGAAAAAAAATGGAAATATCAGAGGAGGGAGGGGGAAGGAAAGAAAGAAGAGACAATATAAAAGGAGCAAGTGAAACCTGCTTAAAAATGCCAACTGGAGAACTTGGCACTGTCTTCTTATTTATTTATTTTTAAATAGATTATAATACAAGGGAACATTAGACAGCTGAGCATTTGTCTGCCTTCAGCCATCATGTCTTATTTCATTTGCTAGTCTGCATAAAGACAGTCATTTATCAGCAAAAGCATCATTTATTGTTAAACGATGGGGTTCGGATAGCAGAGGGGCTTCGCGTGCTTCTAAATAAATAACTCTGTTTTTTTCAAGACACTACAAACATTTGTCAAAAGGCAGTAAAGTCATTAAAGATGTTTTCCAAAATACCTCTTTCCATTTTAAAACTTATCTCACATTTTTCTCTTGATTCTGCCTAATCTTTCCTTTAAAGAAAGAATGCTGAAGAAATTCAGGAGCTAAATGTAATATTTTCTATGATATTTTAAAACTAGACCACACACCTGAGCATGTTCCACACATTCTTTTAGAAAAAGTGAAATGAAGTGCTCTGATACTGAAAACCCACTTGCTCCGTGGACGACACCAGGAGATGCACCTCTCCCTAAACCAAAGCGTGCTTTAAAAGTCACTATCCTGGATACTCCTACGCGGTCAGACCTGTTCTCCTGCCCAAAGAACGCAGTGACTTCCTAATGCTTGAGCGAAATCAAACTGTTCCTGAAGAGCACGTTACCAAGATGACTGTGCGGTTCCAAGAGAAATAAACTTTTCCTGACCCTTGCAGACAACCCGCTTCTACCCTGAAGTATGAGGCTTTGCTTATCTTGATCACGCTAACTATGATCTAGCATTTGCCCTTTATAAAGCCAGTGCAGGATCAGACTTGGGGGGTTCCTCCTGCATCACAAACTCGAATATATTGACAACAACCCCTCCACCCCCATGTGGAACAGCAGATCTGTGCGCTAACAATCCACATACATTCCTTCAACTAAAATTCTCAGGATGACAGTTACCCCTACGGGAACCAGGGTGGCAGTTTACAGTGCGTTTCTCTAGTTTCCACAGGTGTTTGTTAAATGGGCACAAAAGACACTATGAACGAGTTAAGCCTCGCTATGTCAGTCTGTGCAGCGACATGTACTGTTTCCACTCTCCAGACAGGAAGACCGTGGCAGGAAGGTTTTCCAATATTTTTAGCCTGGACCCTACTCCAGTGAACAGGCCAAAGAGCATTCATCTGGGCTGACTGCTGACGCTGGATGGGGGAGTGACGAGTACGATTTGCAGACAGCTCTTTCTGCAGCCCTCCAGCCTGTATAAGCTGTATATCAGTCAAGGCGTCGAGAGACCCTACCCACCCTGACAATCACAGAAATCACAACTCTCCCGGGGCACCTGCTTTCCACTGGGGCTTCACGAAGCTCCACCAAAAAAAACCCCCAAGCCCCCCCAAAGCCCTCCCAGCTTCACCCCTTGGCACACAGCTCCCGAGGAATGCTTTAATCTGAACAAGCACCTCTGCTTCTGCAAACCCAAGTCCAAAACCAATTAAAAGTGGAGATCCAAGCAAGCTAACCTCTGCTGACTTAAACAGGATGGAGAGTGTTTTATCAAGACCAAACTTGTAATTACTGTGTTCTACATTCCTTGCCTCTGTGGCCCCACTGTAAAATGTGACCATCCATTTCAAAATTATCTCTTTATCGTGAGCCCAAAGCTGATCGTTTAGATTCTGGCCTCGTGTCGGGCGTCAGTTTGAAGAATATCACGGCAATATCTCCTCTAATAAATGGCTTTAACTTTTCACCTAGGAGATATCTGCTTTAACTTATCACAGGGAATCATCTGCTTTCCTTAACGCTTCCACTAAATTAAAATCTGAAGTCACTCGATTTGGAAGCCAGCGTTAGCTGCACTCAGACAGCTGGATGAATTACTTGAGAGATGATGAAAAAATATTATCCAAAACCAGAAAACTTAGTTTATCACAAATCTCATTTTAGCCCCCCAAACTCATTAATTACAGCAGGCATAATGGTCACCCAGTTTGCAGCTTGTACGTACACAGGCTGCACAACCCCAAAAGCATGCATGGGGGTTCAATGGTTTGCAGCGTTTCCAATATAATTGTTCTCCAAGATCTGCAGGAATACTGTGATTCTTTTAGCAAAAAGGCCTTTGTATATGGACTTTTCTCTGAACCATAAAAAAAGAAAATCTATAGAAGTAACTAATAATTGGAAGTGTCCTCAAGCACTAAGAATTTACATGCTATTTTTATATATTATATTTAAATTGTTTAGAACTAATTACTTTATAAAGCTCTGAAACATATTTTGATTGCAGGCACAAAGCCTTGACCGACAGTCTTGAAACAAGAGGCGTTATTGCATATCCTGGCCAGCAAAGAGCTACGTACTTGGATTTGGGCGTCCAGCCAGCATCCAGCGAGGATCATAGGGAGTCTTGGTGGGAACAAACTCTATGGTTCTGTCTATAGGATCCTTGACTTTGAGGATAGGAACAGGGCTGTATACACTCTAAGGGAAAAAGAAGAATATTGAAGGAAGTGATTCTCCTGCACAGCTTTGCACCAGGCACGTAAAGGACCTGGCCGGAGTCCTCTTTCCCCCACACTGCACAAACTCTTCCACTGACGGGATCCCAGAACCTTGGCAAGAGCCTGACAAAACTTCCAAGGTGCTCCGTGCACTCTCTCAAACCCCTCTTTACCATAGAATCATAGAATGGTTTGGGTTGGAAGGGACCTTAAAGATCATTTAGTTCTAACCTCCCTGCCACGGGCAGGGACACCTTCGACTAGACCAGGCATCATCTGGCATGCATCGTACTTCATTTGCTCTTGAACTTCAGGCATAGCCAGCATCAGCGAGGGGTTGCAATTTCATTTGTGAAAGGTGACCAGGCCACCTGTCTCATTCTATGCACTCTTTCCCGAAGGAAGGTGACCCGCGTGCTCTTGTTGCTGCTTTCCTGGCTGCAGAGCAGCTTACACATATACATCAGCCCCTACAAATTACCGCCTCAGAGGGCAACTTTTAGAGTCTTTTCAGTAAGAGACAATCCATCGCTTACATAAAACCCTGCTGCCCAGAGCACTGAGGGCAGCACGCCAGGGGAGCGATGTGGAAGTATCCAAGGCAGTACCAGGCTGCCCTGGCTCCCCAGTTCCTGCAGCACTTTAAGACAAAAACTACTTTGCATACTTCAATACCATAATGCTTACCAGCCTTGATCACGAGCCTAAGCCATTTTGCTAGGCACCACAAAAACACAGAAAAAGCCCACAGATACAGAGAACCCTCCCCTCCAAAACCCTGGGAACAAAGCGAACAGGTAACGGCACCTTGCACTGCCACAGGGCCAGGAATTACCTTTGGCATGTAGGAAAGCCACTGCAGAATAGTGTAGACTCCTTCAAAATCATCACACACGGTGCCGTGCGTCACTCCGTTGTTGTGCATGATCTGGATCCCGCCCAGCTGGTTGTTGGAGGTATAAACTTCCCGTCCAAGCACCTTTTGAAAGAAAACCAGGAAAAGCATGAGAGGGTGGGATGGGACAAGGAGGTGATGACTAAGACCATACAAACAAGCTCACCCCTGCAGCAAGGCACCATCACTTCAACACCACAGGATGGAGCAAACGACTCACAATAGACCTTCCCAAGCCCTGTGTGCGGGTAAGATCTTATGAATAGTGATCCCCAAGGGGAACGATACAAGTGGGGAAACCGAGGCAGGGGGCAGTTACACGACTTGCCCTTCCCCAAGCAGCAACGGAGCTGATACATGACCGAGTCTCCTGGGTGCTGACCCGAGCTCAGCTCACTAATTCAAAATTGCTCTAAGACAACAGGTAGGGTGGACCCATTTAAACCTCTAACTGGGGGAAAACCCAACACCATGCATAAAGACGGGTATAGCAAAAATAAAGCCCCACCAGGTCCTTAGAGAGACTGGAAAGACTAAGACTCTGACTGCTGGGCTTCCAATTCTCTTGCACGGCTCCATCTCTAATCTCAGCCCAGGCACCGCAGCTCTTTTCTCATTCTCCTGCTGTCTCTTTCCATTTGCCCTCTCGCTGACTGATACACTGATCTCTCGGTCACTTGGCTTTCTGCTCCACTGAGTCCATATTACTAATAACACCTCTGCCACGGCCAGTTTACCTCATGAAGGCAGGAGCACATCATTACAAAATAAACTCATAACTTTGACATTCTAGCAAATACACGCCGTTTGTTATTTTTATGGGTTGAGTCTTTCCAAGAGACAGAGGGCATTACACACCTGCTTCATTTAGATCTTAAAAAACCCCCCTCAAACACACACAACCACCTGCCCTCCCCCACCAAACGACCAGCACAGCTCCAAGGGCCACCCCAGGAGAGGAGCAGCCCAGGGCAAGCCGGTCCTCACGGAAGGGATGTTTGGGTCTGACTTCATCCTCACCCCGACATCCTACAACAAACACTCGGGACATAACTCATCTCACTCATAGTAGAGGGGCACTCCACATTTCTCAGGATTTGACCCTATGGGCTGAAAGTAAGAAGGTGCTAAAGGGATACGGAAATAGAAAATTTGGATCTGGTTATAAAACTGCAGTGGCCCAATTAGCTTTCTTCCTGCAGTTAATCACAGCCGGGGTCAGGGAGCCACTCGACGTGCCCATCGAAAGCGCTGCCTAACCGGTACGGCACAACGCTATCATTTGCTAACTCAGATTTATTTTCCTGTGGAGGAGAAAAGGCCCGATGGTCTGGCATTTCACAACACTCAGCATTTTACAAGCACTGGAGGATCCTCACGAAACTCCCCGTGAGACAGATGTCAGTCGAGGTTTCTATACAGAAGAAACCAAGGCACAGAAATTACGCAACTAGCCCCAAAATTTAGAAGTCAGTGTACGCGTTGTGGTTGTGCACAGAGGTGTTCCTGGGTCTCCCTTCTGAGCGCAAACATCTTCATCTTCCTCTAACGAAATCAGTGCCACAAAAAGGCATGGTAAAAAAGACAGCAGCATAGACTTAGGTTCAAGGAAAAGAAAAGCACAGGCCTCCAGATGCCAGCCCTAAGCCTAGCGAAATGCTTTCCACGGAGGAAAATAAAAATAAAGAGGATTTAAACTCCCCATCTATGAACTAATGCAAACGTATGTACATGCAAAATGGGCCTCTGCTGCGGCTTATCTAGAGACACTGTAGACAGCTCAGGTTTACCACCGCTGACAGGCAATGAAAACAGCCTAATATACCGCCTGCTCTTGCCCTTAAATCCCTTTTTGGAGATCAAGATAAATATGCAGCTCCTCTTCCCGAGTGCTCCAGACATTTCAGTGAAGTGGCAGAGCATTGTGAGGGGCTGCGCACATGAAATCCCTCTGTACCACTGAGCGAGCGCCGTATTTACTTGTCAGGGTTTGTCAGCAAAGGCAGCGTCGTCCCGAGCTGCATTTAGAAGTTGCAGCGCTGAGCGCTGGCTGCCTTCATTTGTATGACCTGTATGTCCACACCTGTGCCCAGGGCAGCAGGAGGGACATGTAATACGGGCACAAACCCTGATTTAAGCCTAGTCCAAAGGCAAAGCGAGGTACTCCAGTCCCCGTGCAGAAACCCTGCAACCAAGGAGTTAAAGATGCTGCCTGCCAGGGTCACTGCTGGGCTGGGCACTGGTCACCTAACCCGCTTCTGCACGGGTGCTCTTCTTCGGTCTTCGCAGGAGCCATCAGAGATCCTGCCAGCTTCTTTCACACACAGAGCTGCAGGCTGAATTGGGTGCCAGAGGTTAAAAGGCACTGAAGGGCTAGCCAGCTATAGACAATGATCATTGGGCTTGGGAAAAAAATGAACGCAATAGCTCATCCATTCAGCTCTGCTAACCACCTCATCTCTGACCTCAGAGGACTACATTTTTAAGGGCTGACAAGTAATTCAATCTCCAATTAACAATCTTAAATGGTGCAATGCATATTGCTGTATAAATGTTTCTGCAAGAAAATATCCAAGGGTGAAAGAGAATGCATCTGCTGGAGAAGTGCAAAAGCGATGCTTTCGCAATTAAAGGATTTAGATGTTCCTCAATAAGACACATGGTCAGCAGAGGCACCAGTGGATTTAGAAATCTTGCCAAATCAGTCAGACAAGCAATGCTAGAAACAAAGTTGTGGGAGAAAAGGCTGCACAGGATTAAACCCTATATCCGACATGATAAGGATCTGTCAAAAGGGTAAACTTCAAACCCGGAGAGCTTGGACCCGCCGGGGAGCTACAGTGAGTCACGCGGAGCAGGAGGTTAAGAATTGAAAGCAGCATTAGCCCAAGGCTCGTAGAAGGCACAAACACGTGCATGGAAGGGTTAAGTTTGCAAAGCAGGCCCTTCCTAGCAGGAAGGTTACTGGCACTCAAGGGAACAGCCAAAGGGCAGCTACCAGGGCCAGCTGCCGTAGATCGGAGATCAAGCAAGGTCCAGCAAGAGGGTGGGAAAGCCCAGGTTCCAGGATATTAAAGCTGAGATACACAATACATATATACCTGAATGTCAGCAATATTTGATCTTGCGCTTAATCTGATGGCAAACACAGACAAAAAAGAGCAGCCCTGAACAGCAAAGCACCAGGCAGTAAGCTTCTGGCACCAGAAAATTTGCCTTAACTTAAATTCTTGCCACTCCATGAAAACTCTTGAAACCCAGAAACCCTGTTTCTATCCACCCAGAGTTTTAGCTGCTACCAGTCAAAGGAAGCTGCTGGGGGTGACTGGCCCCGCACAGAGATCCCAAACTTGCCTTTTCTGAAGCCTCTAGTGAGGACCCCTCACTTCTCTTACTGCTCCTTTCCTGCACGTTATCCCAGTGCTTCTGCATTTTGGACACCATTTCCTTTTCCAGGCCAGCGGCAGCGGGTGTGATGGGTCTGAGCGAGGGGCAGCGAGTGCTGCTCCCTCCGCTGGAAGGTGTTAGCAAACGGGCTGCTCTCCCTTCTCCCAGCAGCCTTCCCCTGCGCCCCCCAAGCACTGGCATTAACCATAGCCAACAACGCAGGACCGCCACCACTCCTTGCATATTTGATACCAAATCCCAGTTACTAGGGACCCAGGTTGGATTTGGATGAGGCACTCAGTCTCCCCTCCCTTTGCTCCTGAAGACAAACCCTTCCAGTGTGCAGAAAGCCGTGCACGGAACGGGGTACACAGGAGAAAACGCTTGTGCTGTGCCCCATCTCAACCAAAGGATGAGGACATCGGTGTTCAGAAGGCAGCGCTGGTTCTAGAGCTGCATGAGTTAAAGCTCAGCCCACAATTGCAAGAACACACAGATTTTTCTATTTTCCAGATAACGCAACCTTCGACAGCACGTGCTTACAAAAGTAACAGGCAGTATTGTCAACACTTTGTCATTTGGTCCTCCAAAAACCACTCTCCCATCCCTAATGGGAAACTGCATTTCTTTTTACTTTGGAGGATCTTTTGGGAAGTACAAAGGAGAGCCAGGATTCTAGCCGCCTTTTCAGCCTTTAAAAGACCGTCCTCAACAGGTTTATAGGCATGTCATATGCATATTAATCATCTTCTAGCACTCAAACCCGTGATGACCAGCTGCTTTCTCTCTGCTCCTTTTCAGAACCTGAGCTGGTCGTTAGTGGAGACATTGACTGCGAAGCTGGTTTGGCCGCAAACTTGATTGGCTCCTATGTTTCATCAAAGATGAAAGATCTGAAAAAATGACAGCAGAGAGCTTGGATGGGAATCATTATGTAACATAAGTGCTGTTATTATTCAGAGCATATCGTGTGTTTATATCAAATATAAGTGCCAGATTTTTATCTGAATAATTTCAATAATTGCAAATCCCATCCCACCATTTATATTATCTGCCAGAAACCTGAAGCAGAAAAGGCGCATGCACATACTATAAATAGCCTATTTTTCATAAACAGGCAGAAATGATCAGAATGAATGTCTCATCAGAAAACACAATGTAGGGAACTTAAAACCTGACTGCTATTATGTGCAGTCAAGCCTCAACAGATCGTACAGCGTTCATTTCTATCCCTCGGCTCTTCACCCGCACGGATCATGCAGTCGGAGGGTGCACCAGCAGCAACGCCGGGGAGGAGACCCCAGCCGGGGTGGGATGGCAGCGAGAGCCGTGTCCCCCAGCAGCCCCGTTCCGAGCCTTTAGCCCGTTGGCACGGCGAGCGCAGACACCTCCGCTCTGCCTGGAGACGGGCTGCACTTCTTGCATTTCTAATCTATGAACGTGTGCAGTTCCTGCACTTTTAATTTACGAGCGTTCGGTGGGGGACCCTTCTGACTTGGGAACATATTGGCTCGGTCTAATGCTTGGAGATTATTAAAGTCAGAGCTATACTCCACTATCAAGTCTACAGATCTTTTATTTAGAAGATATGGTGCTCTAAATGCACAAAGAGCTCCCTGTCACCTTCACATTAAAGCCCCTAGTGCCTGGTAAATGGAATTATATAGCTGTCATCTCCTTTCCCCAAAGTTTTAAGAGTACAATGGGCTCATTTTTTCACACTCCATCCCAGCTTCAGAACTAAGAGACCTACTTTGTATTGATTTAAAGTCTCAGAAATAAATAAACCTGCTTCACCAATGTGATTCACAAGAAATTCATGATACACTATTGCATGATATATTTCAAGCTGTGGCTCCGGCTCTTTTTTTCCTTTGGTGAGTGATGGGGGAGGTGGGAGGTAGGGGGAGGTGGGGGGAAGCTGACAGCCTGATGGTTATTGGAGATGGCTCCTGACTGCAAATCCAGAAGCAGGTCTTGCTGCTGGAGTCTTTTTCTTGCTTTAATTTGGTGAGATCCGAGGGGGAAGGGGAAAAAGCAATTGCACTTCACCTCGGAGGCAGCAGGGGAAGATGCATCCAGACGGACGCTGCAACCGCAGCTGGCCTTTCTCCACCACCTTCTGCTGAAGATCCCAAAGCACCTCCCCAGTACAAAGGGAGCAGGGCTCCAGAGCCGATCGGATACAGAAGAGGCATTCTCACCATTTGCAGATGGCAACATGGAACGTTATTGGGAGGAAACAGTTTTTCCATCTTGCAATAATGGATAGGGATTTTTGAAAATTTCTGGATTGCAACAGAAAATCAAATTCTGCAATCTTGAGACTTGAACAAGTATCAGACAGGGTCAAAATGTTTGTTTTGACTTCTGAAATATTTGTTGTAGATATTAGAAATAAAAATTAATTTGGAAAGAAAAGTCAGTTGGGGAAAAAAAACCCCCACCACCAAACAAACAAAAAAGAACTTTTCATTTGGCCAAAAAAAAATTCCAAACAAGAAATTCATCAAAACTGATACTTTTTCCTGAAGAGTTCCAGTTTCAGTGAACTGGCATTTTCAAGTGAAAAATGCCTTGTCAAAAAATTCTTGCCTAGCTCTCCTTTCGCAGTGTAGGGAGACTGCATGTTTTGCTCAAGGTCACTCCATCCGTCAGTGGTAAATCAAAAGGGCTCAATATACTTTGCAAACTAAAATTACAGCCCCCTATTCTGCATGGTGCAAACACATAAATCCCATCTGTCTCAGTTCGGGGTTCCCCAACCTAGACACTAGCCCTATGAACAATACTAATGATTGTCTCCAGGATACTTAAAGATCTTGTTTTGGCCATTCCCTTGGTCACCTTCTGGACCCCAACAGATTCGGAGACCATCCCAGGGACAGGCTGCAGTGCAGGAATCTCTTTCACCTGGAGGGTGAAATTTTGTTTCCTTTGCAGTGTGGGTTTAGGCTTCATCACGAGATAAGTGACAATTTTCCACCGCCATTGCTCAAATTTCCACTCAAATGTCCAGAATGGAAGATACTTTTTCCAGAACTGACCGCAGAAAAGACCCACAGGCAGGTCACCCCCATATCCTCCAAGGGACACCCCAGGAGCGGTCAGGACCAGTTACCAGGGGACATGTTTGAAAAGTGCTTTTTTTCATTCTGCTCTGGTGGAACATCAGGTGCCAGAGTTAACGCTCCAGTAATAAGATACTCTGCAGGATCACCAGGAACTGGGATACAATCCTGGTTACGTGAAACATATATAGGGCTTAGAACACACAGGAGTTGCCCTGGAATGTATGGGAAGAGATTTCGGCAGGCAGAGTATGGGCCACCACGCTAAATTCCTCTTCAGTGGGAATAACACACACAGCCCCCACAGCACAGGCACCATCCACGTAGATAAACTGATCAAGATCCGTATTAAAAATGATAGAAGGAGGGAGGAAAAAAAAAGTCAACAAAAATCTATTAGACCTTCTTCCCTAAGCAAACATAAAGGGACTGATAATGCAATGCCTGGAACGTAAATTGTCTCTAATGGGAACAATACACAAATATCACCACTTAAAGAAAGGCAATTAAAAATAAAATGTAGAAACGGAGGTGGTGTTTGTTTATTTGCACTCATCTGAAGTCTGGGCATCCATCCTGTGTACAGTCATTTCTCTACACAGAGGAAAGACCTTGTGTTACCAGGACTGCCACCAAGCAGGCGCTCCCAGCAGCTGAGGCCTCTCACTGGCACTAAAAGAAATTAATTCTGCTCTCTTCCTATTGCCAAATATTGCTCAACTGAGACCGACTCTCACAAGAGCTCTACTCTGACCTTGGTTCTCAAACCAGACTGGCTTTGTTGGGGTGTGAGTGATGGTGACCTGTGCCAGGGAGACCTCCAACAGCACCGAGGTCCCGCATCGGTTCTAAGAGAACTGAAGAAACCACCCTCCCGAAACCCCCCAGGGCACAGCAGAGCCGCCCCTCCTGCTTCCCCCACCACCGGAGCAGGAGCCGGGTAACCTTGGTGAGATCCACGAGAGGAACCGACTGACGGTTAATGCTGTTGAAGCGTCAATTTCTGTTTGACATTTCCTAGGCCCTCTTTGATTAGCATTCTCGAACACCCTGCACCCATACGTATCTCCCTAATAGTCTTGCTGTGCCACTACAGAAAGATTCATATCATGCATTAATAATTATAATGCTTCTTTGAATGACAGGGATGGCACTTGCTGTTCTAACTCACATGATTGCTCTCACATGATTGCTTTGATCTAATCCCAAGACTGGAGTCATCTTGAGCAGCTACTGAGCTATCCCTGCCTTGAATCTCAAAGAAAGAGCTTTCCACATTCTGTATTTTACTGTAAAACCCCCGAGCGGCATCAGTCTCACAGGGCTTTTATTTATTTTTCCATATTGTGAAATTGAAGGGTAAATATTACTGCTCGCAATACTGAAGACCGATCACTCACGCAAGACAGACTGGCGTAAGCTTCTGTTCCTCACACCAGAGCTCCTCCGGTGCGCCTCAGACCTGACCCTGCAGCCTCTCGCGTGGGCACAGCACGCCCAGCAGCTCTGCCCCTTCCCCCCGAGCCCCGACCTGTTGTCTCACCCTGGTATTCCAGTCCCACAGCACCCAACAAGTTCTGCGGCTTCCCTCAGCCGAGACCTGCAGCCATCGGACGGGTGCCAGGGGGCTCTGACACAGCGAGCAAACGACACCCCAGCAAGCAGGAAGGGTACGGCCGCGTGGCCGGCAGAAGACACTGAAGAGCAACCAACATCAGAGAGCCACGTTGGCTGAAGTGCCTTAAAATAAACTTGTCTCACTGAGCAACTTACAGCTGGGGGTAACCACCACCCAGGCGAGCTGGTTTCAAGCTCGCTCACGTAAACGCGTCTCCTCTGCCTGCCGCGGTGCCCCCGCGGTTCATAGAGTCATGGAATCATCTAGCTTGGAAGGGACCTTTCAGATCACAGAGTCCAACCATCAGCCTTACACTGACAAAAACCATCACTAAACCATGTCCTTCAGCACCACGTCTACCCGTATTTTAAATACCTCCAGGGATGACGATTCCACTGCTTCCCCGGGCAGCCTGTTCCAATGCTTGAGAACCCTTTCAGTGTAAAAATTTTTCCTACTAACCAGTCTAAACCTCCCCTGGCGCAACCTGAGGCCGTTTCCTCTTGTCCTATCGCCCGTTACTTGGGAGAAATGACCAACCCCCACCCCTCTACTGCAATCCTGCCCCAGATCTACACCAGCAAAAGCATAAATCTCCACAAAAGCAGTCACACTGACCTCAGCTCTGGCTTTGACAGCCAGTACAATTCAGGACTGAATTTAAAACACAAGGATATTCTCTTCCGGCCCCGTGCAAAGGGGTTGCTGGGGTGTTGGGTTTTAAATGCAGATTGTCAAAACGATCCTTGCAGCAATTATGGTCTGTTGTATCAACAAGTCCTCGGGGACTCATCCCCAGTCACGTGATTGACACATACGCTAGGCTATCTTGACACAGTACGGCACCTATCATGTTAACGTCTTTACCATGCACAAGCAGTGTCTGCATTAATGAAAGATCTGCTTGGGAAAGGTCACTGGACGTTCGCTGCTACTAGGCTTGGAAGTTTCTTAGATATTTACATATTGCATTAGCAAGCATCAAGTTCCCACTGATCAGTTCATCTCACAAACACCCCTCTTCAAAAATGTTTTCTCCCCATAAAAACCATCAGTTCACAGTGCCAGAAATAGCGCATTACCGATGCGGTCAACTGGTTCTTGAGCTCCCCCAGGTCTAGAATAGGTTATACAGCAGACACATTGTTTAAATTAAGATCATTTTGAAGGCAAAAACTTCCACAGAAAGAAATTCTGAGGATGGGGTTACCTACCCTGCCACTGCTGGCAGGTACCTTCCATCTGACGAGCTCAAAACATGTTGCAAAACCAAAAGAACTAAGATTTCAAGACCAAGCTGTCGGCAGGTAACCGCCATTACACCCGTTCTGATCATAAACGTCAGACCACGAGCAGGCAGGCAGTTGGCGGCAGAGCGGGAAATGAAGCCCAGAGTTCCAGTTTTGAGCTACGCTTTCAACCTTCCATACTTTAGTGGCTTCCGACTCTTCAACTGCCTCTTTCCCCAGCATGGGCACATTCTCCTGGCACGTGGTATTTGTCAAGCTCACATTTGGCACGCTTGGATGTTCTTGACAAACCAGGCCAACAGCATGGTGCCATGGGGTCCCAGGGACGAGGACAGGTTGAGGGCCCGATGCAACATTTGGGCATGCCATGCCTGGAAAACTGGGCTGCCCAATTGGGAAGGCCATTTGGGGGAAAATGAGGAAAATTGGGAGAAAATCCAGCTAAATAGGAGGGACAGGAAACAGAACATTCCGCTGGTTAGATTCTTCCCTTCACCTCCAGAAGTGATGACCGCTTTAGATGTCCTGCTGTGAAGCGCGGTGTGTGGGACAGTTCTTCATCATCACTCACATCAATGAACTGTTTGAGATACCAGGCTGAACATCTATATAACAAACTGAGGTGTATCAAGTTAGTGGCGGGTCCTGAAAATCTCTGCTAAATCTGGCGTCCCTGAGAAAAAGCCTAGAACGTGTATCTGCCGAGAAAATGTGACTGAAAGCCACTATTTGTTTACATTAACAAAACAGTCTTGAAGACAGGATTTCTTTTAAACACAAAAGACAAGGAGGAGCAAACTAATTAAAAATAAGTCAGCAACAGACTTGGAAACATCCTTGTGAGGACTGAAATGAAATGTAGTCCCGGAAGCCTGAGCCATATAAGCAATGCATAAATTGGGAGTGCTGGGCTCTTCACTCGTACTTCTATTAAACGGAAAACCAATGGAAATTAACCTGTTAGCGCATGGCAGCAGCACGTCACCTATCTCATACGAAATCACGCTGTGCTTCGCTTATGACGAGGAAAGGGAGTCGAGGGAGGGGG
>VYZM01019465.1:118879-135567 GCA_013398915.1 Dromas ardeola
AAAAAAAAAAATCTCTGCCTCAGCAAAAGTTTTCATTAAAATTTTAGACAAATGATCTCTGTGTCCTTCTCCCATGCTGCCTGGGGCTCCATGCTATTTCTATGCAAATAACAACCTCGTGGTTTATATCTTATTATTTCCACCGGAGCTGCGGCGACATGACCCGAGACGTGTGTGAGGTAGACAGCGAAAGAGAGAGAGGGAGAGAAAGCGAGGGAGAGGGAGGGAGAGAGATGGAGTGGCTGCTCGCTCAAGTGTGAAAAAATATTGTCAGGAGTGAGCGGCAAGAACAAAAAAAAAATTGCAGGGATAACGTGTTTATTTCAGCCCCTCTCCCCATGTGAACCAGCACCTTTTAAAATTCATTGGGCATCAGGCGATCATGCACAATCCATCTGCTTTCACTTTATCATTTGCATTTCATGCCTCCTGGCTTTTGATGTGCTGATACTTTGATGCAGTCAGGAGACGCGCATTATCATTATTTCAATTTTCAGGGGGGTCAGCGGGCTCAGCACAGGCGCGCGCACACGCTCACAGGAGAGGAATGAAATGTCATTTCCACCTCTCCACCCCCTGCTGAAACGCAATGGTGAAGACAAAAGGGGTACAGATGAAAGGCAGCCCCGGTGCCCCACACGCAGAGCACTGGCCCCACCACGGAGCATCACACCTTTTCCCCAGGTCTCCCCCTTGCCCGTGGGTCTGGACAATAAACAAAGCTTAATCGGGAGCGGAGGGAAACCTTGTGCAGCTCTCGTGCAGTTTCTCGTCACCCCTGGCAGGCAATGGGGCAAGAGAACCCTTACACCCGCCTGGTATCAGGTGTCTTCCAGTGATGTGCCTCCCCACTTACAGTGACACGGACACAGTGCACAGCCAGCATGTCATTAGTTAACTTCCAGAACCAAACATTAGCTACAGCTGAAAATGATACTGACCTTGAGCTCATCATCTAAGTTATAGGTTAGTCTGGTTTTGGCAGCTGGACCTTTCCCTCTACACCTAAACCCTCGGGCTGGTTTTACATAATGATAATGAACAAGAGCAGCAACAGATCTGCTGGCACGTAATGTTTGTCACAGGCCCCCTCTGCTCCCCCTTGTAAATTAAAAAGAATCCAGTATTTCACAGGAGAAAAAAAAGCCAAACCAAAACCCAAACAACTTTCCAGAAAAAACCTCACTGCTCTCCGAGAGCCCAATTGTCTCCATTGCTGCAGAAACGTTTTTGCACTGCACATTCTCTTCTTGCAGAGAGAAGACATTTTGAAGACGACGTGTATGCAGATGCAAGACTATGTGTATGCTTTGTACAGCGTCCTCCATGAAAATGGTAATTAAAAGTCAGCAATGGAAAAAAGTGTCTCAAATCTCCGACACCTAATTGGGAAAAGCTAAAGGAATATTTGCATGCAACTGTGTCAGAAAACATTCAGTTCCAACTGTCATGCAAGGTAGCAGTTTCCATTTATTTGTTTCAGTCGTGATCTTCCCTCAAGACCCTGCCAGCTGGGCTGGTGACCTTCTCGTTCCCACAAAAGAAAGCACTGACTTTGCTGCACAGGGCTCCTCTCACCATCTACTCAAAGGGAACGAGAAGCAGCAAGACTCACTCGCTCCACAGAGACAAACTACAATAGGTTTCCACCATGAGACCCTTCTGCAGTCTTATTCACGCGAATGAACAAGAAGACATCACATACTGTTCCCAAAGAGCCTCTGCTTTCCTACAAGGGAAGACTTTGCTTAATTGGCCCCCAGCTGACAGCGACCTGACTTCTAGCCAAAAGAAAATTCAAACCGTCCATCTAAATTCAAGGGACAAGTGTTGAACAGTTTACACTGTTCAAACTGTTCAACTTTATCTAAGAACAGGGAGACAGAGGACAAATCTGAAGTAGACACTGCCTCCATGGCAGGATGATCCAAATGCATCAGCATTCACCAGTTGCTTCACACCCTCTTTAAGATCTCAACTGGGCTGGGCTTGGTCATTTCAGGTTAGCACTGGGTGTTGTTTCATTACTTCAGACCTACTTCTGGGCCACAGTTATAGCTGGATCCATTCAAGAAGCTCTGACCAGGACTGCAGGGACTGGAAAAAGAAGAGTATATGAACTAGCCAAGACGCATCACACAACATCCAGGAGTGAGTGGGGATTCTCAGTCTCCCACCGTTCAAGGACAAGTCAACTTATTGTTGGGTCTGGGCTTAGCTGTCTTATTGCGAAAGCTGGACAGGACGCAATACGTTCCTGCTTTGCCTGACCTTTAGGCAGGTAGAGGTTCAGCGCCTACATAAAAATATATGCCTTTCCAACAGAGCAGGGAGGAGAGAAAAGGACACATGGGATGATTCAGCCCACTGAAATTCTTGGGATGGGACAAGTCACCCCCAGAAAGCATCTCCTGCCTGTGCCTGCTGACAAGTATCAGGTGCTTAATTTAGACTAAATCTTTAAGTGCCCACAATTTAGTGAGATTAATCTAGTCCTATAAAAACACGCGTTCACTCCATGGGTAGAGAGTGTAGTTAAACTTGGAAAGAAGAGCGCAGAAGAGGGAGGACTAAACAGACTGGCCCTGCCATCTGGGAAACTCTGCCGGGCCCCGATCCCCAACAAATGACAGCTGGAACCAGGCAACTTACTCCACTTCAGCAAGCACTAAACTGACTCAATTTCTTTTAAAAGGATGGATCTTCAAATGCCTCTTTTCCTTCCATTGATGCAGGTGTGTGTGATGTGTGTAAGAGATCTAACTGAGGGTGCTGCATCCCAGAGTTGATAGGATCAATGCTTCATTTTCCGCAGAGCCCCCTTTATTCAGGGGAATAATTCAACGAGAGACTGTTTTCCTTTTATCTCCCATTGTCAGGCAGGCACTCCTTGAAACACAGCTTGCGATGAAGCACAACCACCCCAGGTGCTGGAGAGTGCCTGAGAACAAAGCTGCACAATGGGGAAGGGCACTCGCGCCCACACAATCCCAGCTCCCGCGTAAACAAAGCCCTCAGTGAGAGGGACAAGAGCGGAGTCGGCTGCGAGCCGTGTCTGCTACAGACAAGGAGCTGGAGGCTGTGATACTAATAGGGGCAGCAAGGGAGAAAAACCGCCTCTGGTGGGGAAAAAAAAAAAAAAAAGAGCCACTTTAGGAGTGAAAGCTGTTTTCTTACAGCCAGAGTTATTCCTGCCTGCCCCACAGCTGAGGTTGCCAGCAGGGTCTGACCCCTTGAAAATCACCATCCACACACTCCTCCCCAGACTCCAGTGCTCCCCCAGCACAAACACGGTGCTGTGGATGGCTGAAAGTTCAGGGGAATTCTGGCCCGTGTATTTTGAAACACGGTCTTCCAGACACTGGAAACAGCCCTGTTTCCTCTATCCCAGTACACAGTGGGTGGGAGAAGATGCTGCCCAGTCGGTGGGCTTCTCCACTGCTGGCATTTACTCACTGCACACAACCTATGTTAAAAGCTGCTTCTCTTTCTTCCCCTTCACCCGGTTCATGCTCAAGCTCTTAAATCTGCAGTTCTGCCTGGGTCCCCTGCCAATCTCCAACCAGGATGCCTGGAATCGTGCCTCTGGCTGTCAATACGATGTTCTTGTCAAGAAAAACAGGAGCATGAAAGGACCTATTTCTGACCGAGAGAAAGGAAAAAAGAAAAAAGGACTGCGAAGGCATGAAAATTTCACAGCTGCTGCCCTGTGTCAGTTCTCCTCCTTGATCGGGAGGAGCCCGAGAAGGGAGAACACAAAAGGGACCAAGCGCAATGACAAGTATAGCAGTGGCAGCTGCTTGAGTCTCCGGCAGAACTCACAGCAACACCAGCTCCATCCACATAAGCTCTGAAGACTGAAAGGCAAAGACTTACTTTGTTGAGGGCTCCGCAGCCGGTCAGGATTATATGAGAGTTCTCAACCTGGATAGTCCTCTGACCTAGCCGAACAAGGTAAGCCCCAATTCCAATTGCCCGACATGTAACCTTAAAAAAAAGAAAGAAAAGAAAAAGAAAAAAAAAAAATCACATTGATTTCTGTCTTCCCACACAGCCAAAACCTATCGATTCAGACACCTAGATAAAACTAGGCGTGTTTGTATTACAAGGCTATAAAAACTACTCTCACTGCAAAATTCCAGAATCTCTTTTTTGTAAAACACAGTAGCTGAACATATGTGTGTTTTATTTCAAAAAAGAGAAGCAGTAACTTACAGACTGAGCACACATGAAGCCAAATGACTGTTCTCTAAAAGTGTTTTGAATTTAATCTGAAAGGGACCCGGCCCTGTAACGGTGCCAGTAGCGTTGCTCAAAGCCTACGGAAGCCAATTTACATCAACCAGAAGTCTGATCCCAGATGTATCTTCCGGATATCATTGCAGGATTTTTAGCTGAAACAGACAATAGAGTTTGAAGAATAGAAAGCAGCGGGGGATTACCAAGTTGATGGTGATAATACTCTCATAGGCTAAAGATGATTCTCCAGCAATCATGCCAGATCCTCTGAGGTTCTCTATTCCAAGTCCATCTTCCTTTCCGATAATATCTGTTATCTTATACCTGAGGGAGACACATACAGCCTTTGAGTCACAAGGTCCAGTGATTTGCTGAATCAGTTTGCTACGAAGAAAATGAAAAGTGACTAAATATCATTAAGGCTCCAAAGAGTAATGTCCATAAAACCCGGCCAGGACCCGTACACGGGCTCATTCTGCAGCCTTGCTGAACACCACAGACTAGTCCTACATCCGAGCAGCGCTGCAAAGAGGGAACACCAAGGGAGAGGAATGCTCGTGAAAAGTATTCTTCCGTCATTCCCACAGGACGTGAGGCGCAGGCTGATTATAGGAAAAAGGGCAAGAAAGAAAGAGAATGCAGACAAAAGGGAAGAGAAATAGAACAAGAGATTATAATGAGGCTCTTACCTTCACTTTCTTCTTTCACACCTTCCTTCCCCAGCAAAGTCCCTTCTTACTCAGTGCTCTCAGACTGGCTTCTATCTTTTCCACTAGGCCCTTGCTAAGCAAAGTACTTGAGCATGTGCTTAAGTGCTTCACTGAAGAGAGCCACTGGCTTCCCCGCCACACACGCAGGCACAGACACAGGCACACACGCAGGCACGCACACATCCCTGCACCCAGCAGCATCCTTCGGTTCTGTCAGAGCTTGCCAGTCTGCAAACCGGGCTTTTTTTTTTTTCCTTCCTAAGCACATCCTCCTGCCTCTGCCCAGAAGCACCACTACAGCTGCAGCCTAGCTCTGAAAGCTTCTTTGCACCTCATTTTCAGATGTGCTGCCTTTGGGACGCAGCTGGGAAGGTGCAGACACCTGGAGCCGACACGTGTGGAAAACCACAGGCTGTAAGGCAGCTTCGTGCAACCACCGCAGCCCAACCCTTCAAAATGCACAGAGGGCTTAACCATCACTCAGGAATTTTTATCCTTTCTACAGAATCTAGCAGAAAAGTAATTTTCAAAATTTAGACTGCACGTCCTTGGGCAAGAATCATTGTCCTGGTCATTCAGTGCTTACCACCGCAGCACCCTCAGTCATGGCTTGGACCCCCAGGCAGCAGGAGCCAACACGGCACTACCTCAAACAAGGCATGTCACGATGCAACTTTGAACTGTCTTGTTGCACACTCTGACCCCACACAGCTACGGCTTTCTACACACCTGGATCCTAAAGAATGTCCTAGCAGAAGACAAGGCCATGACATGCACCACCTTGTATAGCCAAGGATGAACAGAAAGCTCGTCATTCTGACCTGTCTGCACTTACCTGGACTCTCCATTGTCCTCCACATGTTCGCAGTGAACCGAGTTCAAGGCACTGACTTTCTTATAGTCTTGAGGAGTCAGGTACAAGTACTTGTATCCCTGCAGGAAAAAACAGTTCATTCATCTCACTCCCGCCTGTAGTCCCTTCCCGATCCCAAATAACCCCTTCCAAAAAGAAAGTTTCAAGGGAGCAGAATTTAATTCCAGCCAGCGATAAGAACATCCTCTCGTAATGTCAGAGCTCCAGCTGCAGTCAGTGAAAGCTACGGATGTTTTCAACATTTAGCACTAACTCATTCTGGATGCCAGTCCCGCTGCCTGAGAGATCCAATACCAAGGAGAATTTGGGATCTAATAGTCTGTCAAATATTTACTGTCACCTCTATTAAAAGAGGCAGTGTAAAAGTAAGATTTTTTTGTGAGCTACTGCAGAGTTTCACCTCCGATTCCTGTGCCTCCCTACCTTGTATGGGTCATCTGGGTCTTCCCAAGCTACGTGGAACATGTGCCGAATCTCCTCAGCCAAACCAATCCTGGCTCCACTGTTGGCGGCCACATAGATACGGGGGATGCCATGTGTTCGAGCAAGCTCTGAAGCCCTCAGGAACAGCACGTCCTCTTGAGGCCCAAAAGAACCTATTCGGTAGGTAATGTCATTGCCAATGACAATGATATCACGGCCTTCTGGATACTCAGGGGTCTTCAGAGTCATCTTCCAGGCCACCATCCCAATCTGCAATCAAAGAACAGAGAACAACAAAAACTGAGTGTGTATCTTCAAGATGTGAAAGAGGGGAATCGGGCAGGAGCCATTTTTCTTAGGAGAGTTGCACTTTGTTTATTTTCTTTGGGCACTCGGATACCAGCAGCTCTGATACGCACTGCCAGCATCGAGCCCAGCTGGCAGCACTTGATCCTTTCCACACTCATTGGAGCACATCCTCCATTGCTCTCTTCCCACCCAAGACACTAATACTGGCCCTCCCTCTCCCCATTCAGGGATTTGTCACAGGTCCAAACCACATTCTGCAAACGCCCCCCTCGCAGGGTGCTGCGTTTATTCCGAGTGCCGGAGCTCACAGGGTGAGGATGGCCGTGCTGCTGTACGGGACTCCTGACCATCTGCTCAGGCTACCCAGATACCACCCCACAACCTCGTCACTCGCGTTCTTTCTCTCACCCTGTCCTCATTTTAATAATCCTTTTATTTCATAACTACCTCCATTTTTCTTTTTCTGTCCTTCCTTTCATTTCTTTGGCTCTTCCCTTCTTCCTTCCCAAATATTGCAGCAGTTGCTTTCCAAACCTGCCTGGATAAGTAATGTTTTTTGCTGCATATTTTTCTTTTTAAAATCACCGGATGATCTCTTCTGGCCCATCTTATGGAGATCAGCAACATCTGTACCCTGCATCTCCCATCTCTCGGCTGCCGCTATCACTGCACTGGGGAGCCGGCCATCCCGGAATGCCATTAACAGATGGAAATAGCAGCGTCCCTTGAAAGCCCCATGCATCACCCAGTCTCCGCTTGCCCAAGGATCATAAGCTCTGAGTACACATTCCTCAAGCCGATTGCACATCCTCTGCAATCAGGAGGGTTGAAACTCTCATTGTGGAGACTCTGAATTCTCAACATGATGAACTAAAGCGGGAGGGGGAGAGGGGAGAAGCAGCAGATAGATATGTGCCATTTAATCCAAATCAAAATGGCACAATACACAGTTGAGATCCAATCAGCATCTGCAATAAGATACGCCATAATAGGCTCATTAAAAAAAATAAAGAGGCAGAGGAATTAATCAAAGGGTCATTGGAAGTAAAGCAGGCAGCAATCCAAAAATATTACAACCGGCTACTGGCAGATCCTTCCCGTACACCTCCCCTTTTGAGAGCTGAGATTGCAAGTGAACAGAATGATGGTGTTTCAGTTCACCTTCTCCTTGGTCTCGGTTTCCACTGCTATTTTGACTGATACGTCGTAAGGGATTAATTTGTTTGCCTCTGAATATTTGCAGATTTACAGTTACATCTTAGCATCCAACTGCAGTGTTTGGAAGAGAGAGATACTGCAGCAGTTTCAAAGACAGGAGCATAAATCCCTAAAAGTCAGTGGGAAGCTTTGCTAAAATACCAGAATTACTGCAAAATTAAAGGGAAAAGTTGTAATGCTGTAAAACAAGTGGACGCAGCTGTTGGTCTGGCACACCGATCAAAAGTGTGTGCAAAGAGAGCTGGGGGTGACACAGAAAACCAGCCGAGGTTTGGGAAGAGCAACCTAATCCATCCCAAACAAACCTACACAGCCAGAAGGGTTCCTTGGACTTCTCTCTTCTACTACTGGACTTTCACAGCAGAAAAAGGAAGAATAAAGGTGAAAAAAGGAGAAGAAAAGTAAGTTTTGTCCTTCTGACCTGACTGTTGCAGGAAAAGAGATGCCAGGGGCTGGATATTGTGTCTCTCCTCTAACCCTCAACTGCGGGCAAGCTTGCAATTAGAAACAGCGGGTTAAAAAGGTCTGCAAATCCAAAGGTAAAGGCTTCAAGATTAGTCTCTAAGAAGCAGGGGATGCCTGTCTACACCTCGTCCCCTACTGCAGCTCAGTCCTTTACCATATTTTATAGGCTTTTTTTTTTTCTGCCATAACTAAAATCCTTAAGTGTTGCTTACCAAATCTTTCTGATATCACCTCAGGAACCAGCTTTACTTGGTTTAGAAACCCACAGGGAAGATGGGGTAATATTCTCTTTAAAACTGCACCGTAAACTTCTCCCAAAATAGCCCAGAAGTAACCCCAATTTCCAGGGTTTTGCCTAAGCAGTTGTTTCCTTACAGCTACACCGACCCCATCAGCCAGGGCCCCACCAGGACGCTTCAAGCACCATCAGATGAACACAAGCCACACCAGCAACAGGAGAAATGCTCAGGCTTTGTATTTGCTAAATACTTGCCAGCGCAGTAAAGTGTAAGATAGAAACACATAAAGATATTGCCAGAAACCTACACAATTTAAGGCAGATGAATCAACACTCGCTCCAGGGCTTAGGGCCGAGTGACCGAGCTCAGCCTCCTGGACCGATCCCACCGTCTGTCTCTCACCTGGCAAGATGTAAGAGATTTCCCTCTTTCAACAGCTTGGTGATTTTTGACAGTACAGAAAACAGGCAAATTAAAAGCATTTCCTATCTAGAAAATTCAGATTGTAACGGAAGTCTTGGAATAGTTCCCTAAGCCGAGATCCTGTATCCTCTACATAAATAAAATCCCTTTTGTTAACGCTCACTAGTAGAATAGGAAAAACTATCTAGCCAGGGCACAGTAAACACAAACTCTTGAAAATAGTTTATAGATGATAAATATGGAGCAAACATATGCAGTTTAAGAGAAGAAAACTTAAAGTGCACCACTTTATTAACTTGTGTGCCTTCACCTCCCCAATACAAAGCGTGTTTTGTGCCATTTATCCAGTAATAAAAATCACAGGGCACAGCTAAGGATTTTTTTGCTATGAACAATGTAGATCCTGTTTAAATTTATGGGCAGTGGAGGATAGCTTTCTATTTCGGGGACAAAAAAAAAAAAAGAAAAAAGATGAGATTTTTAAGTTAACGGCAGCATGCCAAAAAAATGGAGAGTTCACAGGTTAATTAGACAGGCTGAGCTAATCACCTAAGAGCACTGTCAGAACAATAATGGGTGATGGTAAGCAGCAGTGGCTTCAAAGCGAGCTCTTTGGAAGAGCCAGCAGAGTTTGGGAGGGCTTCTCCTGCCACAGCTCTATTCCCAGCACACTCGGGAATGAAGGAGAGAGGGAAGAAAAAATAAAAGCAGGAACCGTCTTATTTAACTGTTTTTATGTTGGCAAAATGATTTGTGCCACAGTATTTCCATAAGAAGTGGGACCATTATTCTCCTGTAGGAACACATTTGGTTTGAAAAGTATCACTGGACAGAACGTGAAAATCAAACCAGATGAATTATTCACAACCTCCGATCAGAAGTGATCATTATTTCTGATGCTCCGAACTGTGATTAGGATTCAGTGCTCAGATGTCATTTGCTCCCTGAATAGCAGCAGCAATGCAGAATTGCACGACATACATATATTACACCCAAGTTTTATATATATAATTTTATACACACCTTCTCCCACTAGATCTTTGGCTTAATGTAACCATTAACAGATAGTAAAAACATGATATTAACTAACCTTCGTTTTCATGGTGCTCATAAACGCCGTTAGTTTGACACACAGTGTCAACACTAATCATGGCCTAAAATTAACACCAAAATTGACTTCAACATTAATTGCGCTATCGATGTGAACAGTAATACACACACTGATGCAGTTACAAATTGACTGCTGGTGGCAGCCGGAGCTGTTGACAACAGGCACCGAGGGGAACGGGGAAGAAACGGATCCCAGTCTCCCTCCGGAATGCACCGCAGCCTCCAAAGGAAGGGGAGCCAACGCAGGTCGGGGCCGGTGTTCGGGCAGAGGGGGTTTTTCGGTCTCTGTAATTCCTGGAGAAGCGCAGCTGACACAGAATACAACATAAACGAGAACAGCTTACTATTTGACAGCCTCTATGCCTGTTTTGGTTCATTCTACTTCTCTTGCAACAAGGATGATGCTTGAGCCTGGGTACTTTATGCCATGCTTAAGTTTATTTATTTATTTCCAATTTTTTCAAATTTGGAAACCAGAATGTGGGTCTCAATCTCTAAGTAGGACAACTGAACTTACAGAACCCTGACAACAATTTTGTCTTGTTCCTATCCCTTTGCATCTATATAAGACTTGAATACATTTGTACGTCAGTATTTATTACATACAAAAGTTATAATAAGAAAGGAAATGCAACAGTTTTAGCAGTCTAGCATGTGAGCGCTAGAAAAGCCGAAGCTGAACATTAATGAACGCAGATTTCTTCCCCGCTGTGCATGTTCTGACACTGTTAAGTCCAGGAACACGTGCTTTATTCCCCCTTCACAACTTCTTTCTATTCTGGAGGGAAACCAGTGCCCACTGACCCCAGGATGCTGGATCACTCTGTGCGTAGCCGTGGACAAGGTGTGTTTTATGAAGGGAACAAAGACATCCCCCGAAATTTTACTTGCAATTTTGCTATTTCATCATTCCAATCTGATGTCCTGAACTTCAGATCTAAAAGACAGACTCTCTGCACTGACCGAAAGCTGTAAAATTTTTATCTTCAGCATGAACCAACTCCCAGAAAAAGGGCACGATGCACGTGGTTTGCCAGAGGCATTCAGACCCAATGCCTTGACAAGGGTGGAGTGCCAAACCCCAGGATTCCTCCATTCTCTTCTTGGCTCTGAAAAAGGTGTCGTTTAGTGATCAAAGCAGTGGTTGCAGGCGGCATGGCCAAGCACCCGTTGGCATGGCTCTTCTCAACAGCACGCGGCCAAGTGGATGCAATGGGAAGAAACGGTTCCAGGAGGAGACGCGGCAAAGGCTTGCTCGGAAAAAGGCGTTGTGCAGGACCGGGACTGAGGGGCGGGTTGTCGGTGGGCTGCAGGAGACGGGAATTCATCCTGCTTTGGTTCCTCGCGCCAGACCGAAAGGCACGCGGATGGCAAGCCAGAAGCAAACCAGCAAAAGGCTGGCTGACGATCAGTGAAAGTGGACGGACACACAGAGCACCAACAAGCTCAAAAAAACCCATTAAAACAGTGTAAAAGTAGTTTTTACTGCACTCATATGTGTGTTGCAAGATATGAAGCCTGTACAGTGTCTCTTGGGGGTAGCAAAAGACATCGCGCTGAACTCAAACCAAATTCTCTATCAAATTCAAGCTTCTGCTCCAAGCCCACAAAATCAACTGTGAATAACACTGCCAGCTTTTTCACCCAAACAGCAGCATTTTTGATGAAACTTTCCAAACTAAACAATGAACAGGGAGAAGTCCCTAGGCAAAGTGTAAGGCTTGAAAACTTCAGCTGAAATAGCTTGCATCTGGTGAAGTTACAGACAGATAAAGATAAATCACAGGCAGTGACAGATAATCTTTATTAGGAGCTCTCTTGTAGGCAAGAACTTTCTTGTCTACAGAACCCGTATGCACATGTTCAAACATATACATCAAAACACAGAATAAAACTCTTTGTGCCACCAGTTACATCTCTGATCTAGTAATGCTTGCATTTGAGGATTTTAAAACCCTTCAAGAAATTCGGAGCTCTAGTTGCTCTTTGCATAAGACATGACTTGAGCGGTCACTGCTTTCAGCATCCTCTGAGAGCCTCACCTGTGATGTGTGGGGTTATTTCCTGCCCAAGAATTTAACTTTTGTAAAGCTTTAACGAATATCACACTTACTAGACGTGTGCTTTAAGTTTGATAAAAGTCAGAATTACAGGAAAGGTAAGAAAATTAAAATTTTGTATTTGCTTGACAGTATTGTGAAATTCAACAGTCATTTCTGTTTATAAAAAATTAAAAAATATATATAATTTACTTATAACCTTCCAAAAATTCATTTTTAAAATAATTATAATAAATTCTAACTCAAAGGTATATGATAGAGGCTCACACCCTCTGGTTTTGCAAGGAAAGCCTTGTCAAATCTTGAACTTGTAGTATTGCTATAGCATACATGTACCTTTTCAAAAATCAGGCCATGGGAGACACTGCGCCTACAAAAACAGCACATTGGAGATACTGATCTGCATGAACATCAACCCTTCAAACAACTGAAGGTATTAGAGAGTACTCCTGCTTAACCGTACAAGCACTGTTCCGCTAAGGAGCTGCTCCATATGCGCTGCGACATTTATCCTTCCCAACTCTCGAGTTCAAAAGAGCCCCCACACCAGTCCCATCCTGCCACGCACACACCTGCTACTCATAAAGTTACATTAAATTATCTAGGCATATAAGTGAGAAAAAAAAATAGCTTTTTGTGATGCTAGGCGAACCCTCTTTTAATTTATATAATGTTCCACTTAATTTCTATCACATTTCACCTTCTCCTAAAAATAACACTCTGCAGTCCATGACATAGATGTGCTCTGTCCTGATTCCTACCCCCACATCTCATGGTGACCTCCGAGCATCCCATTGATGGGGGATAAAATTATTCTGCCAACGGAGGATCACCTTCTGAAATTGCATCACGAGTATTTCAGATGAGGAGACACCACTTGCTGTGCAGCACAAATAGTTGTCCAGCTTCCCTGTTATTTAAGCCCATTCCCACTGCCAGAGGAGCCTTCAGGTCAGGATCGTTCCCAAAACTCATCAAGAAGAAGGGTTGAGAAACACAAAGAGAAACAAGTATTTTTACAGTAATCTCTGGGAAAACCAGTGGTGGGGCTGGGGCAGGGGGAGGAGATGCACTGGCGTTTGCCTTCACCTTAACATTCAGTCACCGACTTTCACATCACCCATTCTCTGCTTTTCTCAAGTATTTATCCATCCGCCATAAGTAGCCCAGCGGATGTTTTAACACCCCGTGCCTGTCATAAAATGCAGGAACATGGGGTGACAAAGCAGAACATGCAGTTCAGCTATTAAGCTTGCCTTGTATAAAATTCATTAGCTACACCTTTCAGCCCCAGGCAACCGAGGGAGCCACGGAAGCGGAGTCTCAGCAGCCCTCTGCCCACCGCCGGCCGGAATTTCACCTGGCCAAACCTTCCCACACACACAAGAAAGGGTGTCTGCCAACGCTGCAGCTCACGGCTCCGATTATGGATTATTTCTGATCCTCATGCTACTGAGAAGGAAAAACTGTGACATCTAGTGCCAATAGGGAAAATGACACATTTTACATGGACGCTGCATGAGACCGAGATGAAGGGTAACGTGGGGTGTTGCTGCAGGCACTCCTCACACTCACTTTCTCCTTGTCCTTGAAGATTAGTTGGGTCTTAGCAGCGGATGCTGCAGTGCTAGTGCCAGAGGATCACGGTAAATTGTAGTCAAAATACATAAAGTGCTATAGAAAAACATCAGAATGCCCAGCTCAAGAATGACAAATAATATATTGAGTTCTCCAACAGGCTGAAGGAATTACATTTTCACACTAAGATCTCAGCTAATATGCTAATCTTCGAGACAAAGCCATCTTCAATGGGCATTTGAAGAGGGTGTCGCTATATTACAGGTCGTGTCTCCAGCAGAGCCACTGCAAGCAACACGTTTCTATATGCTATGGAAGTTGCCATATACTTCTGACCCCTAGCCCTGTTCACTTGTCCATGTTCACACAATTTCTGACTCTGAATTCCAGAGATTTCCCCACATTAGCCCAGCCACATGACTACAGAGCGACATCAGAGGCTTAGGTGACAGGTGGGCCAGAGATGAGCTGCCAGGGCAAAAGGCTGCCGGAGGACAGCCATCAGCTGCTCCCACATCCGCAAACAGAGGAGGGGCTGCATCCCTTCAAACCCATCCCTCCTGATAGCAGCGTAGAAAGCCCCAATCACACATCTCTACCCCACATGCCCAATGAAGACCTCAGCCAGAAACACCAAAAAAAAAAAAAAAGACACTAAAAAAAAAAAAAGGCCTCCACTTATTTTTTAAAAATAGAATTAAATTAGCAAGAATGTTAAAAGTCTTGCGGTATAATCCAGATAAGCATCCAGGCAGTGGTATGAACTTAAAATTTTCTTCTTAATGAGATTTTAGAGTAAAATGTAGTTGCTTGTAGTCTTATGCAAGTGGATTTTTTTCCCTTCCACCTATATAAACTCCGCACATTTCAATGGTCCGTGTCTGTCTTAAGGGCCAAACTGGAGTCAGGCTGAGCATCCATCTCTGGTGCTTAGTTCTTGATACGCTCACAGTTGTACATTACATTATACCCCATTTGTCCCAAAGTCTTGATTCAGTCTTTACTCAGGAGCATAAGAAGGAAGCTATTGGCTGGTGTTTGATTCTGCTCATAAAATAGTGTCGTCTTCACCTCTCTTCTCTACCTGCTGCCTCTGAAAATTATTTACAAACTGTTCTTAACTTTTTAGTGTGGCACATTCAGTCCTGTCCAGGGTGTTGGCTTACTGAAACCCTACAGCAGCAGACACAGCGTATCAGACCAGTCCTGCATGTGAGCAGAGGTGTCAAAGCAGCCAGACCAGTAAGAGAGGACACACCGGAAAAAAAAAAAAACCAACCCCAAAAGAAGAGTAAATAGAGACCAGGACACAGTTCACAAGCTTAACATGAAGGATCCAGAACAAAAACCATCTAGCGGAAAGCTCCAGGCAGCATCCAGGATTCTGTCTGCAGTCCAAAGAAACAACAGACAACGCTTCAGAAAGAACTCTGGCTGTGCCGAGTGGGCAAGAGATCGGGAAAAGGCCCTGCGTTAGTCGTGTCCTCTGTGCCGCCAGAGCAGGCGGCAGGGCCGGCGGCAGGGCCAGCTCCCTCGCGTGGCCACGGCCAGGCACAGGATCCGCTGCTCGGAGGGAGCAAGCACTGTCTAGGAATAAATAGCAAGTTGTATTTTCATGGTCCATTAAGTCCTTGGCTTCTTTGTTGAGACTACTAGCAAAGAGATAATTACTGTCAAATGAGGTGGTGGGCTACGTGAAGTGGTCACAAGCTAAGCGGAGAAAAACCTCTTGTATTGTGAAAGTTCTTCAGAATTCCCATTTCACAGGTTTTCCTGAAAACACAGACAGGTTAGCCAGGTTAGCCCAGAACGCTGCTTGCAAACTCCGCGAGGCCAGGAGAACCCCAGCTTCGAGCTCCTGCTCTGCCCCGTACCCGAGCAGCGACTGCAGCTTCGGCTGTTGACATCCAGCTGAACACACTGACGACAATCTCCTGGATTTTATGCTGGTTTCTCAACTTCGCCTGCCAGCTAAAACAATTAGGGCACCCAGCTCAGCTGAATGGTTGAAGAGGAAGAGTGTCTTGACCCCTTTTCACGTAGAGAAAATGTAATTGTTCGTACGGTGTGGCACAGCTCCACCGGGGCAGACAGGTCCTACCCCACAACAGCTGATACCACGATGGTACGGCACCCGCTGGCAGGGGGGAATACCTGGGTTTGAGTCTCTGATCTAAACCGAGCAGAACAGTTATAGGAACCTAAATGCACTAAACAGCAGCTGTATTTCCTGCAGTCAGTTTTCAACAGAAATTTCCTCTTTAGTAAAAAGCACGTGATGTACAATCTCTCAAAAGACTTGGATTCAGAAAATCAGCAACTTTTACTGGGAATAAATAAATAAATAAATAAAAATTAAAAAAATCCCATTTACTCGGCAAGTTCCTACCAAGCATTCCCACCTGCCAGCTCACTGGGGTCTGAACTGGAAACGGCTCACGCCTCTGGATCTTGGGGGCACAGACTCCATTGGCACTGACCATCAAGAGTTACTAACCAAAACTGGGGGAAAGCTGTACAACGTAACATCCAGCACTTATTTCGCAAGTACAAAGTCAAAGATTCTTAAAACATATGTGTCTAAATTATCCTCATAACACCCCAAAGCAGTCCTGTCTTACTAAGATGTGAACAAAGTGAAGCAGTGAAGACTTTGAGTAAGGGGAACCTCAGCTTCCCCTCTGTACGCGTTCCTTTAGGGATCATCTCCCCTTTACCGTGATTTTCAGAGTATATGGGCTTCTGGCATTTTGAAGTCAAATACATCTATCTGAGGACAGAACTCTTCCTTAACAAATTCAGACAAGTTTAGAGAGCCAATGAAACGTGCCATCTTTCGAGAAGGGGTCACCATTGTACCATACAGAAGTAGTGCAGAACCAATTAATATTTTCTCCTGCTCCTTGTGGCACGTCTCCTCTTCCTACGCAATGCTACCAGCTACTGCCACGTAGATGGATTACCCGCAGGATCTTTGCTTCCTGGCAGATAAGATGCTGTATTTCTCTGCCCAGATGCTATGCGGACTGATTCTCAAAAA